>JBAJFG010000576.1:0-168803 GCA_037903475.1 Ancylostoma caninum | reverse complement strand
CCATTGCTCACCACTGTATCAGAATAGTTTTTTTCCTAATTTTAAGCAAAAGAAGCGTGTAATGCTTTGCTCCAAAAATCCTTAAAGTCTGCCTTCCACCATCAATTAATTGATCAGCAAGTCATTCTTCACTCAGTGGTTATGCAAGTAGTTATTTAATTAACAATAATCGTATTGTTCACTTTTCTCAAGGCACTTGTTTGTGAATTGGTGCAATCTCATTGCAACACTAAGGGAAAAAACCTTTTTAGACGACCAAGAGAGTGACTCTTTTAATAGTTTCGCATAGCGGAGCTGTGCATAGGTACAATTTTTATTTGAGCTCAAATAAGTCATTTTCCTTCAACCAATCACTAGATCAGAAAGACCTCCCAAACGAAAGAATCCAGTGCTGAGTAGTTTCACCTTCAGTGCTTTTTGCCTTTGTGGAGGAGAAACACTTTCAAGACAACTTTGACCATGCCGACTGCGTCAACCAGATTCCGGGTTATCTCTCAGTTCCTCCGAGGTAGCGAAGAACTTGGCTGCTAGAGGCCGCAGAAGGCCTGTAGCAGCCAAGTTTTTCGTCCACAGCATCCAGATTACATCTACATGCGATCGGATTGTCCGAAAACACTTTTAGAGTAGCTAGCCGCGCTATCCAAAAAGAAACCATTTTCGAGGGGTACCTTTTTCGCCCCCAGAGATACATTCTTTCTCGAAATCTTCAAGGTAAACGATCGGACAATAAAAGGCACGGAAGTCTTGTTGTCCGAGAATCTGATCGTTTTGGGCTCATAGCATTTGTCTCAATAATTATTTGAAAGTTGCATCGCCATTGACGTCAGCTTCCTCAAGACAGGCAGAGATTAGATGTGTTTTCGCGTTTGAATGAGATGAGCTGTAGCGTGGAATAAATGGGTCTTTCCATTGACAATCACTCTCCTTCCTTGTGATAATCCCTTTTTCATTACCACCTCCCGCGGACAACTCGGCCGCCCTCTGCAAAAGGGTCAAGCTGGTGACTACGAGAACAGCGTTGTTCGTAGGATTTGAACCAGTTGATCGCAGTGTCTATTTCAACCATAGAGAAAAATCTAGAAATACAGCAAAATTTAAATTTATGGAAGCAAAATAACAATGGGCTGTGCCTTCGAGTAGTTAGGCCCTTTTGTGTTGTTAACGCTATTTCTTCGATATCCTGACTTGTCAACTAACTAGGAGTTGCCACCTGTGCAATACCGAGATGAACACCGCGACACCTTACGAACCATCTCCGACGATATCACCATCGACTCGGAGTTCTGCTCTACATCTTGATGTGCGTGAAATTCAGCTGACACAGCTGAACAATGAGTTCACCTTTCAGTTCAGTTCACCACGTGCCAAACTGGTAGCACTGAAAACAGCTATTTCGTTGGTTTTGACAAAATCGGTCGCTACCTTCGTATTCATTCCAGTGCTGATCCTAGGAATACAGAAGAAATCTGTGACTCCGTGAGTGCTCACTTGCAGAAAGATGGAAGGGAGCTCTTTTTAACTGATAGCGTTTGGTTTGATTTTGTACTCCAATTACCTGGGTGGGCCTTTTGTACAACTCATCCTAGTACATCTCGGTACGTTCACATAACAACAATCACTGTGAAGTCTGCAGCAGTATTATTCATATGAAGCAAGTACGCTCATGCGTTTACAATATTTGAACAGTATCTCTTAAAATATACTGTCGATCTGAGCAAAACATTACGATGGTGCAAAAGTTTTGTCGTTTTATTAGCCGGTTTTATTTTCAACAATTTTACTGAACTACATTCTTTACGAGCGGCATAATTTCTATGATTACCAGAGATCACTGTTTATTTTATGAGGTCGTCCCTGATGAGCCATGTCCGATTTCGAGATGCTGCAAAGCGAAAAAATCGGAGACTGCCATTTTTGAGTCAGCGTGTTTGGCGACTTCTTTCTTGATTATCGAGAGATTCTGAAACATGGGAAAGTAGCAATTGAAAATGCAATCTGGGATTTTCGAATATTCCGTCTTCTGGATGCAATGGAGAGCCAAGAAACATAGAGCGAAAAAGAGCAGGATTTGTTCTATTACTTTATTAGTACATTACCATATCTAGCTGTTGCACCACATCTAGGGAGAATTATGGATTTTCGAAAAAACCGACGAAACTTTCATACCAACCTAATAGATAGCCAAATGCAGGAATGGATCCTCATCCGGAGAATCACAGCCACAGAAGGTATTTATAGAACATTGCAATGGAATGCCCAGAACCCGTAATCAGTTATGTTGCACAACCATTCCTTACTACTTCCAGAAATGAGAATCAATAGTTTTATGTTAACATCAGACCCGCAAGTTATTCAAGATCCCAACTTGTAAGTGTCAAGCTCTGCCTTTATACCACTGCTCAGCAGTTCCACCTATAATTTCGTCTCCTATATAGGCATTTGTTAACGACGGCGACGCAAGGCTTAGACTGACATTGTATTCCACTTCAAAAGTAAAGTCGACCTGAGGCAATTTCCAGAAACGTCGGAACAGTGCACGAAAGAGTTTTCGGATTGTAATATAATAGTAAAAGAGATGGACAGTAATTCTTACACTAGCTCCTCATCAGACCATTTCCATTTATTCATTGCTTAATTATTCACCTATTCGTAACACAGTACATATACATAAATACAATTAGTATATTTATCTGAACGTCAATTACTACATCTCCTTGCTTTTAACGAACTCCCGGATTTCTAAAGCCAGGAGTTGTACATGAACATAGTTTGGCTAAATTGAGATGAATTCGTTGATTGGATCCAACAGTTTCCCGAGCATAAAACCCAATGTTGAGTAGTTTTACTGTGAATGCTGTCTCCCTTTCTCAAGTGAGAACACTATTTAGGATATCATGTAGTGCAACCGTGTGTGTCTGCCCACTAGCTGATAGTTGGCGACTCTTCCGGTTGTGTGCTTCTGCTCACTCGCTGATGGTTCGCGACTATTTGGTATCACTGCGTAATTCCAGCACAGTCTCCTAAATAACGACTTCGATCACATTGTGAGATGTCCGCTACCAACCTAAACCCACATGCGACATATGGTTGACTCATCAAACTGAACAACGATCTGCTAGTTGTGCTATCCAGAAAGAACAACAACAGCAGAGACAGAAGAGGAACTCCACCTGGTCGGTTTTCTCCCCGTGATGTCTGAAATCACACATCTGTGAACAGCTTCTTCAAACGAGGATCATATGTTTTGTCTTCCAATAACTTACTTGTAAGTATCTTGCTTATGATTCTTATGACTTCTTGTCGATATGTGCGCATCACAAGGATCATTGTAATGTTCCCAGCAGTCCCATTTACACATAGTAAGAATGTGGATGCGTTCACGATATCTGTACAATTCGTTTTTATTTGTGTTGAGCAAAGGCAGATGCGTAATCGTGGACGTTACCTTGACAAGGCTTCATCCAGAAGCTTGCGAGTACAAGAAATATTGGTAGGAAGAGGGCAACAGAATGCACAGAAGCCTTAATCAATGATGTCGCAGAATTATTCATTTGTTCGCTCCCGCATAATAATATTTCCATCGCAACGAGTTCATAGTAGCTTAAGACCTTCGGTATTGATTCGATGTTGGTCACGCGGATGTCAAACGGTCATTCTACGTTTAACTCTTTTACACATATCTCACAAGTCATTATTTCCACCCTCAACCCAACCTCCTATATGACCCTGGCTAGCTTCAACTCCATGTTAGTTTCGATACAATATCTATTGTATTATATGTTTATGGTTAGTCCCTAATTAATGCTGCTTTCGAATTTTTCGTTGAAAACTGACACTCTCCGAAATTTGTTAGCACTGGTGTAATCTCATTCATTCAATTATCGAAGATGTTATCGAAAACTGCATCCAGATCAGCCATCGTATGTTCTATCACTTGGAAAAAGGAAAAGCCGGAAAATGTACAACTTTTTGAAACTGAGCGACACGCGCTAAATGAGATGATAGATGAAAGACTACAAGATCAACCATTGAATTTTGAAGACCAGGAAGTTTTGGCAGTCGTAGAAGAGGAGGTTTGATTGACGAGATTCTTTACCTTGCAGCAACCACCAATTCACTAACCTGGCTAATCAGAGCAAGTAGGAAGAGCCGCTGGAGTTCAATAGTGTACGCTGACAATTTTGCAGATAGTGGATTTAGATGTTTGTATGTATGATAAATCAGAACTACAACAGAAGTGATAGCGAAGGCCATACTCAATCCATAGAACCATCCAATTAGTACGCAAGGTGTCACGTCGCAATTGATCAGCATAGTTTCATCGTTGTCAAACGAAGCCGGGAGGACTTGGTACTTCTACAAATCAGCTAATGAGATAGGCTGTGCTGATAGTTAGCAGAGTACAATCCAATTCAAGCGGAGTATACTTGCCTGACGTAATTCCTGCCTGAATAACTTGTTTTCTAAGCTTGTTACAAAGTAAGAATAAAATATACCACTGCAGAAGGTGACATGAATGATAAGTATGCCTATATTCCTCATCCAAGAAGGAGGTTTGAGGCGATGGTTTCCAGGTAAAATTAGCTCGAAGCGAAAATAGAACAACAATGCGGTATACGTGGCAACGACTGAACAGGCAACGGTTTCATTGATAACGTTCTAGATTCGCCAAGCGGAAGTGCTACTCACAATGCATGAGAAGTACAGCTACAAACGCCTGAATTTTTGTCGAAATTCCTAAGAGTCCTAAAAAACCACGTGTATAACCTCCAGGTATGGCGACATATAACACTGGTGTTGCACCGATTGTGAGGTAGACTTCGAGTGCACATGACCTGAAAATTGTGATCTAACAAACCTGACTTTCTCCGAGGAAGAACTCAAAATATGAGACGGCCTGACGAAACTTTACTGACTAAAATGTAGGAATAACTTCAAAATGCTGCGGTAGTCAGTATTTACTCCGCGGAAATCTTTGCTGGTAAACACTTTGCTGGTAAACACTCTGTTGTGTACTTGAGTTATGGCCGCAGTGCAACCGGTAGATTAGAAAGAAGGAGAAATCTTGGGAATGCACAGGCACGCCCGTGCAGCAACACGACTTCTGTGTGGCCAAACAAGAGGGTTCTCCAAGGGTTTTTTAGGGAGCAACAATAGCAACAGGAATAACATACAAGTGACGCATGACGCTCTTATCATCCTTAATTGCTTGTCACACCCCGCCAACACTATCAATTTGAAACGCGCGGGATCAATGGGCGGGATCGATCCACTCAATACATCCTGAAATCCTGGATCTGCCCAACAGTTGAAAGGCTATCCATAGCCAGTTAGATAAACAAGAAATGGCAGAAATTTAACTAAAGGTGAAACGAGCCATCTGCGGACATTCAATAAAATGATAGGAGCAGATAAGAGTTTTTCAACAACGAATGAGCGTCGATGGAGCTCACAAAGTACGGGCGGGCTAGAGCGTGTGAAGCAATGAGACTGTGCGCGCGTGGGATAGCGTGAAATAATAAAATACGATAAAACCCAAACGTAGCTACGACTAGCCTTCACTCAAGCGCACGATAGCGATTGCAGCTCTCTGAGAGTTTGCGCCACTTCACACACTCAAGTCCACAAACTCCTTAACTCCATCTTCACTGCGTGCGTATTGCACAGTCTGCACAGATATGTTGCATCCTTACTCAGACAAACCTTCGCTGATCGCGCGCACCTGTTTGAGGTCTCCGCGAGAAGCGCCCTGCTTCGCCTCGCGCGGAGCTGAAGGAAATAGTACAGTTTCAAGAACGCAGATTGCTAAAGTCGCTCACTTCTGCCGGGGTAGAACTTCGCTAGGCGCGGAGCAGACGAGGGATCATTTTCGAAAGACGCAGCTGACGAAAGAAGCTCGCTCGACGTGCGCGAGAACATCGCTCGGCGAGAGGGAGAACACATCTTTACCAGCAAGAAATACGAACTGGTATCAATGGAGCTCCGACGGTCAGAGCGGCCAACTGATTCAGTTTCTGAGAGCGTGAAATCAATCCAATTCAACCGCGGGCGGCTTATAGCGGGCCAATCCTCTACAACCGCCATCCCCCACTGGAAAGGAGGTCATAGCTGGCACTTTTATAAAGATGGTCATGCACTACCATCACATCTATGTGATGAACCATTGTCGTCGAACGTTCAGAACTTGACCATCATCCGGTAATGACCAGTTGTGACGTCATCGCTGCGTGCGAATGGAGTTCGCTGGGCGCGTGCACCTATCTCGGTCGCTCGGCGCGCGGGACAATCTCGCTGGTCGAGCGCCCCAATCTCGCTAGTTCCAGGGCATTTCCTGCGCGGCCTGCGAGATTGTCGCGCGCGCCAGGCGAGAGTTCGTCTGAGCAATCTCATGACCCTACGTAACGAAACTCATTCCAGTGTCTTTCATTTCTGGGTGAAATGGTATTAAACAAGTTTTTGCAGATCTTCATGAGAAAAGTACATAACAAAACCAAAAGAATGTAGATTTGGAGATAGTCTGAGAATGAGCGTTGAATAGTCTGAGAATGAGCGTTGAACTGTTTTCTTCCGAAAGTCTGTGGATGAGAGTTGAACTGTTTTCTTCCGAATTTGAAGGGGCGTTTCAAGTAACGATTTGAATTAAGAACTGAAACACGACATGCACATTAGTTCGGTAGGAATGGGTTATTTTGACACTTCACACCACAACGGCCTCTTGATTTTTGAGCCGACATCATCAGCTTTTTTGACTGCTCACCATGTCACTTGAATAAGTTGAATCCATTTCATAGTGCCCATAAGAGGAGGTGATGCATAAATTATGCAGTAAACAGCTGCAGCGAACACCGGTACACTGTAGATGCAGGATAAATGGGTTACTAGAAGATATGTAGGAGGATCATCGACAAAATCTCGGAACGGTTCGAATGTGCTAGCATTCATTGGATGCCTGAAAGTATGGTCTAATAAAGTGAATCAGAATGCAAGTGCTCTCCGAGAAAAGTTGTGCTGCGCCGTTTGCCAGCTCAGTTAAGTCATGAAGTATTGGATGGATAGGGAACACTACAAAGCGTTTATTTACCTTGGCCAACCAGACTTCTGAGGCTTTCTTTTCTGTGCAGTGCTATAATCAGCGAAATTTCAGAGATCTCTTATGAGCGAAAACTTCACCTTCTCCGAATTCGGATAAAATCCTTTGCACAGCGGAGGCTTCGCTCGGGAGCGGCAAATTACAATAGATGCACTGTCCTGTGAGCCATCGAAACTTGGAGAAATGCAGCAAAAATCTCTTTCAACCCCACGTTAAATTACTTCAATAGAACTAGTAATTTACAGGTTGTTCGTATCAATTTGGAACAGAAGTTATCGCTCGTCAAAACATGCGTAATCATTGACCCTCCCCTCTTCAGTTGTGAAAAATGTGAAAAATTGGCAACAGTTTTCCACACGTAAATCTGTTGACATCTCCTTGTCATCTGCTAGCCCATGGAGAAGCCGAAACCAGGGAAAGAATTGTCTCCAGTATTATGAAGGAAAATGGTGAGAGACCAGCAATCATCAAAAAGCTGTCATACAGCGATTATATTACTCAAGAGCGAATAGTCCGTTGGATATATCACGCATATAGAATTCCAAAATTCGATTTGGAATAAGTCGAAACTCAAAAAATATCAAGAAGAGGGATAGAAGATTAGCCATAGAGAAATGATAGCGAGGTGTATTTCACCACCCAACATTCGAATTTTTTTTAATCGCACTCTGAATTTATAAATAAATTGATTGAGTTATTTGATTCTTGTCGGCCTCGAGCATAATGATTAGATGGGAAACTTGTTCAGGCACTGTCTGGTTGCAGTAGGAGCAGTGGAGGCGAATCATTATCAACAATATCGTTTCCTATATATGCTGGACGATGACGCCTTCGTCAAAGCCCTCACAGCCGTAATTGAGTTTTTTGCCACTGCAAAAATGTATCTTAAAACGCCTACAAAGAAAAGTCTGTGGTAGCAAACACTGAGTCATTGTTGTGACGGGAAGGAATCTGAGTCAACCAACCGTACTGTTATCTTCTTGAACGTATGTACATAGAACTGTTTTCGAGCCAAATATAACGTAACGCTGTCATTTGGATACGGTATGAAGGTTGACGGCAGCGGTTTTCGTTATCCACAATGGAAAGCAAAAGGTAGTAGCAATGGCTGATGGAGGGCGATCCAAGCGATCCAATCTCAAAGCTGATACATATCTTTCTCACTCCCGTCGCTAATTCTACGTACCAGGTCCATTTTGAATTTCTTTGGGATGGAGGAAATCGTAGAAATTTCAACTGATTTCATTCGACCTCGCCTCATAAGAAACGCATCTCAGCAATCAAGGAGGATGTATGTAAACGAAGAACAAGTTGCTATGTACATATTGATGATGCAACCGACGAGATTGCAGACAAGAAGCTTGCAAAGAATGCTATTCGCTTGCGTTGTTGTAGTAAGTAATTGTTGTGATGTTTAGTGTTTACAACATAGAATATCTGTACGATTAGCAATAAGGTGGCAAAACTATAAAACTAAACTGGACACGCATTTTCGCGAAGATCCAAATTTAATGTTGGAACGACATCACGTCAGCTCAGCCAAAATTGTATCTATGAGTTCATGTTGACTTCGGTTTTTTTTTTCATTTTATTCTTTCGAGAAGACCTTTCTAGAAAGCCTGATAGTGCCAAGGCTGGACTACTTGATGCATAAGAGCGGTCTTCCTACCTTCTTTGAATATTAGTAACTCTATGCATCAGCATTAAGTGGCTGCGTCGTTCCCCAGAATTTTGCATTTCAAGCTTATTCAAAGAGGTTATGAACAAAAGTTCAGAAGGCGATTTCTTTCCGGCCAGCACTGTATATGCAAAGGATAACAACAGCAACGAAAATGTCAAATAATCATTAATGGTACTGAAGAGCACTCATCCAAGCCGAAATCAGCTTAGAATGATGCAATAGATATCTATTTTCCGAGGGAAAGGTCAGACAACCATAAGAACGCATTTGCTTTTTTCTCATAGCGAATCCTTCCCACTTCTTACACTCCGACACACGATTCCCTTCGATTCCTATGACTCTAACCATTCCGGCATATATTCGCTAACTGCTCTGCAATTCCGTGCTTGCTTCCTTAGAAGTCCCTCAACTGTTCGCAAAATTTCACATTCGGAAATTTCAATTCCACTGGTGGCCAACGTACTCCAGAAGTACAAAGGAACCCTTGCCTTCTTTATGGAACTATGACATTGCAGAGCTGAGCGTGCTCAGCTTGGCGCGCAGTCGGCTGTATTACCTTTATCGTTTGGGTAGCAGTAACGAATAATTGCACATATTGATGTTGAGTTTCTGACCTTAGTAGTTTTCCTTCCTGTATTGCGACGACATTTCACAAGAATCTAATCCATTTCTATGGTATCAGCTTGTGCAAAAAGAGCTTTACCCCGTACATGCACCTAACAACACATCTACAATGGTAGACTATTGTCAAATTGGATGTTAGGCCTTTTTGAAGGTTCATATGATCATCATTCCCAAGTACATCACTTAGCGAGCTCTATCCATTTCGTTCGAGGCACCCTGGGCTACACCTCCATTTGGTGATGTGCCATCTGGATTTCTTATGGCTCGATGAAATATAAATCCTCTTATGTAAATCATGGTAGTGCAACAAAATTTTCTAGAGCGCAGACGTGAGGGACTAGCACGTGATCGCATGCGGTCGCCGTGAAACTCAGTTATAGACTGTGCCTCGCGAGGATGCGAAGTTGATGGGGCGTCCGGCCGATGTTTCGTCATACGTGCATAGACGTAGAGGAAGTCGGGTGCATTCGGGATTTCGCTGCGGGACCGCCGGCTAGCGGTCTCGAGCCCTCCAGGCTAGACACTGTTTACAACGATTTGACGATGCGTGGCAGCAATGTACGGAGCAGAGTCGCCCCTCTGCTGGAGCTTTGTTGTTGACTTCACTCAGCTTTGAAATAGTGGAGCATAAGCACTTCAAAAAGAAGTGTGCGTACCGTGAAGGATGTATCGAAGGATTCACACGGTGTCCTCACTTGGGATATGCTCCTTGCACACCTCTCTTTGAGGTCCCTTGGGGACTATGCAGCTTAAAGATCCGTCTGTTTTTAAGATGTACAATCAAATACACAGGATGAAGAACGCGTCATCATAAGCTGTTGCGACATTCTCAGAAACCAGTTGTGCAACTTGTGCAGTTGATCAAATTTTCTAAAGACAGATGAGCCGGGGCCCCGTAGTCCAGAAAAACATCATGATAGGTATCCACCAATCGAGAAAGAGTCCGCCGTGGCCCAGTAGTGGAAAAACGGCAGGATACGGGTCCATCGATGGAGAAAGCGTTCGCCGTCGCCCAACACTGGTAAAACGGCAGGTCCATCGATGGAGATTGAGTCTCAACGGGGAAATGCCAGGCAACGAATCCACGAATGAGGATTGGGTTTGCTCTGGCCCAATACCGGAGAAAGCGCTAGGATACGGGTCCATGGATGGAGACTGGGCCCGCAAGGGGCCGATTAGTGGGAAAGGGCCGAGATACGAGTCCCACCGATGGATTGGGTCTGCGCTGGCTCAGTAGTGGGAAGAACGCCAGGATACAGATCCACAAATGGAGGATGGGTCTGCCTGGCCCAACAGTGGGATAAGCGCCAGGATACGGGGGCGCTGATGGAGAATGGGTCCGCCGTGGCCCAGTAGTGGGGCAAACGCCAAGATGCATGTCTGCCGATGGAGTAGGGGCACGCTACGCGCTCAGTCATGTCTCAGTCGACCATCTCTTCTTCCTCTCTGTTGGTTGTTCATAGCGGATCCATAGGTATGTAAGAAATGTGACAAAAAAGAGCAGGTATTATCAGTGCATCGGAAATTAGCTTTACATGTAGGTGCGTGGTTAAGAACTTGCAAGCAAGGCTAGGATGGCGAGAAGACTCGAAGCCCGACGTTGGACTCGAAGCGGCCAGACCCATAGAGTATACGCAACTCATAAGGAGAATTTCGTATTCGAGCTCAGCCAATGATTAGCTTTGCTTGTTTGCTGATTTTTTAAGCATTTCACACGTGTGAACCTTTTGCACATACCTCAGATGGCTGCCCCACCCCACTTTCTAGCGTCCCGAAGGGGCGCTAGTATAAACACATTAGATATTCAAGTATGGAATGTCGGATTTTGAATGAGAAAATTTTGAGTTTTTTTCCCCGAATAAGGTGCGATACAAGCAATCCAAATATGCCCCTATTCTATCGGCACAGCATTGCTATCCTAACGCTAGCTTGGGTGCGCCACCAGATTGGAAGCATCTAAAGCAAGCAACTATAGATAGCGAGGGGTGTTTTCAACACCATGTTGAGAACTATTCATTTTTCCAGTGAGAAATGTGGTCAATCCCTAAGAACAGTTGTGGTCGTTAGTCTCTGGAAATAGTTTTGGTTAAGTCGGGCAACGTTTGGCAAATACAGTGAATGGTCGTTAAATTGTCATTCCTGCTCCTTTGGTTTAAGCAACGTCGTTATTACAAGAAGTGCGAGTGTATTGATGACGGACTGGTTTGTCGGGGCTCCATAGTTCAGAAAAAAAACACTAAATCAAAAGGATAGGTGCACACTGATCGAGGAAGGGTCCCGCCGTGGCCCAGTCGTGGGAAAACGCCAGTATACGCTCCACGAATGGAGGATGGGTCTGCCGTGGCCAATGTTAGGGAAAACACTAGGATAAGGGCCCACGGGTGGAAAATGGGTCTGCTCTGGCCCAATAGTGGGGAAGCGCCATATACGTATCCATGAATCGAGAAGGGTCGTGGCCAATAGGAAGAAAAACGCCAGGATACTTTTCCAAGGATAGAGAATGGGTCCGCTATGGCCCAATTGTAGGGAAAACTTCAGGATACGGGTCCACGAGTGGAAGATGGGCCTGCAGTGGCCAAAAGGCGGGAGAACGCCAGGATACTGTTCCACGGATGGAGAATGGGTACGCCGTGGCCCAATAGTGCGTAAAACGCCAGTATACGGGCCCACTGATGGAAAATCCGTATCCTGGAGTTTCCCTCACGATTGCGCCGTGACAGGCCCATTCTCCATCCGTGAACCCGTATACTCGTGTTTTGGAGAACGAGTCGCCGTGGCCAATAGTCAGCAAATCGCCATTACACGGGTCCATGGATGGAAAATAGGTCTGCCGTAGCCCATTAGTGTGGAAAAGGTGATTATTCACACTACATTTGTTACATTGAGCTGTACACAAGTTTTAAAGCAATCTGGGAGATGCTCCTGTGCAGAGTTGCGAGTGGCTGGTCATAACGAGTCATTAGGCGTTGAATGAATGCAGTGTCAAAAAAAACAGTAGGTAGTCGGGAAATATTTTACATGCAGATGTGTGACTAGGAAGATAATGATCACGAGAAATGTGGAGGCCCGGTGTCGACGAGGCGGCCAGTCTGGTGGAAAATACGCAATTTGCAAGGAGAATTCCGTATTTGAGCTCAGTTAATTATTAATTTTGCTTCTTTGTTAATTTTCTAAGTATTTCACATGTGTGAAGCTTTTCTACCTGCCTCAAGTGGCTGCCCCACCCCACTTTCTAGCTTCCCGAAGGGGCGCTAGCCTAGTATAAATTGTGTTATTGTTCCTTTTTCAAACCTCTCAATACGCAGCTTCAACGCTCTTCTCATCAACATAACAACGGCAGAGAACTACCAGAAGAACTCCGCAAGCTACAACTGGGAAGGCTTCTTGATGTAAGGGTTGTGCAGTCGGATTCAACATGAAAGCTAGAGACGCCTCCCTCCGTTATTGCTCTTGTTGGACGAGGTGGCGTCTAGGAGACCAGTAATACGGGGATGCTAACGGACAGATATTGGCAGTCGTCCGAGACTCAGACGGCGGGATATGACCTTATCCTGATGAAGCCGGACGAGAATGCATATCGCAAGTATGGCTATGATGTCCTTTCAGAACAACCCCACGAGATCGATTTTGAATGGCGGTTGTGGATCTTCAGGAGTTGTTTCCTTGTGAGAAAGCACTGATCCAGCGACGGTATAAGTCTCTCAAATTGAAAATACAGTCGTTGCTTACTAGTTATGCTCTGTTCTACGAATAAGCTAGAACGATCGAGTGCATGCATGCCAAAGAAGCTCCTTTATTCTTGGAGGAGTAAAGACTTTGAAGTTTATAGCGGTCGTCAAGATCCACCACTTTGAGAACCTCGTCTTCCATTGCTCCTTAACTATAAATGCGCTTAAAAAAACACACCGTTAAGAGCTGAAGATCTTCTAGTCATGTGTCAAGATTTCTTTTCTCCAAAGATGGACAACATGGGAGGCAGGAATAATACACTATTACCATTAACACTTAGCAATATCGATTGGTGGGCATTTCTTGACGACGCCTCAAGGATGAGGTATACCATGGCTTTGCCTTCACGTTGCATTCACTTTTCTCACGTTTCATCCCTATAAAACTAAAGAAGTGGCTATGAGTGGTTATCCGTGACATATTATCAGCTTTTTCAAGCTTTGCAACAGACTTTTTCGCTCCTAGACGATCCATATAATTCTGGAGAGTACACAAGGTGTCTATCCAAATTGATACACACGTAAGAAAAGTTGCAGGCTCACAGAGGCAAAGGTGTCTATCCAAATTGATACACACGTAAGAAAAGTTGCAGGCTCACAGAGGCAAAAAGGCACAAATAAGTCCTTGCTCACTATTTGCCCACTCTTGAAAGCACGGAATGCATCACGAACGTTCGTTGACGAAAACGGTTTGAGGTATGGGACAGACGAAGAAAAAGCTAAGAGTTTTGCATCTCATATTGCCACATCTTCCATGTGAGCAGTTATGAACAGATTTCCCGCTTTAATGAGGACACTCATTTCTCATGTTCTACACCCTCGTGATTTCTCCACATGAGCTTTTGCCTTTGCTGAGAAAGCTTAAACCCTCAACTTTTCGTGCTAGTGATGGCATACTCAGATTGTTCTTAAACGTTGTGCAGAGCACTTTTCACTACCAATCTCGATGATAAGCAGTCTTTCACTGAGAATTGGCAAATTTCCCGGAGTTTGGGAACACGGTATTGTTATTCATATTCCAAATGAAGGTATTGCTTCTCGATTGAATGTTTTCCGCCCAATACTCATAAACCCTGCTGTTTGTAAAACTGCCGAAAATGTTATCAGAAACGAGCTGCTTGATTACTGCGTGCTAGAGCATATATGATGCTACCAACTAATTTGTCCGCGTAAAAATGCAAGTTGGGAATGAGTGGCCACAATCTGGACCGTTCGGGGCATGGCACAGTGAAAATGAAATGGTGGCATAACTGGAAGCGTTCGGGTTCTGCCATTCATTCTCTACTTTGCATTTTTGCGAGGACAAATTAGTTGGCAGTGTCATACATCGTGCCGGCTGAGCGGTACTGCTTTTTGGAAGGTTCATCAACAACCTTACGACTGCTTGTTTGTGAATACTACTGGAAAAAAGCTGTTTCGAAGAGAGTATGCACGAATGTCATTTTCTTCGATCTTTCCAAAGCTTTTGATCGTTTTAACATCTCCAAACTAGTTCAAAAACTTCACGAAGTCGGAATCCGAAATACGATTCTCAAATGGATTATATCATATCTGTCTGAAAGAACTTTTCTGTGCGATTTGATGCTGCTATCTAATCTACGTTTCGTGCAACCAGCGGAGTTCCACAAGGTGGGGTCCTCTCTCCACTTCTTTATATCATTTACTCTGAGGAGCTCTCGTCTGTCTTAGCTGTGAGCAATAGGATTAGAGTAGTTGCTCATGCTGACGATATCAAAGTATACGGTACTTACTCGGATGCAGATAAAAATTGTTGAAATTTGGTGAAAATGTTGTCAATTTGTTGAAACTTTAAAAACGTCACTAGAGAATCTCTTATTTCGTGGCAACTCCATGATATTTAGGTGAATCTCTCAAAAAGTGCTTGCATGATTATCTTCAATCAAGGCATAGACGGTGCATCTCTAGTCGCTCGCTCTAAAGCTGGCAGAAAACTGTAAGTGATTTCAGTTCAAGAACCTCGCTCACATCCCAAGCCTGCAATGAGAGAGAGTGAGAGAGTCCAAAGAAACTCTAAGTTGCATGCCGATCGAGGAATGTTTTGATAGCTTGATGCATTCAAGGCAAATCGATGATCGCGCAACCATTCAAAAGGCCGAGGGACGAAGCTGGAGCAAGACGGACCAACTGCGCAGACGGCATTCGCCAGACCATCACTACCATCCGCAGGACGTCCGACGCTCGGGGTCGTTGAGCCCACCGAAGGAACTCACCACGCCATCACTCCCTATGATGTATTGCCGTATTGTATACAACTGTATTATATAGGCTATGTATTGCTGTCATAAGAATAAACTGTTAGTGAACGCTGGGTCTAATATATTTGCATCACCGTCCTCGTTTACGGGTAGCAGCGAGCGGGGTAAGTACCTCCTTTTTTTCCTAAAAAGCTCATTAGGTCCCGATCTTTCCCTCTTTTGGCTGAGCATATGCAGATCTGGCCAATCATGCATTGCTCACGATAGGAACATTGAATTATTTTTGGAAAGAGGCAGACAAATTCCTTTTACCCACCCTACTGTAGGTAATTCATCTAGAATACCCCTCCATTTGGGTAGTTCTCCCTCACTAGACTTTCGTTAGCTAAAAAATTCCCATTTTACACCAAAATTTTGCTCCTTGAATCATTTCCTTCCTGTTTGAATCTTTTCTGCTTCTCGGATGCCTCTTCACTCTCATCCTAGCGTCCCTCTGTCTGGCGCCGCTACGCGACGCCCACTCTTTCGACGGAGCATGTTCGCGAACATTTTTTTCTTTGTGTTGATCTTTTGAGGATCCTCTGAGAGTTTGAATGAATGAAGTTAAGGGCGCAGTAGAAATGAATCACCCCGGGGTCGTGAAACGGAAAAGAATTATTTTTACGTGGTTTTCTCGAGTTTTTCTCTTCGGTATAACGTTAATATGCATAAATATGGTTGATACATGTGGTCCACATTAGTAGCAAGACAATACTTGGGTATACGCGCCGTCCGGTTTCCTTGCTAACATCGCGATAGTTGTGTTGAACAAGCGATATGGGATTCAGCGCACTAAATGCATGCAATAAATTTTTTCACGGTTAGAATGATCATGATCTCCTCTCTTTCACATTATTCATTTGCAATTACATTTTCTCATGCGCAGAACAGTCGTCCTTTTATCAGCAATTCGCATCAGACCAGCAAATATCAACATGCGCACGATCAGCTTCTCCCAAGCCTTGATCGTACAGTCTGATGAGTCCCGTTCTTGACATGTTGATCACCTCCCCCTCCATTTTTCTCATTACAAAGCATCAGCTTTTCTGTATTCCCAAAACATCTCTTCAGATATCTTCATTTATTTTTGGTTATACTCCGTCGCTGCCTAGTATTTATACGGCTTCTCCCCCGTGGATGGAGGAATGGCACAGTCTTCCTTTCTTCTTTTGTCATGGGTCCACCAGTCACTCGTTCTCGCGCCCATTCGCTGAAGCTTCGGTCGCAGGCAGCCATTCTACAGCTGCATCCGCTTCTCATGTTCCCGTAGAGGACACTCCAACCGAAGCCCCCAACCCCTCTAAGATGGTAGCGCCTCTTACGTCAGCCCTTACGGACTTGGACGATTCTTCTGTCGTCCATGGTCTTGATGCCAAGCACTTAACAGACGCTGCATCTGAAGCACTTACCAACGTGTGGTACGACACACACTGTACCACTTCCCAGCTAGTGCAAAAATTTAACGACAGTAATACCGCACTCTTGCAAGGTCTGAACAATACTTTTGAAGCCGTTGATTCTCGTATAAACTCCATTCCAACTGTTGCTTTGTGCAGCCCCGAAGGAGGGCATTCTCCAAGAATCGCACCATTTTCTGGAGACGGTGAAAGCCTGCAATTTTCGATCTGGACTAGAAGACATATTACGCATGCGCACCGTCGTACCTACTTCTGAGCAAAAAGCAAACTTTTTGGTAGGATATTGGATGGCGTTGTTCGCGAAAAATTGAAGAACTTTCCCTGGACGAACGCAAAGATATCGACCGCATAGCACCTCAAGAATTATTTCGAGGGCCCGCAGCAACGTAATATGGCTCGCCAACTTTTGTTCAGCTGTCGTCAAGAAATTGAGATGAATCAGCCACCATATTTGCCAACAGGCTACTCAATCTGGTACGTGCCGCAACTTCTGGCCAAGATCATGCAAAAAGAGCGCGTACTGGAAGAATTTGTTGCGCGCTTACGGCCCGATATTAGATATTACGTTAAGCTCGATGGGCCTGTTACATTTGAGCAAGCAGTTAATAAGGCTCAGACAGTTGAGCAGCTATTCGCGGAAGCCACAACAGATCGTTCAATCAATCCAACCTCTGCTCTTCTACCCCAACTATTCAAGCTTTACAAACACGACATGTTCGCCTTCAGAACGGTACTGATGATACTTCGCCAAAGGAAACGCATGGTTCCGTATCAAATCGCTCCCATCAATCCCAACAACTTCGTACTCGAGACCAAGGATTTCTTGTCTTCCAGCCGAATCGACTTGAACTAAACTGCATCCTCCTGGACCGGTTCTCTTTCAACGTCGAGAACAACACGTATGGGTATGATCGAACCCTCATTTCCGTCAAAGACTTCGTGTGGGTATATGCCGTTATCCCAACCATAACGGCGATTGACAGGCCTGAGCTCTGGTTGGAAAGAGCGCGCATCCCCCGCACGGCGGCCATGGAAACTAACAACGACTTCTTCTTTCGAGCCGGCAACTTCGCCTTTGTTATCCCTCCCGTATGGTCCGAAATCAACCTAGGACTGGTACTATCGGTTACCCGAGGAGGTGAACAAGTCAATAACTTCCGAATGGCCCTGGAAGGAGCTCCCGACGTTGTCACCATCACTAGGTCTCTCTGCCGATTCCAGTGGCCAGATGTTCACGAGGATGAACTCCTACGAGCCCGATGTCGTCAGTATATCTCCATGGCAGTGCGCTTTTCCGAGCCGCCGATTTCCATTGAAGCTCAAGACACCTTGTGCGAGCTGGTCCGCCACTTCTTCCCTGCCCACCCCGATGAGGGCATCCTACCAATGGAAATGATGAAGATTAGGCCCGAAGACACCGCCTGGATGAACGATCGCCTCAGGCAGTTCGACAACTTCGCGAACGACAACCCCAAAGCCCTCCGCCGGATGAGCAAGACCTTCAGCATGGCATGTGCGGCCCTACCTGCGGTCACGAATATGGATGACGACCGCCGAACGCCCGCAACTATCCCATCCACGACCGCCTATCCCGTGCGCCTCTGCTTCACGCTGCAGGGAATGTCATCTCCCTCCGGTTGGACAGTACATCGCTCAGTTGGAATCTGGGTGATGGGCAGTTGGAAGTTCTCCAGAGGCGAGGTCGAAGAGGTCAGTCACCTCACAGAAACACGAGAATTGCGCGTCACGGTGGCTGCAACCGCCAAATCTCACGATTCCATTATCGACGACATCGACGAAGTCGGGCGTGAGATCGGCAGCAATGTCTTTTTGGACTTGTGCGTAAAGTTGGGGTAGGCAGCTGTCGATGACGACTCATCGCCGTCACTAACGACCAGCAACAGGCCCTGGCACTAGGAAACGCCCGATATCCAATCACTGGAATCCAGGCGGCCTTCGGCACCGAAAAGACCGTCGTGGGCGCCTACATCGCTGTCCGGCACGCCAGCCGAAGACAACGTGTCGTGGTAACGGCATCGACAAACACAGCCGTCGCCCAGTTTACCGAGACCATCCTATCTCTGGACGAGTTCAGCCACGTCGGAGTGGTCAGATTCATCGCTGAGACAATAGCTTTCGATGACATTGCAACCACCGCCGTCGACAGGCACAAGGTCCTGAAGAGCCTTGGTTCGAGGTCCGCGGACCGCCTGTCTACGTCTGAACGACGGGTCTGCGACCGCTTCACCACAGGTCGGACCACATATGAACAGTACAAGCGAGGGAACTACATGGAGTTGACCGAGCAGGAGAAGGACAACTTCGTGATGGCCGAGCAGGACGTATGCGAGACCCTGGAAGAGATTATCGAGCTCGCGGCGCCTCGCATCATCTGCATTACCATCCCGTCTCTCCTCAACACCACCGACAAGAGTGGCATCTTCAAGGGGTACGTCAGCACCTTCGACCTCTTGATTGGAGACGAAGCTTCGCAGATACCAGAAGCGGTATTCATGGCCATAGCTAGCCGTCTCGAAGGGGCTCGCCACATCTACATCGGAGATGTGCGTCAGCTGGAACCGTATGCGAGGTGTTCCAGACTCGCCAACTCCGTGAGAGTGCCAAACACGTTTCCCTACTAGGAAACCCTGATGAACGGGATCAGGGCAGCGGACCGTCAACTACTGACTGGTGTCGTTCGTTTCCCGAACCCGGCAGTGCCTTTCGTATTCGTGGACGTCAAGGGCACCTCAGTGAAATCGGCCGTTCCCACTACAACCCGGCGGAAGCTTCGGTAGGCCAGGCAGTGGTACGGGGTATGCTGCAACGAGGCGTAGACTCCTCAAGTATCGCACTCATTACCTTTTATAAAGAGCAACATCGATACTTGGAAGACTTCGCGAAGGAAACCGGCATCGACATCTCCACCGTAGATTCGCTGCAAGGACGCGAGCGTGACGTGGTCATTCTTCTCACCACCAAGACCGATTCCGACCCGGACGCCTCCGAGTTCCTGGACGCACCGCTCCGAATGAACGTCGCATTGACGCGATGTCGTCATGGCCAGATGGTACTAGGACACCGACCCTCGTTGGCCCGCCTTCCACAGTGAAGGAGAGTGATCAACTGCGCTCTCGACCGAATGGCAGTGATCCTCGACGCCGACGTCCAACCTCTGTTCGGCTATCAATGAGTAACATTCTTTCATCTTTACATCCTGACTACTTAATTTGTGGGGTGTGGAAGGGGGGCTGCTGACGCAACAAAATCTTTCAAAAAGTCGCTTGCGCCTTTTTTTGGGTAAAGAGGGGAGGTGTAAGTGATCTCAGTTCAAGAACCTTGCTCACATCCCAAGCCTGCCATGAGAGAGTGAGAGAATCCAAAGAAACTCTAAGTTGCATGCCGATCGAGGAATGTTTTGATAGCTTGATGCATTCAGGACAAATCGATGATCGCGCAACCATTCAAATGGCCGAGGGACGAAGCTGGAGCAAGACGGATCAACCGCGCAGACGGCATTCGCCAGACCATCCTTACCATCCGCAGGACGTCCGACGCTCGGGGCCGTTGAGCCCACCGAAGGAACTAACCATGCCATCACTCCCTATGATCTATTGCAGTATTGTATACAACTGTATTATATACGTATATTATATATTATATATTATATATTATATATTATGTATTATATACTGTATTATATATTATATACGTTATGTATTGCTGTCATAAGAATAAACTGTTAGTGAACGCTGGGTCTAATATATTCGCATCACCGTCCTCGTTTACCAAATATACCTTGTCTTCCGAAATGTAAAATGTGTTAACAAAGAAGTGTATATCAAATTATACAAATCCTATGTCTTGCCTCAGCTAGAATATGCCAGCCAAGTGTGGAGCCCTTTTCTGCAAAAACACTTTAGAACTATCGAAGAAGTGCAAAAGATAGTCACGCGGATTCTTTTCTGTAGCCTTTACCGGAATCCCGATTACCCGGAAGGACTACCGTCGTACAGGCTTAGATTAAAGATCTTAAATTCACACAGTTTGTTCTATCGGAGAATCTTTTCAGAGATTGTGCTATCATTTCGGATTCTGAAATTAGAGACAAAACTGAAATCAAGTGAATGCTGGATTTGGAGACCATGCTGAGGTCGCAGAGGTGTGTTCGGCTTACAACACTCATTTTACCGTTGTAGCAGCACGCATTTTGACAATTCCTTCTTTCCGAGAACCTCAAGATGACTTGAGAAATTGCCAGAACAGCTGCTGTGTTTCCCAAACTGTCATTCTTTTAAACTAAAACTTAGAACGGATGATCTACTTGAACTATTAGGAATAGATTATTTGGGTCATAGGTGATATGTGTGTATAAGTGGCTTCTCTCACCTGGTTTTGTTAGGTGAAGCGCATTGGTAACTGCTTCCGTTCTTTGTAGCCAGCTTTGAGTAGATATCCGACGGATTTCATCTAGCAAAACTATGGGAAATCGAAGGATTTTCTCTGTATTTCCGCTCTTGCTTCCTATTGATGTTTAGTTTACCTGATAGTTTGTTTTTCTAATTTATTGTTTTTGCTGAGTTAACTTTCTCTGACCTTTCATATTTTTGTTGAAGTCGTCTGCTCGACCGTTGCGCGCTGATGAAGCCACTGCACGGTAAAACTTGGGGTCTGGATCAGCTAACCTCCGGCACCGGGTTCACTGAAACTCAGAGACAAAGCACAACTGGGTAGGTTCCATAGTAAGTCTTTTTGTCGGCCTCCAGGTAAAAGCAGTACTGGCAGTACGCATGCACAAAAATTATCGTCCGGAATTCGGCTTCGCTCGGAGACATGGCTCTAATAGGAAAAAGTAGTTCACGAATTTTCCACCACACCACTATCCTCCCACCTCAACGACCCCCCCCCCTCCTATTTTCCACCTACCATACGACTCCCCGTCGATAATTTATCAACACAAGCTTGACCCTGATCCCCATGCGCCCTTTTTTAACCCATTGACGACCGCACGCATTTTCGCATGTTTAGCGCGTGGGACCAACGCCCCTTTCGAGAGCGCCGCGCCCGCATGGTTCCACGCTCTTACGATAAGAAAATTGGGACCAGAATCGACAGTTGGGCAAAAATAATTTAAGATCTAAACCTCTAAGGTTACTAGTATCATCGGACCAGAAAAGGGGAGAATCTGAACGGTTCTTGCTTCCTTTGAAGCCGAAAGAAGTTCGCAAAAGGTATTTTGAGGGTTACAAGGAAGTGTCCTAGGAGTGTGCACGTTCGCATGGCTCTAGCTTGACGATTAAGGAAATACTAAGTGTAATGAAAGTGATTCTGTACACGAAATATAACTTTTTTGCTTATTATTCCCCTGCACAACACAAGAAATTTAACACAATCTTCGTCGATTTCAAAATCAGTTCCTTTTCATGGTATTTGCAACGATAAAACAGAAGTCTTTCTTGAACCACAAATATATGACATTTTTCCAGAAATTTGTTCTTATTTCATATGGAAATACTGCGAAATACTTCAGAAAAGAGGTTCAGAAGTTGATAACAAAAGCGCGGCTCACGGTCACGGTGAGCCACGCGGTCGTCAATGGGTTAAAAAAATGTCACCTCAAGCTGTATTACGGAGCCGACAATGAAAAGAATCATGAAGAAACCGTCGGATGTGTATGAGTAGAACTATTGCATCGCGGACCCTCAAGAAGACATAGGAAAGTGCTAGCAGAACTTTTCTCATTAACCAAATTCAATCGGTGGCCTCACATCCATCCTGAACTTTCACCGGATTGCTCCACCTGAATGATTTCGGATCAGCCCTGTGCTAAGAACCACGTAGTAGCACGGACACTCTTGAAGCAATCCTATTCAAGCCTTTGGATAGAAATGTAACGCCCACCTGCGCGCTGCGACGCCTCAGTACTTTTGGAGTGCGTCGACCCTACTGTTGCATCACTCAAAATCGAGGATATGTAGATTGTTGGTACAGAACTAGATAACAGTGTCTTCAAGAGATCTTCTTGAAAAGATAGCTTGTCAGTTTGAGAAGGAAACCTTCCCCTGCATCCTTAATTCTGATGCACCCCATGGTTTCAAAGCTGACCATGCAAGGTGATCTGTCTCAGCTCCTCGCCGATCGTGAAGTATGGATAGCATCGGAGGATCGCCACTTTCTAGCTAATTTAATGGCCTACGAAAGACATGGAAGGCCCTTTCCTCTCCAACGCTCCACAACCCTACCAGACTAATGTTTAATAGATCAGCCCAGCGCTTTCGTTTGATACTCTTCAAACTGTTTTTTTTGTGCCAAATGAATGCTTCTACGACAATGATGAGTCAATAATTCATAAAACAACAAATCTCCAACAATAAACAATCTAACAATAAATCTGGATAACAATTGTTAACAATTGACACAGTTGACATAGCAGTACATATTACTTTGGACAAAAAGTGCTCAGAATCTCTTCGACTGACGCCTCACCATCGGCTAACACTGTTTTCTGTAAAGAAATCTGGGTATTCCAACAGAAACGCAATTCACTCCCTTTGTAGAAGAAAAGGTTAACAAAACTAGTAGATCCCACCTCGACTGGTTTTGCTTCTTTCTTTTTCAAAAGCTTCGCCTTTTTGGCTACTGGTTCCACTATGTTATTGGATCTGGTCTCCCCCTTTGCAACAGCTTCCTCGGTGGCGAAAACTTTCGCAGGACTGGGTGACCGTTCTTGCACAGATGGAGTACTTCTACTTACAGCAGCAGCATCTCCATGGGGTTTCTCGGAGTGCTGAAAGCATTTGAAAAAATTTCGAAAAAAGCATTTGAAAACCTCAATTTCAGCATTGTGAAGTACGATGAATCAAATGGTTCAGCAAAAAAAAATCGGAGATAATTACTCTTTGAAAACAAGTCTTCCTTTCCAAACTTAGCGTAACATACTCCAAATACGTACCACTTCTGTGCAAAGCATAGGCTCCTCCTGGGTTTCAACCATAGATCCTCCACCTCGTGTTTCTAAATAACTACCGTTCATGCCGCCCACATCTTTTTCATGGATTTCGTTGCCAGCTTCATTCACTTTCGGCGCAGAATTAATGGATTCTTTGGAAGAAGAGCTCACAAATACCGCTGAGACCTGTAAACTTGCAGAAATTGAAGAAAAAACGCTATTCAGACTTCTAAGTTCATTAACCGACCTGCTGCTCAAGCTCCTCTTCATGTAAGTCAACAGGTTGGCCTCCTCTCACAGCAGAACGTCGAGCAACTTCGTGGCGCGCAATGTTCTGAAATCAGGTCGTCGCATGAAACGCGCATTCAACGTGAAATTTCTGCGTGGTATCGATTAACAAACGGTAAACACAAACAGTAACATCGCTTAACATGAGAAAGGAGCGTACTCATTTCCCACCATCTATATTCGGCTTTCGGTAAGCCAAAGCTGGGAAGGTGTGTAAAAACTTGCGACTACACTCTATGAGAACAAGACTACCTACTCGAGAAGTTTCTAGCCTGTCGAGATTTCTAACAGACGGTTTTTGCATACCTGCATTCGAGGTCTAGTGATGGCGTCACAAAGGGCGCTTACAGTCTGTAACTGTTCTAAATCAGTGCATCTTCCCAAGACAGTTCGAGCGATCTGAATGCTAATTTCTCAACACCATTTCTAAACCAACAGCTCAGAAAAAAGCAACTCTAAACAATGGATTTTAAGCCTTACATGCACAGGAGGTGGAACTAGCTCATGAGTGCAGCTCAGAAATGAGACCAGAACCTCACGATACACAGGAGAATGCGGGTTTCGAATAACTTCTTCACATATTTTGCGCTGAACGGATAGCAAAACCTAAATTCTAATGAAACTATAGCAACACAGTAAAGCTAGTTCAATTAATCATCTGCAATTCAGGTAAGGTAAAACTATTAAAAAAAACACTTTAGAGCACTCACCTCAGGCTTTACTAGAAATGCCGATGTTTCCACAATTGCTGATAAAAGACGTGCCGCAGATGGGCCATAAGGCTAGAACCAAAAAAGGAGCATGAAAAAAGTAAATGTACTAACTATATAAATTCACATATATAAAAGACTGAAAACCGAACTGTAGGGCATTCAATGTAGTAAATTATCGAATGCCTCAAAAGCAATGGTAGTCAAGCACTTGCGCATACTGTCTGCCTTTTCCTCCCAATTCTTCGCGCGCCAAACTAGCTCTTTCGTTCTTTTTCTCCAATGTCTACCCAACTAGATCAAGTGATAAAAATGGATCGTAGCACGCCTCCCCCTTTTTCTTTAGAAATAGGTGCAAACAGGAGATTGAGCTTAAGAAATGAAGAAAAACCTGTGGAAAAAAGACAAGAAACTGATCAAGGGAGTGAGAGAATATATGAAGCGAACAGTTGTTTCTTGCAAATTGGAATGGAAACTAGAAAATGTACTAATTGTGACTGACATGAAAAACACGCTTAGTGACAGAAAGATGAATTATTTCTTATGAATGATCATAAAGAGAAGGAAAATCTTGAATGAGCTCTAAACAAACGGACAAAGGAAGGGCTTTACATAACGATGATTGGTATGAACCGAACCTCCAAGTAATCAGCGAGCTTTTTGGACTTCCCATGCATTTTCTTCTCCTCAGAAGGTTTACATCATTTAAAAACCAACAGAATGGAAACGTTTATTGATTTACGCCTCTCTTTTTCTCTCAGTTGGTAAAATGAATGCTTTCAATGTACCTGCTCATCTAACGGATGCTTCATAGCACTGAATACAATGTATAGGTGTCGGAATAACGTTGAACCAGATCCATACAGACGGCATATATGTGCCAAGGTCTCCAATAAAGCACTACTTGGCGTGTCCAGCTTTGATATAAGCATCAGAACTATTCGAGATATCTGACAAAATAAAGTGAAATAACAAAAAGATGGAGTGACTGTGAAATATCGATACTCACAAGCGGTAACACGGCATTCCTGCCATTGCTGCAAAGTGAACGCATTAGTCCGAAAGCAGCATCTTGCAGTGCTGGATCATTTATACCAGCTTCCAACACTGATAAAACAACGTCTCGCGAGAGATATTGCCCTGTTGCAAATATTCGATGAGAGCCGCAAAATCAAAAAGCAAAATTGGACTCCCACTTATAAGCAGCCCGTATTAGGGACAGCATTCATGACAAAAAGAAAAAAAATACAATAACTACGAGAAACTTGTGCTGTTCATGTATTTGAATGTTTTTTTTTTTCGAGAAAAACGCAATTAGAGTTTGACGAGCACTTTGAAGCTCTCGTGCCAGAAGTCAAGCTTCCAGTATGTGCTCACCTTGTTTTGCGTGACCCAAAGCCGATGAATAGATATCAAAAAGGAGATTACACAAGTCTTCACGTAACGACGAAATGCCGAACGATTTCAGTGGCAATATACCTGATAAAGATGTGAATAATACTGCGGAAGTATCAGTAGGCGAAATATCAAAGAGTAGGCATTTTCCTCACCAACACGCTCCTCTTGGGACACAAGTCTCGGAGTAATTGAAGCCAGCAGAGTAGCTAAAAGCCTTTCCGACATCTGCGCATCACAGCCATATCGAATCGAATAGAGGTCAATGCATAACTTCCTGAAACATTCATTATAAACCCTTCCCTTGAGAAAAAACGAGAAAATTCTCACAATGAAGGTGGTTACCTAAGCGCAGGATCGCTGTTGCACACTGTCATATCGATGAAACGCATAATAATGCTCACAATGATATCTGCGTGGAGGTTTCCCACCTGAAACGGCAACAGCAAAGTACAAACCATGACAGGCGGTATGTGCGAGAGACGGATATGAGGATAATTCAATCAAAACGGATGCGAACACCACTGTATTAATTATTTTGAGCAACATCTCCAGAGATAGTTTCAAAGTAGCATAAATAAAATCAAGATTGTAATGACGTGAACGAAGCAGAGAATCACCTGTGGATTTCGCACGAGCAGTTGTCTAAGAAAGATTCCTCCATAAATGGTTGGATCATTTTTAACATCAACTAGCTTCTTTCCTAGTCGTGACTGCGCTGCTCGAAGACACTGAGGGCTGCACCTATAATAAAAAGTAGATCGCCGCAATGTCCATAAAACCAGTAACATCAAACAACTTTGACAAACAACGACTCAACCAGTAGTTTTTTGAAGCTTAAAGCTCCCAAACATGAACGAGAATGATTGTACAACACAATTGTTTTGCTCACTTCTCTAAGATCTTCGTCAGCAGAAGAAACCCGATTGACCTGACCTTTGCCTCACGATCCGTTCGGAGAAGAGGCAGGCACTTTTCAAGGATCTGAAACTTAGAGAAATTGCAATGGGAGAGCATTTATGTGAAGAGGAGCGTTCCTTCGAACAACGAAAACAGTTGCATTGGATTTGTTAACGAGCCAAAACTAGCGGCAACGCTGTTTTGATCTTCAATTACAACTCCACCTGATAATTTGATCCACCAGCATTTCTGCGCGGCTAAGGTGCACTAGGACGTTCCCAGTGGCGGACGCAGAAAGTGGGCGGGAGGGGGGGCGTGGGAAGAAAAGTGGGGTCTCCGCCGTTTTGGGGACTCAGACGGAAAATAAAATTAATAATAATATTAATTATAATAATAAACAATAAATAAAAAATATATTAAAAATAATAATAAAAATAAACAATTAAAAATAAACTAACACAAGATTTTTATTTGTATTGTAAAGTAATTTCGAAAATTTGGCGACCCATTCTCGGGGGGCGCCCCCCCCCGCCCCCCCCCCCCTGCGTCCGCCACTGGACGTTCCCCATAATGAACAATTTTGTTCTATTACCAGAAATATCAAGATTTTGAATCACAAATAATTAACGGCATCGCTTGCGCATAAAAGCATTGTTTTGATCTAAGTATTGCGCGTAACAGTGTTAAAGTGTTACCGGGCAAAAACAGAAATTCCTCGATTATTCTTATTCAGACTGATTCCCTGATGCAAGGAGGAGAACCTCAAATAAGGCGTGCTCAAGGCGATGGTGCTGCTTGACCTTAGTGCAAAGATTATCAGCTGATGGAGACCGCCAATCACATACTTACTATTAAACTTCCATGTCATCCCTCTTCTTCTTATTCGAAAACAACAAAATTATCACGTTGAACTGGTAGCATGAATATAGGGTATTCACCCCGGAGCAAACATCGCGTTGGAGACACGCGCGCGAGCTGATCCATTCCACAGATCAAATTCTCAATCGAAAGGCTACGTCCGAACCGCTGAAAACCACTCGCACGTAGCCTTCCGTTCAGGTCCCACCGCGTTCCTGCAATCACGGAATCCGTCTACTTTTTTGAGAAGGACTGTATGAAGCCCTCTATGTAAGAACATGTCCGCGCATAAAATGATCGCGGACCGCGATTCGCAGTTTCCTGCTATTACTAGTATTTGTGAGGTACAATACACTTTCCGAAAGTTAATTGAATATGTGTTTGCAATGTTAGCAATATCTACTAAAACGATGAGAACTTGTAGCAACAAAAGAAAAAAAAAACGACAAGACCTGAATCTGTTTCTCTTCTGGACAGTCCAGTTCACATTCTTCCACCAACCTCTCCATTTCCTCAAATACCACCATACGTTTTCAACTTACTCTAGCCAAGACGAGAAAAGTATTGATTTGATAGTAACTAGCAGCAACTTCACAACAAATGAAAAAGAAAACTCTTTTATTCTCTAAATACAATTACAACCGACCAATAGAGAATTTAGCAAACAGCAAGCTTTTCTACACCTATTCTTATCCGATAGAGCACAATTAAGCGGCAGCCATTGCTTCCTTGCGTTGTTTTCGCATAAGAAGGCGTCGTTCACGTTCGAATTCCTGAAAAATGAAGATGTCTTCGAATAGACGAAGTAGCAAAAAGAAAAAAAATATAAGAATGGGATAAAGAAGATGTAAGCAAGTAAGGAAAACATGTTCTCAATAAAACAAAAGGAAAAAGAGAGTGCTCCATCGAACTCTTTTCCCCATCTTTTCTTCGATTTAAGATAGAAGATTATTCAGGAACAATAAAATTAGAAAGAAATAAGGAAAAGGTAGGTTAGAGTCAGTTGTGAACATACAGCTACCGGAGGAAAGTCCCTAGAGAAAAAAAAAAACTAAAAATGCGGGCGTTGGAAAGATCAAGGAGTGAGAGTAACGGTAATCTGATTTACAGATAAAATTAATGCAAACTTTACAACTATGAGAAGCATTATTAAAAGGAAAAAAACTCAGACAAACCTTAATACGCATGATGTAGTCATCATATTCGCACTTGTCCCATGCACTTCGCTCAGAATCACACAAATGACCGGCAAACGGAGCATTTGCTCTCTAGAACAGATGGGTGAGAACAAATTTAGACAAAGAATAGGATCAATTTGTAACAGTTGTAATAACTACACATGAATTTCTAGAAGCTCAGATTCTAGTTTCTTACCTGGCATTTGATTAGTGGAATCAGCAGATGAGCGCAGTAATCCCGCTGACCTGGTTTTAGTTTGTACTGATCCATTTCTTCCCATGATACTTTCATTTCTCTTGGCTAAACAGTGAGATCGTCATAAATTTCAGTGAAGAAATTGAGTGAAACATCTTCAGTTGAGCGACTCTGTCGATAGCTTTTGTCAGGACATAACCAAAAATACCTTACAATTCTATTCCCAAATTTCAGACCGACTACTAGGCTTACCTATTACATATTTTCATGAAAGAAAACTATCAACAAAGCACCTTTCTGGGCTTTTCGAAGCCTGCCTGAGGATCGAACGTGGGTGGGCGATCGACTCGCGGTGCGATCTCAGGTTGGGTGGTTCCCTCGATCGACACGGACAACTTGGTCCCCATCGATTACCTGTAAGGATAAAAAGACAAAGTGAGATATATTAATACCAAATAAGAGACATCCTGAATGACTGGAAGTTATAGAGCAAGAAGTGGCAGCTTGGAAGGGAAACAAATTGTTTCTACTTTCTTTGAAAACTCCTTGTTGTATTCTCCAACAATGGGGAAGACTTATGAAAACATATTTTGCGTAAGTGTAGGTAATTCCTAACTTTTTTTTGCAGGAAATCTTGAAGCAGTTACATTTTCCTTGCTGAGATTGCACATGACAGACTTACAGATGGATTTTGCCATTTATTTGTTTGCCGAATGAACCCTCCCTACTCCCAATCCGTGTATAAGACCTTCGCAAACGTTCCTGTTTTCTATCTTGCACACGTAAAATAAATAAATTAATGACTTCATCAAAACAGCGGCGAAGTTTGGCCAAGACTCCTTAAAACCCACAACAGAAAAGGACTACCCCTCGAAACCTGGTCTATTTAGGCTTCAAGAATTGTAAAACTTCAAGCGTATGCAACAAGGACGATGTTAACGCTTTACTTTTAAAAAGAAACGGAATAACGGCTAATTTCCCCCGCCGACACGCCACGACAGGGCAGCGCTAAACAACATGTGAGTCGGTATTGTTGTGTGGCGTATTGTACCCTGAAATAAAGGAATTCGATGTTGTTGATCACGAGTTGTACTCCATCGAGTAGTCGATCGACCTTCAAAAGCTGCTAGGCAAAGCATTTTACAGAAGTTGGTTGTTTTCTCGTTGATTTATTTAAACAAGATTGCATTGTGGATCTGGAACTCAAACACGTGCTACACTCGTATCTAAATCTACAACCGGCTGCGAAAGGCGCGCCCCATGGACCAATGCCAATGCGGCCCCAAATGTGAAAATGCACACTAAATCTCGTGGGAAGGATGTGTTAGGTGTTCAAAATCAATGTATTTTTGAACTACGGATGGACATTGCGCTGGTTGACCAACAATAGAAATTTCACAAAAGCCAGCAGAAAGACGCCTCTCCGGATTCATTCTTAGAAAAGCAGTGAATTGGCTGCTCAAATAGTTTGTTGCAGCTATTGATTAGATTTCCTACAGCTTCTTCCAGATAGACTTACAGTTCGCACGTTCGTGATATTTTGAAGTTGTTACGATTCGGAAGGTTATTTTGTGATCAGAACTGGGAGAAGTCGAGTTTTAGTGATTAAGATATTCGCATTAATTTTATTCCGTTAGCAATCATAACAGGCAGCAATGAAAATTACAGAATTCAGCAATGGTATGAAATAAGGAGTGCTCATCCCGATTACACCTCTATTTTACACCGAAACTATCATCCCCATTGCGAAACTCAGCTCTAATGCTCTCAACAGTTATATTCCACATCTGACTGTTGAACTAACACTCGCTGACCCTGTTCCATCGACACGGAAGTTGGGAAGCATTTAATGTCCAGCTAAATGGAATACCTGAGCAGAAAGGAATAAGTACATAGTCTTGTAAGATACAATTGCGGGTGCACTCTGTGATTGGGATATCCCTCTCAGGCTTTGTTCTATCTAGGTTTCAGTTTTCAACAAACAAACTCCTGAGTATTCAGCGTCTCGACTGCTTGAAGACGGGAAACATCTTGCCTACAGGAATATTTCGTTCTTGATAATGGGACCGCTAAGAAGTCACTTAGTTGGCGTTCTTGCAAAATGCTAAACGCTACTTGTGGCGGATTCTTCCTTCTCAGGCAAATTTTTCTAGATCCACTTCGAGGTATTTTGTAATTAAAACAGAGTGGGAACTACGCTGGTGAGGATAGAACTGGTGGCAACATATTGACAGAATGACAATAAGCAATTCTGTGCAGCGAAGTAGAAAGGGAATTCATTTCATAGGCTCTACATAATTAACTGTTTCAGAGTGAAAACCAAACCCATATAACATATTTGTAACCTAAGATACACTGCCGTACCTAAAATAGTCCCCTGAGAAGCGTTCCTCCTCTTCCTCCACTAGTGCTTCCTATTGAACCTATCGTTGGGAGGTTTCCTGAGTGAGACTGCATGTCTCACAACAAAATCTGAATCCGCAATTCAGAAATACACTGTATACCCGTTGTCAGCACATTCATCATGTGCAATTTGGTGCGCATTTTCAAATTTGGCGCCGCATTGGCATTGGGCCATGGGGCGCGCCTCTCGCAGCCGGTTGTAGATTTAGATACGAGTCACGTGCTACAACCAGTATAGCCTTACTGGTCTGGTATGCGCTGTTTATTGCGGAAGTTATCCATAGACATATTTGTACAGTAGCGGAGTCCACAGCTATCAAGCACTAGTTTGAAAGTGCACTCAATGTAGGGAACATTTTCATTGAATAGGGGCAAACCTAGTAGAGACTATTTCTACATACTTAATTCGCCTCCTTGGCAAAAAGGGCAAGGCTGGCGACGTTCATTGCTGGACCCACCTACTCACGAATGCTGTAGCCCTTTAAACAATGTATTGGGAAAGAGCTTGGAATAGAGTGCTGGCTCAGTTGAACAACTTTCCGTCTCCCCTGTCGGTGTTCCATTGTTCTGTTACGGTTCTATTTTTGTCCTCACCGCATTGCGGGCATTCCGACTAAGTATCAGACTGAACTTGACTGTGCTGAAATCTAAAATATGTGCTGAAAATCCTTACACAAATTAGCAAATGCAAACCAAGTTTGAATGCCTATAATGCGATAAAGATAAAATTGGAACACTGACAGAATAATAGAGCATAGGGACGGAAAGTTGTCTAACCAAACTAGCAATACCATACCCCTCCTAAACACATTGTTTGAAGGACCGTAGCGTTCGTGAATAGGTGGGTCCAGCGATGAACGCCATCAGCATTGGCATTTTGGCGAGAAGCTGGATTAAATTTGTAGATATAGTCTGTACTGGGCAAACCTTTCCATTTCATAGGATTCTACGTCAGGTAGATCACATTATCAGAGCCACTGTTTGTTCGTTGCGGAGACTTCGATTCTCATTTACGCCCGGACATGTTAGTATGGTTTAGATACTGAGTAGTACTGATTTAGATACTGATGAATCCACTCGTTTTCACTGTTGGATATATTTATGTTGCCTCTCATTAGGACACTCCAACTTGAAGAAATTGACACGTGAGCAGGTGATTTGTATTGGCTAGCAGATTGGATAAAGATCACTGGAGATGAATATATGTCCACTGTGTTTTCTGTCTCACGATTAATTTATTTGATGGGGGCCCTGCTTCCCTTTCATGTTTTTAAGCACTGTTTCTGCGTGTTGATTGAGCAGTTCCCGGTGTAAAAGTCGATGAATCAATCATTGCTGGTCTGCACGTACACAGCCACCACGCTGTGCGGCATGGGATCAATGCACAGAGTGCAGTGTCGCACGAAAACAAGACGACCTGGCCACTTTTTGATTGTCAGTGTTCGTGAGATGCAGTGGCTCTCATGGCACGCTTCACTTTTAACTAACAGTAGTCACCTAGAATGACTAGCTGTACTTTTTTTTGTCAGAATTGAGCTTTTCCGTGGGCTTTCATTCAAATATTGAATAGTATTTGAGAAGAAGGACGTAGTTTATATATAGGCTTAAACGGTTTAATTGGACTATGAAATCTAGTCCTCCCCCCTCACTCCCTTTTCCCCTGGATTGATTGAACAGGCACATTTTGCTGAAAAATATAACTTTGGGTAGTATGATCGATTCAACGAAATGAAGGTTCAGTCCATTAGCAGATGATCTTACCGTAATTCCTATGCATGAAATAAAGTGCGTCAGAGTTTGCGCATAAAAGTGTTGGAGGCAACAAATCAAGCGGTCAGGGTCTATGAATGTCGAACCACCTGTCAGTGCTGATTTTGAGTTCAGAAAGGGTGCTTTGGACCCGTTATTCTTGGAAACTATGGGAATTCTGCCTGCTCTGTGAACTTTTGATCTTGCATCGATTCCCGTGTTTTGGATGCTCTTGCAGAAACCATATTAGTTCCAGATCGGGCTTTTCAGACGCGAATATTTGAAGGATTCCAATAGCGTTACAATTATTTCGCTTGCATTCTACATCAGATCAATTTCAAAGACTTTAATGTCATTGGCAATTCCTAGTACTTCGTGCACCCATTTTTCCCTACAATCGTCTCCACTGCTCCTAATCACTTTGATGTATTTGACACTTTAAAATCAAATCTTGGAGGTTTTTCCTAAATCCGCTAGGTATGTATTTTATTCATTCTTTTATTCCCATTAATTCAAGATCAAATTTATTTGTGTAGTTGTTTGGAAACAGTTGTTAGATGTCGCTCAAGCTCCGCTGGAACCAGCCTTGTGCCCACGGCCTGTCATCTTCGTCAGAAATGATTTCAGTGAGGTGCAGTACAGTGCTGGTTTTACCTATCGATCAAACGCCGTGTTTTCTTTGTCGCACACAACTCTGCACTGGACACCAACCGTGAGCACCTCTTCAGCTAAGTCTAGGCACGAGTTGAAGAACAACGTAGATCCACCAACAGGCGAGCTTATTTTTCGCTGCTTTGACGTGTGACGTTGTCCTTTCGCTGCTGCGGATTGTGAAGCAGAATTCAGTGTTATGGACGCGCTCGCACGCAGCGCACCATCTGCGCCTCGGCACTCTGATTGTCTGCGCATCTGCTCATTCCATTGATATCCTCGACTGATGTTGTGATATGGAGCACAAGAGCGCATCCGATCCACAGAAGCCTCCTGTTTCTATGCATTTGTCGTTCTCGTAGCTACAGTTCTTCTCAGAGAGATAGACTTCCATGACTACAGAAACGCGGTGGGACCTGAGCGATTGATGTGGAGAGAGCATGCTCCGAGTGAGAGGGTCCAGTAGGTCCCACAGCGATTCTGCAGCCGCGACGATATGAAACCGCACGCGCAATACTCCTATCTTTTTGACAAGGACTATATGTTCACGTAATTCTGCTTGATGCAGTCTTGGGAGACTTCCATTGCATCTGCGTTGAAATTTATCATAAAAAACTGGAGGACATATTTATTGTTCTGAGATTTAATGATCTGATGGGAAGAATTGTGATAGAACCGATGCTAAACGTCGATGTAAATACATTTCCCATGGACTCAGGAAGCACGCGCGCTGGAATTGCTGCCGTAATAGCAGATCAGGATTTTCCTGGCAGTTCTTCATCTTATTTGATATCAACTATCGAGAAAACTGGTTAACAATCTATAGTAAAAAACGCCATGGATTACTATAACGGCCAGGATTCCAGCGCATGCGGCGCAGTCGCGCGGCGTACTCGTCGAGTCCGCAGAAAACGTTCCGCCATCGACGCTTAAAGGCAGCACTCACGGAAATTTTCACTTCTGAAGTGAGTCGCTTACCATGTTGCCGGCCGCTGGACAATCGCAACAGTAAGTTGAACACCGTGGATGGTCACCTACCTGCGGAGATACTGCCGTGGACACACCTGCCGCTCTGGACATTAGGGTTCCGTCGCGCCAACCAACGCCGTTGACAGAGTGTGCGCATGTGGTTCAGCGGGGGCGTGTTTATGAAATTCGTACCATTTGCAGGGTTCCGTGGCGGAACCCACACTGAACACTCGTCCGCGCTATGGACCCACATGAAATACCGCCGTCATTTTCTGTGTTTTTCGCGTGTTTGACGCTACTTTATCGTTGTCAATGAGTTCATCGACCATAAAAACTCCGATACACCGCGAAATCTTCAACCCAAAAATTTCCGTGAGTGCTGCCTTTAATGTCCTTCAATGGTCCCACTATCGTCAACAGCAGACTCGAAAAAAAAAAGTATTTCTCTGGAAACTTGCATACCGGGGTGGTCGAAAGGTGCTCATCACGAGCGATTTTCTTCAAATCTGGGCTTGATGGATCGCGTAGTTTGTATAGTCTGTCCGAAACGACGAGTCCGTCCACGCACGGGATCGAGAGGCTGCCACGTTTGCCAGCGCTCCACGTCATCATCCCTGATCTGCGTATCACGTTTCATCGTTATCTTCACAATGATTTGGCTGTGACATGGACGACGTGGCAGCCAACAGCATCCGTCCCAGCCGCGCCGCCTCTCGATCCCCGCGTGCGTGGGCGGACTCGTCGTTTCGGACAGACTATACCCGTCTTACTAGTGCTGGTTTCCCGACTTACTCGTTGCGGGATTCACTGCTGCAGTTGCAGTTGATAGTTCACTTCTATTATGCGCTTGTATCTACAAGCGCGTGCAATTGTAAGCGGACGTTTGACTATAGTACGCATCTGTGTGAACAATGAACAATATGAAACAGTGATTGGTATTATAACAGCAATATAATGTGGGATCTATAACTTTATTTATAGTGCATCAAAGTTCGATCCGGTCGGATAAGAGAAGATACGTATCGATCCTCGTCAAATAGATACGGATAAGGATCGATACGTATCTTTTCTTATCCGACCGCATTGGACTCCGATGCACTATAAATGTAGCTTATGAGTTATGCGTTATGCGGAGCATAACAGGGTTAGAATATAGTTATTCTCGCATGCGTGTTTGAGCATAAAACGCAAGTATCCGAGGAATTTTTGACACATTTTGAAAGGAATGCGTTGTTTTTTGCATACCTGCTGTGCTGTGCACTCATCAAAAGCGACCGCGTCTCAATGACCCCATCACCGAAGGCTGGCGCCGATCGGCTGCTGGTTTAGTGTTTCTTGGTGACATTTTCTTCTTGCCCAGTGTCTGTGGTGTTCAATTAGGATCACTTCTGATGATAAGGTCCTCCTCTTGACAGATTTGTGGACGCATCTACACCGCAGTACGAATTTGCTATTGATTGTTTTGTACGTGGCTTTTGTCACCTGTGTCGCTTCTCGATGTTTCTCGTTTCTTTTGCACGTTGTGATCATTTTTGATAAGCTCATTCTTGAACGGTGTGGTTCACAATCTTTTCATATTCAGATGAACTCGCTGAAGGTTCTTGGTCTAGCGCGTCCTATCTACAACTCCGTTGCACTGAGGGTAAGCAGAGTGATCTACACGAATTTATCCTCTGCAACCACTAGAAAGCGCTTTGACAATGTTTTTTTCAGGCATTCGCTTCACATCCTCTTGCGGGTCTTCTCGGAAAACTGAACCATGTGGCCATTGCCGTCCCAGATTTGAAAAAGGCTTCTGCGTTCTACAAAAACCTTGGGGCTAAAGTTAGCGAGGCTGTGGTGAGTTTTGTAAATACATAGTGAGCGTCTATGGAAGTGCGTTTTTCATGGGCTAGGCACCAACGCGTCCCTTATTACTGGGATAGTCGCCTTCATGGCAAACCATAGGGTTTTCTTGGTTGTTAACATCGAATAGGATGAAAAAACTACCAAGAAAATCCTGATCTGCCATTGCGGCGGCAATTCCAGCCTGAGCGGCGCGGCCGTGTCGCGTGCTTTTCGAGTTCGCAAAAAAATGCACTTCCACCGACGCTTATTGTAGGTAGTTCCCAATCCCCTTTGAACAGTTATTTGCTTCTCTATCGTCTGTTTTTGTAGCCTCAAAAAGAGCACGGCGTTTACACCGTATTCGTTGAGCTGCCAAACTCCAAGCTGGAGCTGCTTCACCCTCTTGGCGACAAGTCACCAATTCAGGTACATCTAGGAGTTTTGGGTTGTTCTAATTTTTTAAAGTTTCCTGTTATGTAGGGTTTCTTGGACAAAAACAAGGGAGGCGGCATGCACCACATCTGCATTGAAGTCAGCAACATTGCAAAGGTCAGAGCGTTAAGAAAACCACTTTTGAAATAAATCGTACTCTCGTATTCTTACATTCTCTGTTCCTCCACAGTTTCGCAACAACAATCTCACGGTATTTCAGGCCATGCAGGCGGTGAAGGCCAACGGTATCCGCACACTTGGCGAGAAACCCAAAATCGGAGCCCACGGAAAAGATGTGATCTTCTTGCATCCAAAAGACTGCGGAGGTGTCTTGATTGAGCTGGAACAAGAATGAGCTGTCTACAAAACTGTCTAGTGTAGAATTCTATATGTAGATATTTTTTTATCCCTTTGACGGACGCTGTAATGTAGGAACTCTGCTCAGTGGGTAATTTTTCCCAGTTTTGTCCCGGTGTCTCTGTTTAACCTTTTTTCTTATCAAACGAGTCTGCCCTGAAAGTGCCTAGTTGTTTGAGCATTACCACAGTGGTTTCAATGTTTTGAAGTACCGATGCACATTTGTTATGAATCCGGTCGATAAATATAGGTAAGGCATAAATGGGTTTTTGTAGGGTGCTTTCATGCATAGTTCTTCTTCTGTCATGCCTAGAACTTACAATTTAGTGTGCTACTTCTTTCGGAGATTTCCGCCGTAGTTCAAACACTGTTGTAAAAACAGTAATCCGCCTACAGCTGGAGAGATCTCACCTCGCACGCGTCGCCTGGAGTGAACCCACTCGCAAGCGTCGGGCCATCTAATACAATGTGGCACTGGTTGTCTGCGCTTGCATGCGTTCCACAAATACTATATACCTTTCTCATGGATAATCGATCCTCCAGCATCCTGTCCTGTCCAAGCAGGTGGTGCGACGTATGTCCACTCTACAGGAGACTTCAGCACCTGACCTATACTTCTGTGATGGAGCCCTGCAGGAATACGTATGCGGTTATTGAACTGATTATTGTTTGAACACACCAGCATTAGTAACACTTTATTAACTCTTCCCTTGTCTTCAAGTTTAACGAATTAATAAATTAGTGCAAATACAAAGTAAACGAAGTGAATGACATCTAATGGAAATAGATGGAATTCCAGAGATCGTGTACCACTAACATACCCAAGCTAGAATTTCAACCGTATTTGATGTTAACTTCTGTGAATAAATTAAGGGACTCAATAAATGAAATTTAAAGCATTGTTCAGACACAGCCATTTAAGGTACCAGTATAATATGAGTTAGTATAGGAGCTACTATGGGAGGTGGAAAAAACCACAAGTCGGCTGTCGCCCCACTAGGTGAATACCAACCCAAGGAGGTGCCAGCTTACCCTATGAAGCTTCCGTACCAAAAATTGTGGGCTCAATGCTCATTGTATTCTGTCAGGGTCCCCATGAGCGCCGAATGTACCTCCATGAGCACTGGTTCAAGGAAGCGCAATACAGACATTATCATTCCGTAGGTAGTCTGTGTAATGGTGTAAACTGGTGCATCGTTGGGTCTAACACTACGGGTGACGAATGGCTCGGAGACGGCTGTTTCATTCCTACTTAATTACAAAACAACAACGACATGTAAAGAGGAACTGGGTGCATTTGAGCATTTATATGTTAGATTTCTATTTTTTAAACCCAAAATTTGCTAGAGCTCTAGCCTCTATCATTTCTAGTTCTGTTCAGCTTTTCCTGTACTGCCTTGAGATTCCACAAAACAGGTCCAGGATCATCGTCGAGAGCAAGTGCAGTGAGGTACGCGTTTTCAGCGAGCTCATAGCGAGCCCATCGTTGATACAGTACACCTGGAATAATGCAGCATCGAATAATAAATACTGTTACGATAACAAATATTAAAATATCAAGCAAAATGAAATAATGAGTAACGAATGGATGGGTGAATGAGTGAAATTAAAAAAAAATGTAATTTAATTTTAAATGAAATGTTGTGAAATAAAACGGATTAGCGAAACATGTCAGGGTAAGCCGAACTTACCCAAATTCGCATGGTACATCGCATTCTGCGGGTTGAGTTGGAGCGCCGTCTTGAGGCGACGCTCCGCCTCCGGAAATCGGCCACTTTTCCCGAGGCAGGTGCCGATTTGGAATGCAACGGATGCAACTCTGTTGGCGGTGGAGTCTGGGATCTTCTTGGATATCTCAAGGACCTCATCGCATTGATTCAACTCGTCCAGTATCACGAAGAGATTCGTCAGAGCACGAGTGTGGGCGGGATCAAGTCTGAAAGAGCTGCTTGAGTGCAAATAGGACATTTTATATGAGGCGTAGTGTAATATTTGTAATGCTCTTGAGAGGCGACTTTTGCCCTGATTTGGCTTGTGCTGCATGGAGAAGAGAATGGGGCGTGCTTGCTGCTGCACGATTGGTTCATTCGAACACGTCATCTCGTCACTTTCAGTATCACCTCTACCTTACTCCACACTGAGATGTAATGTATAGTGTAACCGCGCATGGTTTGAGGACAATTGGCAGTGAAGTGCTGGCAGAGCCAACGGACCAATCGTATAACAGTGGCCCCGCCTCGTTTTCTCTCACAGCGCAACAAGCTTGTTTCTCAACGGGGCCGTGTTTTATCCATCGAGAACAAAATTCAGAAGAAATTCAGAACAGAGCCGATATTCAAAGTTGCTTCAAATTCAGTTGAGAAACTATACCTAGTGGCATTTTTCCACGCATCCAGTGCACCCAGTGGTTGTCCCATTTTCTGGAAAAGATTGCCAAGGTTAAACAAGCAATCGGCGCTTGCAGGTCGGAGTCGCAGCGATTGCCGGTATGCTTGGAGTGATTCCTGAAAGAAAACTCATAATTTTCGGAAGTCCATTTTAGAAACTGGAAGCAGCACCCTCAGGAACATTCGTTACTGTACTGAGTAGTACTTCATGTGAAGTACTACTAGTGCTACTAGGCATGCATGGCTGCCATTGCTGGGCATTTTTGCATTTGTCATTTTTGCATTTGCCGCAGAGTATAGGAAGTATATGTGTAAGTAGAGAGACAAAAGGTTTACGATATTAGGGCAATTTATACCGGATGAGTGCGACCGACGCGCGTGCGTCTATATAATGAAGAATAGCGCCCAGTCGCATCGTAGTCGCAGACCAGACGCACGCGTTTACGGCCTTGCGGCAGTCGCGCATTGTTTTCATTGAGGACGTAGCTCCGCGTTGACCGGTCTTTATGGAAAATCCCTCGCAAATGGATGCGTGCGTTTGATGCGCGACTGACGCACGCAGCTAGTATAAAATGCCCCATTGGTGGAGAATTCACCACGGCGAGAGATTGTTTACGACAACTCGTCCATGGTTCACAGCGGTTCACTATTACGGCCGTGATACCTCCGCAAAAAGTGATATTTTTCTACAATTTTTTAGCAGTTGTAACATTCTTAAGAGTCGTTACACATCAATACATACAGTGCAGGTCACCTTCTCACTTCTGCCCCACAGAAAACCACCCATCTGGTCTGCCGCGCCGCATCACATATGCGACGCGGCAGACTAGATGAATGCTTTGCTTATCGAGTCGGTACTGATGCTTTGCTAGTGTTTTCACCGGGCTACTTCGGAATGAAGACAAAGACACATAGAAAACGGTAGAAAACATAAGTGAACATCAATATTTGCAACGCAAACAACCAAAACGTCCAGCCGATCTTCTGCGTCGCGTAGGTTGTGCTGCGCGGCAAACCAGGTAGGTGGTTTTAAGTGATGCGAAAATGCTTGACCGGTACTGCAGACGGAAATTCCTTCGACTACTGCTTTTAGGAAAATCTGATGCATTTGCGAACCTCATACTTTCCCTGATTCATAAGTGTAATGCCAAGGTTCATCCAAGCGACTGCAAATGTGGGCCTGCTGCGTAGAGCCTTCCTCAGCAGCACTTCAGCGTCCATGCTCCGCCCCTTGGCTTCCAGAATGTTCGCCAGATTATTCATGGCATGTTCATAGTTCGGATTTAGTCTGAATCTTACATGTTTAGAGAGCAAGTAGAGAGGAAGCAGAGCAATTACCTTATGGCATTCCAGTAATTGTGCTCAGCAGCGTCAACGTCCCCAATTCTGCTCAGGACCTTGCCAAGGTTATAGTGGATTTTGGCGTTTTGTGGACATACTTTAAGACCGCTGGCGTAGAGATCCAGCTCACTGCGCCATTCCTCGGATCGCTAGAAACTCCACAAATGTAGGAAAATGCAAGAATTTCTAGTGCGGAAGTCTCTCGCTCACCTGATAAGTCATTGTCATAGCAATGACAAATATAGCTGTGCCGATTTTGTCCATATTTCGGTAGTACCGCAGAGCTTGCACGAACATGACACCAGCTATTACGCACAGGCCCACTGACGGCAGATACAGTACCCTTTCGGCTACGGTAAAGCCAACAGTAACCAACAGATTACTAGCTGGTAAAAATGACATCGCTCCGAGAACAACACCAAAAGTGAGGAGCCTACAAAAAGGCGTTATTGATTGATTTTGGTGCGACACTTCTGAAACAGCGACGAGCGATTACGTACCTGCTGTTGAGCTTGTGGAGTAAGTAAGAGGTGATGGACAGTAAGAGGATGACCAAAGGCACAGAAAGGAGACGGTAGTCCGCCCAGCTCGTTATTGGTGGAATGCAGCCCATACTGTAGTCGAAGCATAGGGAGTATGGTAGCAACAGTAGGCGGATGTTTATTAGCCACAGGTACGAGTAGGATGCTAACTGAAAATTGGAAATATTGGTGGGTATTGATGGTAACGTTACCAAATCATTTGTAATTTATACTTCTATATTATTTATATATTTTTTAGATACATTACATAGGAATTTTTTTTGAAGAATAGACGACTTCTATGTCTCATATCTACTCTGAGGCACCGTCCTACCTCAGAATCGCTTTTAAGATTTTTACATGGGAAAAGACACCAGGAGTCCAGGAGCTCCTGATCACAGTGGTGTATGTGATTCCCTGCAAAACTGCCAAAAAACCTTTCCGACCCCTAAGGTGGTGGAGCTTGTGGGCGGAGCCAGGGCGGGGCTAGGAGGTTTCCGCGTAATGTACTCCCTTATTGGTCACACATGAAACACAATTTTCATTCTGATGAGGAGTGGATGTTGAGAAACTCTCACGAGGAGTGCTTAATTTCCTCAGAAGGTGCGTTCCCGGTAGTGAATCATTCGGAAATCTCTTCCTCCTGTCCTTGCCCCGCTCCCAAACTCCCCAAGCATCGGAGCTCGATAACGGGTTTCTTGCAGTCTGCACGTAACCACCTATACCGCTGTGATCAACACTTCGTGGAGATTCTTCACCTACCAGAACCTCAAAAACACTTCTGAGCTGGGACAATGCCTTCAACTGAGCGTTTATACTCACTCTCAGCACGGGATCCTTAACAAACGCTGCCGGATTGTCCAATTCTGTGAATTTTGGTGCTGTGAAGTTGCTGATATATAGCCGGAATAGAATTACCAGTGATGTGAGAATCGTAAGTATTAAAACACGTGAAACTGCAGATTTGTTCCGTAGCTTACAATGGGATGAGTGTAGAACTTCCAAGAACATGCAGACAGGCTAAAATACAGGTAAATATAGGTGTAAATATCGACTATCGATCGGCTGTTAATTAGAAATTCTTACCAGAACAGCAATGCCCTGTTCTTTGCTGAATACTGACAAGAACACCGTAGAAGAGAAGACCGCAATAGTGCGTGAATTGAAATCGTCGCTTCTGATGCAGTTTTGATAGAGAATCAGAGCAGCCAGAGCAAAAACACACATGAGTAGCTCTGCTCGACCAGAGATATTTGCTACCTGCAAAAAAAACCTGTTATTTAATGTTTCCGCGACGATACACCTCTTGATGCTCACCGCTTCAGTATGAACAGGATGTGTGGCAAACACCGCAGCAGCCACGAATGCCTCGTCCCAGACGAGCTCTTCCACCACAGGATCTCTCAGTCTTCGAACAAGTACGAACACAAGTGACGATGCCAGCACATGTAAGGCAATGTTGATTAGGTGGTACGGTAGCGTCCATTCGCCGTGGATACGGTAGTTCAGCCTAAATTGGTACCAGTTTACCTTACACTACGGCTCACAGTAAATCAGACAAATTGTTCAGCGCGAACTCAGTGCGAAATCTCGTAATGTGCGGAGTAAATAATTAAAGTGAAATATTTGTTTAACTTCTCAGGGAAAAATGCGCCTGAATGATTAATTCAGATTTTCGCTATTTTTCCCGCTTCAACCTTCCTTTGGAATGAGGATTCTGCTCCGGATCTCCGGACGGGCCCAGCACGACTGTCCCCGGGCAAACTGGGCCTCGTTTTAGCCCTAAAAAGCTGAACAATTTTACATCCTACGATGCGCCAACGTACGATTTGGAACGCTCGGGTTTCATTTGTGACGCGGCGCTACATTCAAATCAGCGCTTCACCTTCCAGCGTGGTTTTTTGTGTAAATATATGTTTACATGTAAATATATGCAAATTTTACGCTTAATATTTTTTGTTTAAATTATTTTATGTTTCAATTTTTTTGCGTGAATATATGTTTGTTTTATACAAAAATATGTTTAATAAATGTATTGCCGAAGCGAAGAAACTTCAATTGTTTTCTCTTTAGTTTCTTTCATTTTTAGGCGGTTGAACTACTGGTTTTTTTAGGTTTTTGTTGTTTATTATTTAGGCAATAATTTTTTTTGCGTGTTTACCTTCTATGACTGACTGTCGCGATAGTTCCCGGTGCATACTCATTCGAAGGGGACTTCGTAAATTTTCGACTTTTCAAAGGGGGCTTCCGATTTTGACCCCACAAAAGGCTCTGTGGTCAGCGTCCAAGTATGGGGTGTCGCCCGTTTTGGGAATAATCGTATTCCAGCATTAAAAGAATTGCATTGAGGCTAAGCAATTAGATATTAGCTAAAATATAAAATCTTCGTGTATGTAATAAAGGGTTCGACCCCCCTCCCCTCCCATCTTCCATGCGTCCATGCAAAAGTAGTACTTACAGTTGTCTTAGTTTTAAACTTAACCACTAATCCAATTGAGTGGTTCGTTTTTACTCGTCAAAAAATGAACCAGAATGTTTGTTCCGGTTTTTCATTTATTTTCGTACCATATATGATTTTTATAGTTTCATCCATCTCATAAAAGGAGTAGTGGGAGGATATCTTTTCACCAGCCAGTAGTCACATTCTTGAGAAATACCGCATGCGCCTTTCTGGGCTGGGACACATGAAACGATATCCCGCAGGCCAACAGTGGTTAGTGTGATCGGTTATCATAAAGACTACGTAGTATCAGGAGACGCAGGAGGTGAAAGTTGCTTTGTGAGCCTTGTTTTGCATGATTTTGCGTTCGTAGCCCTGGTGGTTAATGGGAAATGCAACATAACATCTGTTCTAGAGATCCAAAGCCAAACTAAAAGTGATGAGTTTTCATCAATCTATCGCCTCCATTGATTTATCGATTTTCCAACCCACCTTCCGTAAAATTCCCACCACATCGCCCCATCCCGAACCATCTCAGGATTACGCGGGATTAGGAGATGTACAATTAGCCGCGCCAAGGTGCTAATTGCCAGTTCGGCACAGTAGGGGCGCAGGCGACAGATGCGCGGGCGATTACGAGTGCTTACCAGTGAGTTTCAATGGGATGCGCAACAACGGACAATCTGTGCCGGACACTGACGGTAATTAATTACTGAGTGCTTTTACGAGTGTTTGTAGCTGCTGGCTGCAAGGATTTAGGTCATATAGAGTGCACGACTAGGATAGAGTATTTTTGTGAGGTTGTGTGAGCCAAATGGTTGAATATTCGCTTGAATTGGTCAGTTGAATGGATTGCCCACGGTATTCTGTCCACAATATTAACAGCAAAAAGAAATTACGAATACTTCTAAAGGATGATCGAACATCGATATATTCAAAACTAGAAAATTTCGTTGCACTACCATGATTTGTATAAGAGAATCACATTGATACAGTGTTATCACTGAATTTTTGGTGTGAAATTAAAAGTTCCTGGGAAACAGTCCTTCTAGTGCTGTTTGCTCCTGAATCAACTGTGGAGATGGACAGCCTTCTTATAGGGAATATTGATGTCTTGGAAAAGAAAATTGTACTAAATCATGTGAACGTTGAGCTCTTACAATGCTTGTATGCTGATAACGGAATACTGCTGAGAAGCATGTATCTCCATGAAGCCACAACTTTTTGTTTTGGTAAAAACTGAATTGAGAGCATGAAGACGAATTTTTCTTCATTGTCACACTGGACATGAGTCTATTTCTTATACATAGATATTTTGGCGATTTACGGCTGTTCTAATTAATTAACCTCACTTTACCTGGGGACTGGCATTGAGTGAGGAGGCGGGAGGCGACGCCAATGTATAGCTACATATCAGAAATGAAATTACTGTGGTTCTTCCCTTATTTCATTAGAATATTTGTTGGCAGACAGGATTTTTACATGTGGGACATAGGAAAAGTGCAATTTGATATCTGAAAATGATAGAGCTCTCAGAGATTAGTTGTTTAGTAAGTATTTATTTCAAACGAAATAATTATTTCTCTGGAGAATTCAACTATCCCCGGCAAAAGAGTAGAAACGGTTGCAATTCCCAGGAAATGCCACTGAATAATTATTTCATTTCGGAAATATCGCCTCAAAAAAAACGATTAAGTCAGCGTGGAGCACCCACTTTATAACACAATTACTACGGAAGTAATATACAATCTAATAATAAGTCATGCGCTTTTTATTACGTTCTCTGAAGCTGGCTGGGACCACTTATACCACTTATACCTTCAATAATGAAGTAGTTGGAACCTCTAAGAAATGGAGTTAGAGAGATGAAATCAGATTGTCCCCACTTAGTCCTTAAGCCTTAAATGTCTATTCCTAGGAGGACAAGGTGTAGGAAGTAAAGTGGGTACTCCAGGTGCATAGGAGTCATAGGGTTAAGTAGGTGGATGATTTAATCATAAGGTAAGTACCCACTTACATTTACGAGAACTTCGAGTTAGGTATATAGGTTGTCACAAAAATCACGTTATTTACTGCCAGAATCTCTGGGAAAACCCAGGAAATGTGCCGATATTTATATTATTTGTTCTGAAATCCATATCTATTTATATATTGGTCTATCCATTTATTTACTTGCCGAAAGTGTTGTCGTTTGCATTTACGCATTCCTAATTGCAAATCCATGCATTGTGCCATATTGTTTCCCACGTCAGTCGCAGCGAAGTACAGTAACACTTTTCTATTATCCATATTGCACAAGGAAATGATTGCAGTACTTCTTGGTAGAAATCTGGCTGAAAATAATTGTTTCCCGAATTATTTCTGTGAAATGGCTGAATGAGGCAAGTACGGTCAACCAAAAGGCAATTTCATCTAACATAGCAGAAATGAATTTATGGGGCCATATGCCTGCCTTCCACGTTTTCCTCGTCTCATTTTTAATAAAACATCCTGTTTTCGATTTCAACCCAGTCTTTCTCTGAAACGCAGCTCTTTGCATGGGCCGTCTTTACATCAGAAGTAGATACATCACTATCTGTAGGGTTATAGCCTCTATCATCCTCATTTCGTAGTTTTCCTGCATTTTTTCGTTTCTGTTACCGCTATGGTTCAAAAACCGTTGTTGATACCTAACGGAGAGCTCGCTGAGGTCTCTCAGCTCATCGAGGACTATTTATTGTGAAGCGTATTTTGTTTCGTTCTATTCCACGCCACGGTTCATTCCTTACCATAATAAGAGATCCATTGTCCACAAATAATTAAAGCTATCCTAATCCTCTCTTTAAGCAGTAGTAGCTTACTGTTACTATTTGTACAACATCTACATCATGCACGTACGAATGGAAATCGTTTCACAGATCCGGATATGCCCCAAAATTACCGAATCGTTTCGTTCTAAGGAAGAAAATGAGAGTGCTAAAGCCGACAAGTTAACTACCCCACTTATAGAATAGCAACTCTTCAACGAGTATGAATCTGGAACCATATGGGCTAACAATATTCCATGTTCCTATTGATTTATATCTCCTCTTAGCCGTTGCAAGAGGAAAAATAAATGGAACTCCAGCTGTTGGTGCGGCGGCTCGTCGCAGTGCACTCACTCCCTTGCAAAGCGGCAAGCTTTGAGTCTGTGCGGTACGGGCCTTGACAGCGGCAGGTTCTTGTAACTACATAATCTTGAACATAATGAATCTTGAACATAACACTTTTTAGAAATGATTATTCCTCACTTTTTTGAGGAACGCATATTTTGTTCTAACCTACAGTGCGTTTCGTAAATATGTCGGCACCCCAAACTTTCTAAGTTTCCCTATATAGCGCTGACTTTGGAAACCCACCACCAACCTAGTGGGTTGATATGTCAGAAAACCCCTTGTCTCCAATTTTCACATCACCACCTCCAAAGCCTGGTCCACTGGCGCAAATCTTCGATATCACTTCGATATCTATAAAACATGTTATAGTTAATAGTCTGATGTCATTGAAGCGGCTCATCTTGATGTCTGTAATTTGGGCCTATTTCAGTGAAAACCATCAAGCATGGGTGGCAATAATAAGAACAAAATGTCTCTGATTTGTTAAACTAGGAATTAATATAGGAAGAATAAAAATAAAAAAGAATAGGAAAAGGAAAATAAGGAATTAAACTAGGAAAACTAGGAATCAACAGCAGGAGGGGGGGGGGGGAGGGAAGTGCGGGCAATGCACCAGGAAAGTACGTGAGAGTGACCCGATATTCAAGCGCCCACTCAATTTAACCAAAATTTATCGGAACTTTATGAGGGATCCGTCGAACACTTTGAAAAAAAAAAACACTATTTATACAAAAAGCAACCCCTCTTGCTTTACTACTGGAATGTTAGCATGAAATGTGTTCCTGTTACAAGAACGAAAAGTAGCAGCCGTAAGGGAGGGCGAGCGTTCGGGTCCCATGCTTCAACCTCTCGCATGTTCTGCCCCACTTCTTTATACAAAAAAAAAACTGCATTCGTGAGCCACACATCTTCAACGTCTCTTTAGTTTGCTTGTTAGCCCCACTATCCTCCTAATGACCCCTCTCTGGAGGAAAAAAAGAACAAAACAGGGAGTAAAAAGGATGACTCATTCAATCTCCCGTTTTCGTTTCCTAACAATATTTATCACCGCTTCTGATCCAGAAGATATCGGAAAAATTTCGCAACGCATAAAGCGCATACGCACATGCTTCCATTTTTCTTATTTTCTGACCATTAACCGATTTATAATTCTATGACGTCCTCAATAGCGATCTGCTGCTCCTTGCTACTTGACAATTTGGAATTTGACGAAAAATATAGTGTCGATCGATGCCCAGCCGGTCTGCCGCATCGCGTAGGCGGTGCGGCGCAGTAGACCAAACAGGCGGTATTTTGTGATGCAAGTTATTCATGTTGTTATTCATTCAACAACATAACTTTAGACAAAACAGGATTATACTCCTGACAAACGTACGTATCTATGTATACGCTTGTTTTTTTCTAAAGTTTTCGTCGAAACTGACTTTTCTCACATTTTTCCATCAATATTCAATAGTCTAGACCCCTAAAACAACGAAAATTCTGTGAGCAATCGAATAAATTTCTGGATGCATATGATTTCTCACCCATTGTGCATTTGTAGTTCATATGAATGTTCAACTCTCACGGGCTCTTTTATTTTCATGAGATTTCAACGACAATCAGATGGATTTCTTGTTGAATACATAAAGCATTAAGCGACTGTAGTGTTGTTTTGTTGGGAAATTCCGGGCGAACATGTGAAATTGATCAACAGAAAAAGGAAAAAGGGCCGTTACTCGAGCATGCATGTGTGGGAAAATGAAAGAAAAGAATTCAGAGTAGGGAACACATGTAGTTTGCGCTATGCTCCGTTCTACGTTCCTGGAGTGGGACACGTCTTCCCAGAAAAGATTTCATGAAGACTCTGAGTTTTTCTTCTTCTTTGGAATTTACTTTACTTCTCCTGTCTCGCGTTATTTTCCTCAAAATTTTTGATAATCTCAACTGACAAAGGACATTGAACAGTATATTTATACAATTATTTATTAATTAATTTATTTGTCCTACAGGCGCACCACAATTTCCCATATCGTCCTGATTTGCATGACATATACAATGATGTGGTACATAATTTTAGGAGAGTAAAAAATAAGCTAATGTTCAAGACAATGAAACAGAGAAGAATTTCAGGCATGTCAATTACAGCAGAAATGCTTTAGAGTGGCGAAATGAATGAGCGATAGGGTTGGGTATAAAGTCGCGTCGGTAGAATGTGAAAATTTTCGCGGGATTAGCGGGATTTTTGTATAACTTCTTTCAGAATTAGAAATTTTCAAAATAAAAAGAACTATATGATGTAGAATGACATTCTGCATCTATTCGTACCTTGGCCACGCTTCACTTTTAATTAGTTGTGTTTAAGAGATAAATTTATTACATTTTGTTGGCAGAGATGCGGAAGGAGAGAATAAGTAAATAAATTAGAAAGAATAGGTAAATCGAGGGAGAGGTGCATATTTTGCTAACATTTTCGGTTCTGGAATTTCCTATCAGAATCATTAGTCGCTCTCTCATATTTGTCGTTTTACAGTATACCTCCGTGGTACATACAGGACATACCGCGGGATACAAAGTCATACTAATCATCAAAAGTCAGACATTGCGGGCCTGTTCGAGAACAACATGCTCAGAAGACGAAAAACATGATTTTCGTACAGATTAGTACAAAGTCGAGCAGCAGTGACGACTACAGTTTATACCGTATCATATCATAGTTATTATAATACTGGAGTCCTTACTTATAGTAGGTGCGAATGGGTACATATAAAGCGCCATTCCAATCACAAAATGTCATGTCTTTCTTTTAAAATGTCTTATCACCTTTAGCGACATTTTGCTGCGTACGTCTAGACATAACGTGGTGTCCACAGATCTCGTTAGATAAAAAGTTGATGTCAGCTGATTTATAACTTCTTAGGATTATAACTATTACTTAAATATTTATCTTGTTTTTGTCCAGATCCAAAAGAATTTTTGTCTTTACCTTCCAAAGTTCGACCGTCTCTATCTGTTCTCTGGTAAATACCCCACATTTCTTTCCTGCCCCCTTCCCCCCTCCCTATGCCACTCGGTCTGCCAAACATATATTTTCGACTTCGGAAATCATACTTAATGTGAAGTAATGGCTTGTACACGTACGTAATCATATTATTTAGCATGTTGGACGTGAGCCAAACATACAGTAATCCGACAGTACCAACCTCTCCCACATTCAAATTCAAGCCACGTCAAATGCGCAGGATTTTTGTAATCGTACATATATGTACTATCCTCATATTTCATTAATTTCTACTCTGTTTTTTTCTTAGTCCAACTGTAACTGTTAGCTAGAAGTTAGCTGAGGAAAAATTAAGCTCGTTCCGGGTTGTACTACATATTACTATCTCTTATTATTTAATTATTTTTTGACTATTATTTGACTACATATTATTCGTAAATGACGCACTAATTGCAAAAACCACCATCGTACAGTCCAAGCTCGAAATACGTGCCCATTTGTTCGAATAACACTTGCTCTGTTATGTTTTTCGGATAATTGAATTCCTTTCTAACTACTATGACTATGCTTTACTTCCTGTGCCTCCTGGAGCTGTGTTTACGGATGTTTTCCAAGGAGTAGTTAAGAAAAAAATGTACTTAAATGCATATAGGCAAATAAGTAGTACTGAGCAAACGGAAATTTCGTCTCCGAACTCACATGGTTGGCAATATGATTATAACAGTATAATATTTCAGTAATTTAATGTATACAAACTAGTAGCGAATTTTGCTGATACAAGTATGATAGATGTCTATCAACAAATGTGAGGTTTTGTTCTGGTATAAGTTGTTTTTTTCACTAGGGATGATAGCTGAAGAGGAATTGAAGGAGCGAAGAATGTGGGAAAGAGTGTGGTGCTCGGGGAAACAGGTGAGAAAGGCAGACATGCAACTATCATCGCTTTTAAAGCGAACAGATGTAAAAAAAGGCATATAAGAGAAATCTTCGAGAAAGAAAACCGACTGAGATTATTATATGAGGAAAGATGGCTTCGTATTAATTCACTTTTTCCCTATCGTTTTCATGAAAATTTTGAATAAAGAGACTGTCTCCTATAAGTGGGGACGGAAAGATTATTTAATTTCGAATAAGGGAAAAGTTTGAATGTTCGAACAAATGTGTCAGAAAAGGATCCACAGAAAGGGAAGGAAAAGGCAACAGGGCCGCCTTCTCATCCCCGAATACACCTATCTTCAAATTGATTTCTAAGGTTTTCTTCAAGCTAAATGAGTAAATTATTCGGCTTTTATTCGGTTCTAAGTGTACTGCTCACTTTAAGAACCTATTCATGCCCAACTTCATTTGTTTTGAAGATCCACCCACCCGAAAATGGCTAATTAGCAAAAAGCCTCGCTTTTCTTCTCAAGGGACTTCCCAGGGTAAGTGACAACCATCAGCAACGATCCCCACTGTTGCCAGCAGTCTTCCAGGCGTTCGGTGCATCCGGCGCCGAATTCCTTGGGGATCAATTTGTCCGCTAGTCTACATAGTGCGAATCGAATTACTTGTACGTCGGCAATTTGCATACACGCTTCAATTTAAGTGCTCCAACACAAGACAAAGCGCCCCGGGGTTTGTACAGCCAATTTGCATTTCATGCCTTTCGAATCCTTTGGGTCGTCTGCAGTTACGGACATGTCAGCGCTGTTGAGCTACGACCGAAATTACCACAGGTGTGTGTTTTTTGCCCGTGGAACATCTATTATGTCATGTATACGCAGCACTATAAAGCACACGGATGTGAATATTTATGGTGCCGATTAAATTTGAGAATACCCGCGTGATTTACGACGCAAATAACATTTGCATTGACGAACGGCCGGACACGTTGTGGTCTGGAAGGCGCCAAGGTCTCTGGAGGGTTGTCAGAGTGAATATGAGGTTAAGGTGGTGATTTATGAGACGAAGGGCGCAGCAATAGCCATCGTAGGACTGCCCGTAGAACAAAATAAAAAAAAGCCTTTTATGAATTTTTTGGGAAGGAGGGTGATTTTCGAGAATATTTTCCGGCAAAGGCACGGGAATTTTCGAGGAATTATATAAAGAAAACGGTCATATATCACTTTGAGCTGGATAGTCGTTCTCTATAAAAAAGGAAACAGGCGCTGATTAACGCTGAAATACGCCACAAACAACTTTTTTAAAAATCGTGCAATGTATTTACTTCGATCGAATTTTTATGCTTTCTATTTATGACTAATTCACTCATACTTATTCATATAGTACATGTCACGCTACATATTCCTCCAAATTAACTGATAACTATCAGTTTTTGCCGTAGCTCCACCCATACAGAAGCCAGGATTCCAGGGAGTGAGTTTTCACAGGTGTCATCCAATGCGTATCCGTTTATGCTTCAATTTTGGCCTCGAGTCTTCCAGAAAACCCTTCTTTGGTCTGTGTTCCCCGGGTGTAGAACGTTCACTGTAGAAGCTAAACTTTCACTCTGCATAAGGTCGCCCTTTAGTACCACAAAGAAGAGAGTTGTTGGGCTTACAGGGAAAATTGACATATCGGAACCTAATCATGACAATAATTTCAAGCGTACTGCCGTAGTACTGCTGAGTGAATGGTTCTGTTTTTGCTGTTTTTGTGACTATTGAAAGGTGTTTTCTAGAACATACGGAAGCACTTTTGAATAGCATTACCAGTGACCATGATGCACAAAAATAAGGCTTGATTATCATTAGGGCAGTGCGCGCAAGCAAAATTTCTCTTAATCCAGCCAGTCTTACTGTTCTAGGTGGTAGTCAATATCATGGATTTGCTTCTACAGCGTGTTTTATGTGTTTTCTGGATTTAACATTTCAACTTCGCGAAAATTGCAGCGTGTCAATCATTAATGATGCAGTAAAATTCGAACTGACATGCTCAAAACGTATTTTTTCGCTATAACTTCAGAAAGCAGGAAAGTGAGGAATTTTACACTTTTACTTCTGTCGAGAAATTTCTTCCATCCCAGAAACTCCGGACTGGTCATATCCTCCTCTGAAACGTTTACGAATACGTCCCTAGAGTGTCAAAACTCGAAAAACATATTGTTGAGGCTTCGCCCTGTCATTCATGACCTCTGTACGTATCTTGCACTCTGTGAAATTGGCATTTTCTGCTCTTCTTCCAGACATATGTCACGTCCTGACAGAAGTTGAACATTGATAAGGAGCTGAAGAAGAAAAACACGTCGTTTCGCAGCTACTATTTCTAGCTGATACGTCGCCGTTTCTTCAGACCATTTTTAGCCCAATTCCAAATGGTTTAGCATGAGAATTTCGAATTTCGCAGGATATTTTTGTCCGCGGGAAGCATAACAAAGGGATAAAGGCCATTGTCACAAAAAAGGGCTTGTGGGAAGTGAAGCGGATTTCACAGGATTAGTGCCTCGAAGTTCGCTACTTCTCATACACTCTGGGAGCCGGAAAGATGAAGAAAACCGTAGAACTGCAGTTAGGAAAATTCTCGAATGCATAGTGCATCAAAATCCACTCCCAGAGGTGGTTACTGTACGATTATCCAGGCCCCGTACCTCTCTTCTTTGAATCCCGGCCAGCTGACAAGAATCGTTGACCCTCTCGTGCCGTGGCAGAGTACGGATCGCCCCTATGAGTGATGGTCTCATTTCCATATGCGACCCGGCTCCCCCAGCAGCAGCAGCCTTGTGAGGGGGATCATAAATCATCTGTGCAAATAGACGTAAAGGCGCTAAATGCCCATTAAGCACGACAACGGCTGTCGAGGCTTTGGCGCCGGCGTGTGTGCGCGCGAAATTTGAAACTCCGGCAATCAGCCGGTGGTGATTGGCTGAATCAATAGCGGCTGAGTGGAGATTGGGTGATTAGTAGTCCATTTCTTTTTTGTGGCCCTGGACTGCCATTCTGCTCAGAGTCGGGCGTAATTCGCGTCTCAAGTGTTTGCTGTTTGCAACCAGCCGAAATGAGGGCTAGTACATTATTGGATGCGCAGGAGGAATGCAATATGTGTAATTGGCATCGTAATCCGTGGATCGTCATTAGTAGGAAGCTTGGCACCTAATTGAATGGAAATGAGCATGCGGTTGTCGCTGGGAGGATGTACTATGCAAGGTATATGGGTGACGTCCTGCGGTTGTCATATGGACTCAAAGGAACTTCGGGAGGTGGCCGGCAGGTTTCAGATCCCGAGAGGTCAGGATCTGTTTAAACGGATCTGAAGTTCGGAATCAAAGTGATTCCTGAATCAAGCCGCGATTTTGGATGTCTTAATTTTAAAGGGTCTCTGAAGGTTCTAAAAAGGGCCCAAAGTTTACTTAATCAATTATTGATTTCTTATGTACATTTGCGCATTAAACCTTATGATGCACGGAAAATATATATTCACATGACATAATGATGCTCACTTCTAGAGGGAAAAAAGAGATAAAAGAGGAAGTCTTTGATGCGAAGAACAGCTTCATGCATGATGAATTGCCGCAGAGGTATTCGTCCAAAGGTGCGGCCATCAAGACAGGGCTAGCGACACTATTGAATACAATTCTGGATAACTACCTTTGCGTTTTTGGACGTCAGAATTATAAAAAAAACTTTAGTACCAAGGTATAGCATAATTGGTTTTGATAGAGCTAGCACCAAAATTTCACAGCTTAGCCGTTAGCAGCCACACGTGGAGCGTGCGTTGATCCTACCATGGGTTGAAGTAGATAAAATTTGTACGATTTTCACGGACTTTGAATAATATTTTTCATTACAAATTTGTTTTTCTTCTGTTTATCTCGACGAAAAGGTAATGAAGTAGGTTATAAGCCAAAGTTTGCGGAAAATACACCAAGGATTTGCCACTCTTTCACAGATCTTCACTGCTATCTCTTTTGAAGATATAAGTAGTACAGGAATCGTTGAGTAACCAGCCAATTCCTTGATCGATACCTATGGACCCTTTTCCGACATGTTGCTCAAATATGAATAGAGGACAAACACTGTTACATTCATTAAAAATCCAGTTATCAATGAATAAAGAAAAGGTGAATGTTCCGAAAAGTACAGCTGAAACTGAAGTCACCTAAATGTTAGTCAGAATGCTACTGGGAATTGTGTGCACATAGAGATTAGCCACGTAAATAATTATGATCCACGAGTTAAGGTCATTTCTCATTCACTTATGATCCATAGAAATAAAAGTACTACATGAGCACTTTTTTGACTTCCACATTGAGTATGCACGGGCACTTCAAACAAGTGCTACTGTGTACGCAGTTTTTTTTTCATCAACGCACGCTCTTTCTTAATATTTTTCATCATTTTTAAAATTCTTTCCATTTAAAGTAATAGTGGACACTTCATTGTCTATGCTTGGACCTGATTTAATGGATATCAAAAAAACCAAAACCGTAGAAAGCCGCGCGGAGCTCAAGCCGGTGCCTATTACATAGTTGTTTCATCCAACGAATCCGGACCAATGCCCCCACATATGCTTTGTCTTATGAGACTGGCTTCACCACCACCGAACAAAGCTTTGTCCTTCAGGGAGCTTTCTTACTGTTCCTTTTAGTTCTTCGGAGTCTCAGTGTTTGAGGTGGTACGGCCCGTTCAATGAACTCGGAAAAAAATATAAATGAATGTACATTACGTGCTTATGTACCCCATGGCTAACGCGGAACTTCCACTTTTCCAACTGCTAATATAACTTTCTCATCCACACAGTTACCGTTTTTAGACCACTTCATTAGGTTTTAGATGTGAGAACGTGATTTCTGGGTGATTTTCTACGAAATACAATACCCGCACTAAGTTTGTTAAAAATGAACGTTCAGAACGCGGATTTGCGTTCTTTTCGTTCCAGGGCGATAACTCATCGTAACAAAGCGATTCACAGACCAAACCAGGGGTCAGATGCAGAAGTGGAGTGGGCTAGCATATTTCATGGAACCAGCACTAAATTTCGATTTTGAACATTGAAATTCCAGAGTCATTTATAGAGCTCGGATCATGCCGCGCATCAAAGTATGTCGCGCGCCATGAGCGGCAAGGCCGCGGCAGAATTAAAAACTGGCGAATTTTGTTGTTGAAAATCAGAATTTAGGGCTGATTTCATGAAATATGGTGGCCCACCCCACTGCCGTTTTGGACCCCTGGTTTGGTCTGTGAATCGCTTTGTTACGATGAGCTATAACCCTAGAACGAAAATAACGCAAATCCGCGTTCTATATGTTCATTTTTAACAAACTTAGTGCGGGTACTGTACCCTACTTTTTTTCAGATGTGTAATACTTATTGTTGGTTAAATCGGAAGAAAAAAAATGAAACTCGTGTGAAGGACTAAAACTCCGATAAAACGTAAAAACTAGAGGGGAGGGGGGGGGAGGGGGAGATGGGAACCGAGTGGGTTACTTGGCAGTGGCACCCCAATACTGCATGCCGCGAGAGTATAAACGACTCCGGATACCAACTTTGTAGGTCCACCAACTAAGCCAAGCCCACTTTGATTAAACACTAGATACTTTCCAGATTGTGATCCATATAAAGGCTAATGAATTTCTCACATTCTCTTCCTTTGTTTAGCCTAAGCTGCATCAGGAACACTGGAATCTTTTACAAGAGCTCTCTTGGGTCGAAACCATTTCTTAAAATGTAGTCTTCAGACAAAAGCCTCATTTTGAGCTGTTTCAAAGAGCATTTTTGGAACAGTTGGCAACTCATTTCGGGAGCGGGAGGCACGAAAAAAAAACCCGAAAAAAATCCCCTTAAGAACGCTACATGTACGTTTTGACCTAAGCATGTGAAAGGTGCTACGAAGACGAGGGAGACCTCTCCTCTTAAAGAAAAGGCCTTTCCACGAGGTAATGTCATTCGCACTGCAATTTCGTTCAAACTAATTCCCGCCTCCTAGTTCTCGAAAAAGGTTTTGTCTGAGCTTGGGTACAATTCGGATCTCAATGGGCTATGTTTTTCCAGTTGTATTCCAGCCATAAAATTGTGATTGATAACCAACTTCAGCCATGAATAGCTGCACGGATTCTTGTTTGACAGCTTTATAGTCGTTGACAAGACCTCTCCAGGGGCCGGTGTCACATTCGGAGAAAGCCGATTTCCCCAGCCTAGTCACTAGGGAGATGCTTATCTCGCAGCTCTGACGTTGTGGTCACTTCAGAGGACGAATGGCTCCCAAAGCTGGAAAGGGTAGTTTTTGAGGCGGTTTTTCTGGATTGGCTGGGAATAGGATAGGCTCGGGAAGTGGACTGAGGCGTCGAAGAATTTGAGCATTTGAAAATAGACCTAGAACGAATGTTTTGCAAAAATTTCGCTCATTTTCTGAATTTTTCCTGTTCCTCGAAAATCTTGTCCTTGAAAGTTTGGGGCGGACCACTAGGATGAAAGTAGGCTTTTAGTAAAACAAACCCCGTTTTTGTTCGACCCATGAAGTCGCACTGTCTTACAAGATGCCCTCCCTTACGCCTCGTTTGCGTTTCCATATGTCGTCCAGTTGCGCGCCATTGGCCAAGGGCAATGAGGCGGCAACAGGCTCATCAGCACGGAAAGTGTCCCCATCAGGGCTTTTGAAGCGCTTCGATGTGGAAGCGAGGGCAGTTTTTGTTCCCTGGTGATGGTATTCACTATATTTTCATGTTTTTAATGGTGGAGTTGCGGGAAAAATTAGACTTTTCCACGAAAACTTATAGTTTTTTTTTTTGGTTTTCCGTGATTTTTGGCAAGTTTGAGGGACAATGTCTGGTAAAAAATATCTGTAGCATTGGGAGAGTAATGTTCCCTCTTACCTAATCTATAACCCTTTATCAGAAATTCCTAGGTTCACACCCTCCAATTCCCTTAGAAATTTGGCTCATCCCGAGTTGAATTGAATCCTCCAACCCGTCTCTCGGCGCGTCCAAAATTAAACTGGTCACACACATCCAATTTAAAACCACCGCGCCGCGTCGCCGACGTCTTTAGTGCCCTATTAAAAACGTCCTCGCAAATGAAAAACTCACGGCTGCGATTGATGCGCGTTTCGCACGTTCACTGGACGAGTTTCCCAGTAATCAGCATAATTTCCTTCTGCGTGGGTTTTCGCTTTTTTTTTCGACCACTGCCCGCAGTGAACAATCGAACAATCAAAATCGAAACAAGTTTTGTACAGGCAAAAGTGCTAATTTGCCGTTTGTGCGAATCCCACCAATAACCCGTTCAGCAAATGACTTTCTGGCCGGGGTCCAAAAAAAAACGCGGCCGCGGTCTCTGGCCAATTTGCAATGTTTCGCATGGATCGCTTCCACGACGAAACGTTCAACGAAATTGTTTGCTGGAGCACTGTAGCTGCGCGGCGAATAGTGCAATCAAGTACTAATTTGTGAAACTCGCTCACTTTCGGAGGTAGTGGTAGGGCTTCGTCCGAGAAATCTTTCAACTTTTTAAAAGTACTTTGTCCGAGAAATTTTCCTAACTTTTTAGAAATAATCTACGGAAAATGTAAAAATTTCGTATTAGCTCACTTTAGTTACTTAATTTATCATTTTCCTGTGGGAAGATTGATTGGTGAAGCATATGGATAGAAGGAAAATTGTAAATAGGAAAATATACCCATTGAATTATGCAAAAACACGCTATTTCGGAAGAAAAACCAAGGAGAACTAGCATGAAATGATTAGATTGAACTAGTTACTGTATATGCGGAGGTTTCATAAGGACATTTCATGCTATAATAGATGCGTGCGTCCGATGCGCGTGCGGATATGTGATGAAGTAACGGTCGAGTAGTAACCCTGAAGCAACTTAGATCAAGGGTGAGAAGCTTGCGTTTGTGCCCCCCCCCCCCGCGGGAGCCGAGCGGTATTTTCGTTCAGAGTATACCTACATACCTCGGTAACCATTTTTTTTTCAGAAAGTACTCTTCAGATGTATACGTATGCGTGCTTGGGACGCGCAACTGACGCACGCATCTAATATAAACTGTTCTTGAAGCCAGTCAGAAAGTGGGGCCACGCTCCTTAAAGGGCAACGGTCCAGAAAAAAAATATGTTAATCCACTGTGATGGATGTGTAAGCATTTGAAGCTTTGTAAGTAAACCAAAAGCGAACAAATGAAAAAAATTAAGCTCACCAAAATGTTAGAGTCGTCAGCGGTCGATAGCTCTTGTGACTTTGCGGCGAAGCTATCGAGTAGCCCCAGTAGTCAGTGGTGAACACCTGCAGAAGTAAAGTACACATTAATTACAACAGTAATTACAGTAGCAGTGATGATAATATATAGTACTGGATGTGCCGATAATAGTAACTACATGTGTTGGCAGCAACATTAATATTATTACCAATAGCTTAACCATTTGCATTAGGCTGTCGAGTTTTTCTTTCGACTCTTTACTGAATTTCATTGGTGGATTCTGGACAACGTGTAATTTTCCGAAACTAAGATTTTTCCCAAACTACAATCTAACAATTTTATAGCATTAATAACGAAAAATAGTATTATAAAAATTCAGCAACAACGTGACACATAAATTATTGAGTTCAGTATTAGAGACTGATTCTGGTGGTATCTATTTTGGTTTCCGGAAGTTTCCTCCTAAGCTTTCCACCGAAATCCTAGCAGAAGGGCAAGAATACAACCAAACCAGGCTTATTTCCGGAAAGGCTTGATCCAGACCGGGCATAACAACAGGACCTTCACGAAGAAGCCCTCGAAAACTTGAATTCCCAGACGAACCTGCTTCAGATGACTTTTTCCCGTAACGATAGGATTGTTGAGGATCGTGGCGGAGTCGTCGAAGACAAATTCTCCGTCTAATGACGGAATGTACGGAAGAATAGCCAGAGCAGCGATCACAAGGATGAGCCAGTTGGGATTCCACGAGTGGTGGCTATCCTTGTGCGGGGACTCTGCAACGGACATACAGTGCGTTTCATAATTATAGGGACACCCGATTTTTTGCTGCAGCGAGCTTCACCGTGAACCAATCGATCTGATTTTTTCTTTATTCAATTCAGGATGTGAAATAACCTCTAGAGACATACTTTTCATTAACACCTTCGATATATAAGATTTTTATAGAGAAAGATAGAAAAACCAGTGTTTCAAAATTATAGGGACACTTGGACTTGACGAAGCGATTTACCCAAAAAACGGAATCTGTCAGTGCAGTTGTTACCAGTGGGTTATTCCCTATCCATTGCCAATCCAAACCTTCGGTTCTTCAAACTGGTGAAGGTGTTCCGGATGAGGTTCGGCTCAACATCGATCTTAGTTTCTTGAACAGTGTGTTTAAGTTTTTTTAGCATAGAAGTTCTAGACGCATCAAGCATGGAACCATTTAGAATTTGTCTTAAGACCATTTTCCGCTAGGAATGAGTGTTCACAAGTGTTTTTCAGGTACAAGGCGTCGAGTTTGTGGCAGCTTTATCGTGCTGTGGTGCCTTGACCCACGGATATAACTGTACTTTCTTGAACCAAAGCAAATTTTTGTCAACGATAACCACTCAGATGTGGTGTCGAATGATCACACAGGATTTGTTAAATGTTAAGACTCTAAATTCTAATTGATACAAAGGCGATGAACAGCCTACGACATGCACGAGATCCGATCGACACTGCACACAGTCGCTTCCTAAACCACATCATAAAAAGGAAACATAATTGTGGTTTTAATTCTTCAATAAGGCATCTTTTCTGTATGAATCGATCGAATTATCTCTTATTCATAGGATTAGATAATATTTCTGGAGAAATGAATCAGTTTCCCAAGATGGTACTTGGGAGGCGAAATGGCTTGTTCGAGCATGTCGTGTCGTGCACGGCGTAGACTGTTCATCGCCTTTGTATCAATTAGAATTTAGAGTCGTAACATTTGACAAATCCTGTGTGATCATTCGACACCACATCTGAGTGGTTATCGTTGACAAAAATTTGCTTTGGTTCAAGAAAGTACAGTTATCTCCGTGGGTCAAGGCACCACAGCACGATAAAGCTGCCACAAACTCGACGCCTTGTACCTGAAAAACACTTGTGAACACTCATTTCTAGCGGAAAATGGTTCTAAGACAAATTCGAGATAGTTCCATGCTTAATGCGTCTAGAACTTTTATGCTAAAAAACTTAAACACACAGTTCAAGAAACTAAGATCGATGTTGGGCCGAACCTCTTCTGGAACCTCTTCATAGGTTTGAAGCACCGAAGGTTTAGATTAGCACTGGATAGGGAATAACCCACTGGTAACAACTGCACCGACAGATTCCGTTTTCTGGGCAAATCGTTTCATCAAGTCCAAGTGTCCCTATAATTTTGAAACACTGGTTTTTCTATCTTTCTCTATAAAAATCTTATATATCGAAGATGTTAATGAAAATTATGTCTCTAGAGGTTATTTCACATCCTGAATTGAATAAAGAAAAGATCAGATCGATTGGTTCACGGTGAAGCTCGGTACAACAAAAAGTCGGGTGTCCCTATAATTATGAAACGCACTGTAGTGGATGCTAGAGTGTCTATTGCACGTGTGGGTTGTTTATTACTGATGAAATCATGCAGAAAAGTAAACAAGCCTCTACTCACCTGCGCCTGCATGCTCTCGTCGTCTTGTTTTTAGCTTTGGACGCTTCATTTCGAGGTGATCATGGCACACGTGAGATGAAACCTTGAAAAAATTGGTTAAAGAATGGCGTCAGCGTTTTTATGGATGAACGTGGAATTGACGGAAGAAATCCCAATCAGGGCAAACAGAAGATGCAAAAAAAAGAATGAAGCAACATGTTAGGGTCCCTATTCGAGTAGGGACCCTAACAGGGTTCTGAAGTACATAATCCTGTGCATACATTTCGGGACGCTTCTTTCTCAGTTTTCAATTTCTCCTTCATCGAATATCGCTTGGACTTCGTTCCGGAATCTCGCTTAACACCCCACATGCCATGGGATTGTCTAGTCAAGGATTATGAGGGTAGACATAAATTATGAGGTTTTTTTTACAAATCAGGAACATCACAGGGGCTTGAAATTGGCTTAAAATTTCTTTCTATATTCGGAGACCTTGTTGACGTACTCCAACAATATTTTAGAGAAAGGAAGAAGAGTGGAGAGAAAAAAAGAATGGAAATCGATTCGTTTTCCTTTGCGTACAGCCCTCATACAGGCAGAAGAGTGAAGAAAAACTCTACTTTCCCAACTATACACCCTATATATGTACCTGTTAACTGTATACACCGTGTACAAGAAGATAACATGCATACTTATTTCCAACAAGTTTCGCTGAATTTTCTAGCAGATGAGGATGAACTGGGTTCATAAATGTTCCTGGAAAGTTCACTTGCCATGTGTGACAGTGGCAGGTTTCTCAGACAAATTATACCAGTATTTGTCTGAAAAACTCGATCGTTGAAACGTTGAAGGTGAGGTCTTGAACATCCTTGGGAAGAATGTGATCTTCTCGTCCTTCTATGATAGTCGAGTTTTTCACGCAAAAGCATAATTCGTGAAAATGATTAGTCTCAGTCAGCGATGAAAAATAATTAAAAAAAAACGAAGGAGGCTCTACTAGTTCAAAAAGAGAAAATAAAAAGAAAAAGTTTGGTGCCCATTTTGCACTGATATCGAAAATAGCAGCATATATTGAATTTTTCTCGGAGAACCCCTCCAATCTGAATGAGAGGAAAGCTTATGATCATCCCGTGAAAGTTCATGGAAAACACTAGCTAAAGCACTTCCGGATTTAGATTCCTTGGCACCTTGCGCATTTTGGGAAGCAGTTGGCATAAACGATTCGGTGCTCGGAGGAATGTATTAGAGATTGTTTGGGGAATCGCCCGTTCGAAAAAGGAAGGTTTCTCAAAAAGAGGCAGATCTTGCCTAGGAATATGGAGTTGAATGGAAAACAGGGAAGGAAATCTGAAAAACACCAACATTGTAAAAATGAGATCCACGAAATGGCTACATACCAGGTCTCGGGCAAGGTCTTCAATGAGGAATAGGAAAATACTTTCGTTATGAAGAAATAATATGTTACAAAATATAAATAACTAACATAAGAATATGGCATAAGAATTGCATACGAATTGCTTTTGGAATGTCCAACGCGAGAAGATCAGAAACACTGGATCTTTCGATCTTCTGGAAAGTCGAAATTTGTTCCGGAGGTGTGAGCGGAACAAGAATGATTGTAGACGCAGTGGAATCCTTTTTTTTTAAACAATCATCCACATATACTAAGCACGAAAATGGAAGAGTGGATTGGTCATTGTCGAGGAGGAAGAATTAACCTATAGGGTAACCAGAGCAAAACCAGTAACAAAACTAATAAAAAATCCAAGCAAATCCAATGGAAAAGAGGGTTTCCCTTGATGAGTCAGATGATTGAATTTCTTAGGACGAACTGTGCCAGATGTCTGATACTAGTCACACCCCTCTGTACCTGTGCACATGGTAATCCGATGCGTATTAGTAGTGGATTGAATATTCATAGGTGTAATCTGGGCAGGTGAGAGGAGCTGAGGTGAGGGGAATAGGTTCAGTCACCCTACTATAATGTTGAGTAATAGCGCTTTAGGTGTAATAGTGGAGTAGGACAGAAGGGGACAGGTAGAAAGTGAAGCAGGAGCATAAAAACCCTCAATGCATTTAGCTGAAAATTTGAAAGAAGGGTTAAGAAATGCAGCGCTGTTTGTCCCCGGGGACACCCAAGTCTCATGAATCTGTCAATGGTAAAGGAGCGGAATTCGAAGAAGATGCCAAGATTCTAATCGGCCGCGCCCATCTGTGCGATGGACCGCATTGTGGCGGATTAGCTGCAGACGAGCAGCAGCTGACCAGCCTCCACCGCTGTCTCCTTCCATTTTCTGGAAGACTCCGATTTCGACTGCATTTGCGCTATTTATTTGCACTTACGTTGCACTAGTGCAATGTTGCGTAATGAGTGGACAGCTGGCTGAGCAAGATCGGTCGTCAAAGGGCGGCGACGACGGCCACGGGATTGGCAGCATCTCCGCTCGTCGTCGCCCATGAATGGCGATGACAAAGAGCAGGAAATGCAGCCCGTGCCGACAGAGAATCGAGGATTTTCAGGATGGACGGCTGTCCGTTCCGCAGCCGATACGATTATGGAAGCGTTGCAAAGAGGAAAAGCTGCACGGGGAATGATAGCGAGGAAAGATAAGAAAGGAAAGGATCACAGGGCGGAATCTAATTTCTTTTGACTCAATCTACTTTTACTATGGCTAAATAAGCGGTTCAAGAATACAATATTCTATTCTGTGGTTCTTCAAAACTATTTTATTTTAAGGCGAAACAACCGAGAAAGCAACAAAGCCACCAGTTTTCAAATTGAACCGTTAAACAACCAGCTTCCCTATTCTTAAGAAAGCGGGGAATCATGCACTATGTTTTCTGCATTCAGTTACGGTAACTTCAGATGTCCGTAAACATGGTTTGTTCTCTAGTTGAAATAGATGTGTAAAAGAAAAAACACAACTGCATTTGATGTAAAATAGCGACTGAGTTCAGCCATTCTCTTGGAAGTGGACATTATTTGAGAACGTGGATGGACGGGGAGGCGGGAGTGTATGGGAAGAAAATCTGGGGTCTTTATGTCACTGGTGTTTCGGATTGCCGGAATTTAGGGAATGGAGCTGTTGACAACCACTTCTGACTTTGCCGCGAATGAAAATATTTGAAAGGCATCGATAAAAATAAGGAATCAAAACAAACTAGTATAAAATCCGAGTCTAATTGATGCTGTATAATCGAAAAATTCGCTGATCCTTTCATTTTCGAGGGATGGGGGACTGGCACTTACATTGGAAGACAAGCGATGAAGGAGTTTTTTTTAGTATTTTACAGCTTAGGACGAAAAATTCTGTAGCTTATAAAATCTGTAAATGTAAAGATATGGAGAAGCCATTATAGAAAAGCAAGAAAAAAGAACATTGTGAAAAATGCTATTCATTCCATATTTGTTTGCGAAGATAAGTTCCCGGCATAGAATAAATTATCCGTAGTTGCAACCAATACCCACATGGAAAGAAAGAAACCAACAGGGCGAAGTAGACAGACGGAGAAGAAGGCGAATGCAAAGGACATGGCGAAGACGGAAAACTTTTGTTTATTCCAGAACTCGTTGGATTCCTGGGAGTTTTCTATGGATTATTGACCATGTGTTCCTCATTCTTTGCCGCCTAACTCTCATGTATTTCGTGCTCAATGTCCGCACAAAAATTGTTTTAGCAAACCTTAAGAATTGAATATGGACCTGTCTTCTTCTGACTCGATGCTCTGCATCAACTCAAGTTGGAAAAAATGAAGTGAACTGATGCGAAACACCGTGTTCGAAGATAGAAAGAAGTCATTTGATGTGGCATGCCTTGGATTTTAACGAGAAATGCTTCGCTATATCCATCAGCAAAGCAGCGAGTCGTGCAAGTTGGGAGTTTTATGATTTTTTGTGCAAACTACATATGTATTTATAAAGGGGCGGAGCAATTTAATCTTCGCATTGGTTTAAAGGGCTCTGGAAAACTTCCAAGAATTCGAGCTGAAGGAAATTCCACTACAAGAGATGAAAGGTGAGAGAGAATACTTTCATACAAATAAAGGTTTTGTTTTAGTTTATTTCTATTAGTTTATTTTTATTATATTTTTTAATATATTTTTTATTTATTAATTATTATTATAATTAATATTTTTATTATTTTTATTTTCCGCTTGGGTCCCCACAGTGAAAGGCAAATAGTATGAAAAGGAAATGAAGTGAAAAATAAAATCAAAAGATTTACTTCGTATACGGTCTTCTTTCACTGAGGGTGATAATGATAATTCAAGAGACGATAGACAGGAAAAAAACACGTGTGCCAAAATGGAGGTGGTGGTGCGAGAAAGAGGAGCATTATGCACTAATTATCAAACATCGTCTGAAAACAGCTTTCGAGAGCACATACATGTATTCCTCAGTGTTCCCGGAAAGATTCTAAGCGTCCTGGACGAGTTTCTCGAGCTAAATGTGCGACATATCGCTGAATTTATCACTACTTTTCAGTGCTGACTGAGAAAAGTAGCGTTTGCGAAGCACATAAATTTGTTCCGGAAAATTCGTCCACATCGGGAGGCTAGTCAATCACAATCTTTCCGCAAACTTTCATGAATACGGGTGCAGTTTTCTAAAAGTTACAAGCGACAATTGGATTTTAGCTGCTCTGTTGAGGTCGTGCTAGAAAGAAAAAATGAGTAGTGCAAAAACTTTTCAGTAATTGAAATTGAAAAAAAAAATCAAGCAAATAAGGCAACCCTTGCCCCAGAATTGCCGGCTGGACTCCAACCCCACAAAAACTTCTCGCTCCACGCACCTATTGATATTTGAACGACGCCAAGGACGCTAGCAGACAAAAAGGGTGCGAATCTTTGAGGACCAGCTGTCAATAGCGCTCTTGTCCACGGGGGTGGGCGTGGCTTCCGGGCTCCACCACTTTTGACAGCAATTTCTATATATGAAAGTGCTACTGGTAGACGTCAACTTGTGGTTGACGTGCCAGAAACGGGCGATTTGGCGCCGTTCTGACATCCAACTGCTGTGTAATGGCTGCATAGCTGCAGTGGTGAGACGTGAAGTGGGATGTAGAAGCTGCTCGCTGCGGCGGCAGTATCGGCACTTTTTTATTCATAACATATTAATCATTTACGAGCAAAATAGATTCAATTAGAGACGAAAGCAGCAGCCCTTGCAATTTAAACGTGGCCTGGGAATGGGCGTGGGCCACGGGTTCCCTAGTAGGGATGGTCGGATGGTGTGTTGTGGGCGTGGCCAACTAGGACTGATTATGGATGGCTATGCAAATGGGACAAGCAATTGAGGGCCAGTACGGAGGCTCAACACAATTGAGTTAGCACTATGAGACACGTCCTCAAAACAATTAAGCACGATTGGACGGTGATGCGAGCGAGCGCCCGTGCGGGCCCCTGGATTCGCGGCTGCACATCCGCTGCGGCCGTAAATAGGAGTTTTTGTGCGGATTGCTGGAGGATGTCCGGGATTCCGAATGCGATTTGCTGTCAGGAATGCCTAGAGTGCACCCAGTAGCAAAAGTCTTAACCAGCTGCGGCTTTAACACTTTGATAGCGAACCTCCCTGAAAAAATCCATGGGTCCTGTGTGCTTCATGTCCACCCTATGTACTCAAAAACCTAGAGCAATTTGCTCATAAGAATTCGCTCAAAGCAAGTTACAAATAAGTTTTTAAGTAGCCAAAGCTTGCAAAGTATCGTGACGTCATCACCACCCTAGAAAAAATAGTTTAACAAATAGCTTTTTGTTTTGCAACAATTTACTAGGGAATGGCAAAAAATAACTATTTCATCAGCTCTCTGAAAAAAAAAACTATTTTACTACTAGGTTGTCCCAAAAATAATGGCTGCAGCTCAGTAATGAAGTTTTGGAAATTCATAACTCCATCATTTCAGGGGCTAGAGAGACAAGCTTTGACCCATTACGAGGAGCAAGATTTGTGCTGTCTGAATTCTGAAAGAGAATACGTTTTCGATCACCCTTTTTTAAAATGATTTCTGCGGACAACTTTGTGCGATAATTCAAAACATGGTTTTTGTGTTCTCCTATTTTTTACTCTTTTCCTAGCCTAATCGGACAAGAGCCTTGTTGCAAGCACACAGAACCTATGAATAGAAATGCACTTCTGGAAAGATTCGGCTCTCAACATCTTCCAACTGTGAACGGGTGATGGTCATGAAACTTCTCAGAAACAATAGCATTATTTAGTAGGCGGTCTGTGCATCCGTAACTTGCCACTGAAACACATGTGAATATATTCAACAAAACTTGACTTTTCAGAAAAAAGATATCTTTTTCTGATTGATCAAGTGCTGCTGGAGCTAATTGACAGGAGGTGAACAAGGTGGCGAACAAAATTTACTAAACGCCTCGTCTGTTACGATTTGGGACCGGTATGCACTGAAAATGGACCTTTCGCACTTTGTCGCCAGCGGTGAAGTCAGCTCTCTTCTGTTCATAGATTTCACAGTATATCAAAAAGCTGAGAGATGGACAGAAACAGCTTTGGGATGGAATCCAAGAAAAACGAGAAGAACACAACCAACAAGATGGCCCGATGTGTGATCACAACCTTTACCAACCTTATTTTCCTACAGTTCTTGTAAGCTGGAGGGCGCAGAAATAAAGATGAACACAATTCTCACTAGTGTAAGCAGTAAGCGTTTTCGGAAGTTGTAATCACTAGCAGCGTAGCTAATTGTAGATCTTCTATTACATCATATTGCTTTGTCCTCTCCCCCCCCCCCCTAAAATTTTGCTGTAGAGCTTCTCTGTCCGGAATTCATACTTTTCTTGGTTTTTGTCTTGCTACATTTAGGAGACGAAGTACGATTAACTTCAAATATTACGGTTTTTCGTCGAAGCCTCACAAAAAGTTTTCTGAGAGTTGCAGCTATGTAGGTATGACATTTTTTGTCAAAAAGCTCATAAGATTTTCGACAAAGATATAGTACTTGAATTTGAATTTTAATTATCCAGAAAATAAAAAGTACGCTAGCTAACTTCATATCCTCATTCCGTGAAATCGTGCAGAGTAAAAAATCTAGAGCTACATTTATAGTACGTCGGAGTCCAGTCCGGTCGGATAACGAATTTGTTTGCTATAATAAGTTGTAGTCTTGTATAATGCTGTGAACTTCAATCTTACCAAAGAACTTTGTCAAAAAATGTTTCTTTTGCCTTGTAACTATCAATGTACTTGATATTGGCCTGTGATTCTTCTTCGCTATATGACAAGCTTTCTATTAATGTGTATTTGTGTTTGTCCTCAGAAAATATTATAATTCGTATTCAACCCTATCAAATGAGATTTAGATCATCGAAAAAGAGGGAGATTGAAGCAGAGGAATGAGCCAACAAGCATTGTCCATTCGCTTGTGCCTTCTTCACTATGTACGGAGATGGTACTTATGAGTGTTTTATCAGAAAATCTACGTACCCCAACTGTAGTGAACCGAACTGAGTCTATGACTCCTTATACAAATTGGCATAAAATGACTTCTATACATGTCTGGATGCCTTGTTGAACTTCGTCAGAAACGAACCTTAGAACTGATGGTCCTCTAATATTGATATGGGTATCAATACCTTAACATGAGTGGTTCAGGTAGCAAGGAAAAAATGGGTTGCTGATGATTATTCTGACAAGTGTACTGAATTTTTCGCCTCAAGATGAGGAAGGAATGTTAGCGAATTCGTTACCTTAGTACATGTGACAAAACTCTTTAGGTGTTCATCTCAAAGAAATTTCGGAATTACAACACCACTTGGGCATTGGAATGTGCTTGTTTAGATTGTCATTGTTCAAATTGAATTTATTAAATTTAAGTCACTAGCTTCTCAGGAAAAATGTAGTTCTCGAAAAAAAAAACAGAAAGGTTTCCTTGCGAAACAAAAAGAGAACAATTTTTTTGTCTCGTCACCACGACAGTACGTGCACATGCGAGTACGGTAGCTGCATCCTGAAGAGTGTGTGTTGACGTGAGTGCCAAGGAAATACTAGTGCTGCTGAATTGAGTGACGACGGGTCAAGAGCGCCCACTGAACAATGGGCGATTGTGCCCTGCAGAGCGTCACCAAATAAGAAATGCTGTCAGTATGGGACAAACAACGACGATTTAGCGATATTTTAGAGGAAAGTTATAATTTTCATGGTAATAGTGGTGTTCTACGGAAAAGTATAAACGAAACTTGTAGATGTATTGGGCGGATAACAAGGAAAGAGATGAATCGGATGAGCGCATGAATTGAGGTGAATGAATGGCGCGAGTTGTCAGCAGCGGGCACTTACCTTGAACGGCCCATACAATTGACGACGAGTCCTTGGATGCAAAGACAACCAAACACCGGTGCGAGGAATAGCGGCGGCGGAGGCTCGGTGAAATTGCCGGTGAACGAGGCCGTGAGATCCTCGAAAGGAAACTTCTGCACTGAGTCCCACACGGGGTGGTTTTGGTTCCCAGTTTCATCGTTTATTACTGAGTTCCTTCTTTGGAAGTGCTAATTTAAAACTCATCGGGGTTAAAACTGGATAACAACTAGGGGTTTTTTTGCTTTTTCTGGACATACAAAATCATTCGCTCACACAAATCCATGAAAAAAAGTCCTTGAAAAGTGCCAGGATCTTGATAATCGTGGTTGTGTAGCATGGAAAATGAGAAGAAAGTATAGAATGAACAGGCATCGAGAGGAAATGGTGGATCAACATGAAGGGTTGAGCAGTTGGTTGAGTTCGATCGGCCTGTTTTTAAAATTAATGGTCTCATCTTTGACTCAGAGACCTGGATCCAATCGACATGCCGATTCAATAATTACGTGATATTCTCCGAAATGGTCACCACTAGACCGTTCCGTGGTATTGTGGCATGTATCAGTTGTCCGTCTCTGAAGTACGAAGCGTACGCATGCTAGCATGCCGACGACCGTGCAGAGAGGACAGGCATTGCTCATCTCCTGTCACCGGGGTGAGCTCTCGTTCCACTCGCCTCAAAATATCCCTCATTTTTTCCCGAATACAACCCCAGGGCATACGTAGGTGTACACCATTGTATGATCCCCTCACAATGGTTCCATCTGCTCAAGAAGCGTCCAAATCCTTCTGAGATGTGGCCCGGCCTCTGATGGGGATTTTTTTCTGTGTTACTCCGAAAGACTGGTAACTACTGTTGTTATGGAGGGGCTAAGTTATTGTATAAGATTTGCTGGCTTATTTCACAGCAGTAACCAGATTTTTGCAGGGCTAGATCTTGCCCAATAATTCTTGATCCATGCCATTTTTCATTTACAAATATGCTTTGGACGCTTGCAGGTGACCAAAGGAAATATCGGCGTAAACCTTTCCTGAAGGTTTTTGTTGCTGTAAAATGCACTGATCCGGCCCACAATTTCAGATTAATATGAAGAAGAAAACTACAATTGATATAGCTATAAGAACAGAAAGCGATATTGCTTCAAAAACTACTTGAGTGATAGAACCAAGCCCCACATTTTGAAAGTCACGGTAGAGCCACAACGCAACCCATTCCTTGACTTCTAAAGCAGTATGTGGCATTTGCAGTCTAGTATTCAGATTATATCCAGTTACTGATAAATGTTCCTGTTTCCAAAAAGAAAAAATCCCCATGCTGGAAATAAGTGCAAATGGTTGTCGAACATGAAGTAACTGTAGTTTTCCTGTCATATTTTCTAAACAATCCATCCTCATGATGTAAATTGCTCTCCTTGAGTTACTCGATTTGCCTGAAAAGCGAATTTCTCCTTGCAGATGTTGCAGGCTCTGCAAGTAAAATGTCCACAGTGATCCGCCTTTTCGAAGGTACATATGTACGTTTCAAATACAGATGCTTCACAGTAAAGGCCACCTGCTGAACCCGCTCTAAACTTAAAAATACCTCGAACCTTCCTCTGTGCTGGAGAGGGTAGAGCACGGCAAAGTATGGGTTTTTACATTGGTACGAAGGATAATCATACAGTGCGCGTCAAAACTCCCGCCCACCAAAAAAATTTGTCGTTTCGAGCGAGAATCGAGCTTTCTCGAGTAATGGCGTCTACTATCGCTTCCAGCGTGCTCAAAAACCCCGGAAACTTCCACCATTTCTTTTCTTAGATGGTCCTCTAATTTTTTTATTTGTTTTTTTAAAGGAAAATGTAGTGGTTCAAAACTTCATGCCCACCCTTCAAAATGTCGATTACGGTGGATACGAGCTGCGGACAAACAGGCAAATGATACGAACTGATGAGCGCTCAAGAAGACCTTAGGAAACCTTATGGAGCATTCAAAATCAATGCCAAAGGTATTTCACCTGTCACTGACTGAGCAAACTCTCTCACGAACAAGTGTGAACAAAACAAAGTTTTTTAAAGACCTTGGGTGGTTCAGACACTTAGCCAGTATTTCTATGAATGATCTTAATACGTTTAAGTAGAAAAGGAACACTAGAACACATTTCAAGGTCGACACTACTGCCATATCACCCGTCTGATCCTTCTCCCTCACAGTGTCGACCGAGAAAATCCGCACTAAATTCCCGCTAACTTGTACAGTTACTTGTTACAGATGTTCTAGGCCAAGATTGTTAGCCAGATACTTTTATTCGATAGTCCAAAAGGCCTAGGTTCCGACGATATTGCCTTCGTCAGAGCCTGAATACGTCTCGTGCACAGAAGGCCTACCCTCTCAAACGCCTCATCCTTATAGAGCCTGTTCGGAAGTTCCGCGGACCGTGTTCGGCCTTTGAGTTACCTGCGATAGGTCCCGAGATAGCTCCGCGGAAGCTGCGGAAGTTTGTCTGGCTAGGTGTTAATGTAAGTGATGATATTCACTGTTGTTCCAGTTTTTTTTTCTAGGTTCGAACTGTGGGCCTTCCTAGATAACGTATAATTAGGACGAGGAAAAAAAAGAACTGAAATATCTTTGCAATCATGCTGCGGCCTTTCATTTTCTTCTGTAGAATGACAACTTATTGCAAGCTTCTCTCTCCCTCGCTGTGATTCATAGCATCGAGCAATTATTTTCTTTTCAGGCCTTAGCCATCATGTCGCTAAAAAACGTGAAAAGGCAAAGGTAGAAGCTTAGCTGATCATCAAAATTCCCTCGTTCATCTATTTTTCACTTGGTGTGTTCCAGATTTATGTCCATCTAGCTATTATTCACTGATGTCGGATGCATTTCAATACTGTAATATTCTTGCACAACAGGAATGATCCGTAAAAGTGCATGAGAATTTCTTTGAGAGTTTCTTTGGTTGTGGTTTTAGATGAGTTGTTCATTGACTTGTGCCAGGGTTTTGTAAGTAATGGATTTATTCATTCCACTAGGCTATGGCAGCGTTGTGTTTTTGGATCTATGCTCATCTACAAGAACATAGTTTGCCCCTATTGACATTTGATGAATGTACCTATGCAGACTACCGTACACTGACCTTTATGCCATTACCTATTCTTGGAGTTGTTCTATCGGAAAAGTGTATCCAACTAAAATAGGTGAATTTGCAAGTACTGGTAAGATATGCCTAACTTATTAGATGTCACATTTCCGTTATCTGAGCCTTAAAACTCTTTTTGCTCCAGAGTAACGCTTATCCTCACATTTTAAAACACACTCGCAAAAACTGATGCGGTAGGGCATCGCCTTTCTCTTTAATTGAGCGCATTCCTTGGATCTTCCCTAGCTGTACATCCCTTCTCCTGAGCTCCAGATGCAATCCTCCAACTGTAGCGGATTGCTGATCAGGAGCATGCTGAAATCGCATTCCACAAGTTTTGTGTATGAGATTCTTACCATGGAGGAATCCACCAGAACTCTTGGTAATTCTACGAAAGTTGCATTGTTGGAGACATAAGAATTTTCTAGATATTACAAGTTACACATTTCATCTCCTCACTGTCGGACGAGTTGTAGTGTTCCACAAGACACCTGCTTGTGAGCCTATGACATACTTCACAACGACACTGTCGCACCTTGTGTAATTTCCAACATCTAGCCGATTAAAAGTTTTTCTGGAGAACCGATGAATAAATTCTTCTGGTTTTCATTATATATTCTTTGGCCAGTCTGCTGTTTATATGGGCTGCACATGACCCATGGAAGCCAAGTATTCAGGGCAATTTCTAATACCTCTGCAAAGAGCTCGACAGTGCAAGATCACGTATTGAAGAATAAATTTTTGCGGCGCAGCTCCGCCACATAAATTTAAGTCTGTATGCGTGTTTGCAAACAAATAAGCATGTGAAACATGTACATGCATTCCTTTCTCAAGATTGCATGCATTTTCGTAATTGAGAAAATCGTAATTCGAGGACTATTGCTCACAGAAATAACCTTATCGATAAAAAACCTAAGCTGGGGAGTACTCGAAAAAAAGGATTTCCATCTCGACTCCAACTTATTGTTGAACAACGAGAATGAGTATGTTGTTGTGATCTGAGCAATTAATACTAGCTTTTCCTGGAAAATTGTTCGCAAATGGTTGCGTGCGTCTGACGCACGCACCATTTGGGAACAATTTTCCAGGAATAGCCGACAACATGGCTCTTACACCCTCAGTGAAAGAATGTGCGGTCATCACGAGGCAGTAAGCGCAGGCGTCTGAAGTGTGGTCAACGGTGCAGGTTGCATTACCCTTAATAATATAGGCGCACGCGCACCAAACGCAATAGAAATCAGTATAAATCTATTAAACAAAGCGCCGTAAGGGGGCTAGAGCGGCTAGAGATACGTGGCGGCACTCATAGACACCATAATCTTGAGGCGAAGACTGTGCGGCGAAATGGCCGATTTTTAGGGACTCAGACACATTCGCTTCGGGACTCGCAATTACGTCACCGCTGGCTCTCCCGCATGCACGAGCTAGTGATTTCATCACCTTCGCTGGCGGTCTCGCAGCATAGGGGTGAGGGAGTGTTCGAAAGCTTTCAGGCTGCACAATGTACGCAGCAGGAAAATCACCCTTCCACTGTTGCTACGCTATAGGCACTTCCAGAGAGGAAACGGAGGAATTTCATGGAGGCTGCAGCGTTCCGGAAGCTTAGGGGAGGCTTGGCCTACGCGGTCGCCTTATCTGGTGGATGCTAATGCCGCATCCCCTGCTGATTTCTCGCAACGTTTGTGCAGTCACGACATCCTTTCGTTTCGAGGAAGCTTCTGCACTAACACAGAGTATACGCCTCAACATATCAAGGCATGACATTGTGTAACCAATCAACAACATACGGGTACGGGTGCAGCGATGGAGAAAGGGCCCGCCGTGGCCCAGTGGTGTGGGGGACGCCAGGATACCGGTCCACCGATGGAGAAAGGGACCGCCCGTGTTGTGGGGACATCAGGATGAGGGTCCAGCGATGGAGAAAGGGCCCGCCGCGGCCCAGTGTTGCGGGGGACGCCAGAACACGGGTCCAGCGATGGAGAAAGGGCCCGCTGTGGCCCAGTGGTGTGGGGGACGCCAGGATACCGGTCCACCGATGGAGAAAGGGACCGCCAGTGTTGTGGGGACATCAGGATGGGGGTCCAGCGATGGAGAAAGGGCCCGCCTAACCCAGTGGTGTGGGGAACGCCAGGATACGGGTCCACCGGTGGAGAAAAGGCTCGCCGTGGCCCAGTGGTGTGGGGGACGCAGGATACGGGTCCACCGATGGAGAAAGGGACCGCCGTGACCCAGTGGTGTGGGGACATCAGGATGCGGGTCCACAAGGAAGGATCCTCCTTTGCTCAATAGTGTGGAGAACACGAGGATACGGCTCCGCAGAAGGAGGAAGGATCCGCCATGGCCCTACAGTGAGAAAATCGCGAGAACGCTGGTCCACCAATGGAGGTGAGAAAATCGCGAGAACGCTGGTCCAACAATGGAGGAAGGACCCGTGACCCGTCGTAGCCCAGTGGTGTGGAGAACGTCAGGATACGGGTTCATTTTGGTCCGATAGTGTTGAGAATGCCGGGATGCGGGCGCGCCCCTGGAGAACGGATCCGGGTTGCCCTAACTGTGAGGAAGGCGCCAGAATGCGGGAGCTCAGATAGAGGAAGAGCCCGCCGTGGCCCATTGGTGTGGATAACACCAGGATACGGGTCCGCCAATATAGAATTGGTCCGCTGTGACTCAGTAAAGTAGAGAACACCAGGATGCGGTTCACCCGACGGTGAAGGGGTTCGTTGTGGACTATTAGTGAAGATGACGCCAGAATAGGGGTCCACCGATGGAAGAAAGCCCACTGCGGCCCAGTAGTGTGGAAAACACTCACATACGATTTCGCCTAGGTCTAATAGTGTGGCGAACGGCAGGATACAGTTCCGCCGATGGAGACCCCAGTAGTGAGGAATACGCACGAATACGCTATACGATGGAGAACGGACTTCTCATACTCATACTCAACTCATAAGAAAGAGTTCATGTTTGGGTCCATTTAAAGATTGGTTCTGCTTCTTTATCAATTTTCTAGAGATTTGGCAAGTGCGGTGCTTTTGCACATGTCCCAAGTGGCTGCCCCACCCCACTTTCTAGCGTCCCGAAGGGGCGCTAGTCTACATAAACCTAGTATAAATTTACCAATCATCTTCATCCAATTCTTCTTCTCCCGCTGCAGGTCTGCCCTGCATCATCATTTTTACGTTGCTCTATAATTTCTCGCTCAAACGGGAAATATGCTTACATGATCAACACTTTCTAAGCTGTCAGATCGACCACATATAGTTTCATCTGAGACTCTTCGACTGTTGAACCGTGAGTTTCCCAGGGATAAATTGAAGAAAATGAATTTGCTACAAGGCTGGTCCCTTCAACTCCCCTCGCTCCTAACGCTTCAAAACATGGAACATAGAAGTCTTCACTGGAGCAGAAAATTTCTCTTCAACTGTTGCACTCAGAGAACGTGCGCCAAGAAATAGTAAAGAAAACGATGTAAACACAAAAACATACGGAATTGGCATAAGAACAAGGCAAGTATTCAATATGCACTGTACATTACCTGGAAAGAAAAACAGAGGAGATAATATTTTATTGAAAGGCATTTATTCATTCCACTATAATCCACTGTCATTTACTCTCCTGCACTTCCGTAGACGCAAATGCTTTGCATCGACGAGATACAATACGGAATGTCGTTGATAGATCATTATTTAAGGCAGTACTCACGGTCCCTCCATAGTTGCACTACAAAAAAAAACACCGCCCCATACTTATTTGCACTGCACATTTGTTAGCAGTTCCTAAACAAAACGCGATTTTGATAATGCAAGCTGTTCTTGGTCCTTCTTGACCCTTTGTGAACCTCTACAAGAATGTTGCTCAAGTTTGCTTTCTCTAAAGTATTAATTCCCCAGCCGTGGAACAATTTACACACAAAAATCAGTACGTCATCGAAACACTGTTTAAACCGGAGTTTTTAGGACATCACATCATATATAAAAAGGTTGAAAATTTCGCTGAACAAATTTAAGGCAGCACTCACTGAAATTCTCATTTCTGAAATGAGTCACTTACCATGTAGTGGGCCGCTCTACAATCGCAACAGTAAGTTGAACGCCATTGATGGCCGCCTACCTGCAAAGATATGTCGTGGACACATCTGCCGCTATTGACAAAAGGGTTTCGTCGCGCCAGCTAACGCCACTAACAGGGTGTGTGCATGTGGTTTAACGGAGGCTGGTTTATGAAATTCGTACCATTTGCAGAGTTTCGTAGCGGGACCCATCACGGAACACACATCCGCGCTGTGGACACACATGAAATAGCGCCATCATTTCCTGTGTTTTTCGCGTGTTTCACGCTACTTCATCGTTGTCGATGAGTTCATCGTCCAGAAAAAAACCCCGATATGCCGCAAAATCTCCAAAGCAGAAATTTCCGTGCGTGCTTACTTTGATGATAACCTATCAACGGCATTTCGTATTGTATCCCATCGATGCAAAGCATTTGCGTCAATGTCGTGCAAAGCAATGTCAAAGGAAGTGCAGAAGAGTAAATGACAGTGGATTATAATGGAATGAATAAATGCCTTTGAATATAGTATTATCTATCTAATATAATATAATTACAGACCGCACGTTCTTTCTACTGAGGGTGCAGAAGCCGCGTTGACGGTTATTCGTGGAAAATTGTTTGCAAATGGTTGCGTGCGTCTGACGCACGCACCCTAGTATAAATTGCTCTGATCACAACAACATACCGGTTCTCGTTGTTCAACAATAAGTTGGAGTCGGGATGGAAATCCTTTTTCTGAATACTCCCCAGCTTGTTATAGTGCTTGTCTTTCAAGACCAGATCCCAAACGTTTCGTCAGTTTGGCCGCCTTGCGCTTACTTTTTCATCCACATTTTTATTCTTTGAACTGCTTCCAGTTACGCTCATTTGCGCAACTCCCTTTTCGCTCTTACTTTATCTACAAGAGCGAGCGCATCGGAATTCACGTAACAGCTTCTCCTTAGACTACGAGCCGTGTTTTTAGCAATTTTTTCGACCACTTCTTTGTAGTGCAAGCGTAAATTTGATGGAAAAAAAGCTCTGAAAAAAAAGAAAAAGGCGTTTCTTACCATATTTTTGTAACGTGAAAGAAGTCAGTTAAGATAGTTGCTGATGTGGAATTCTGCATGAGCTATCCATATTTCAGTCTCTTCTCATACCGGATTAATGTTCTGCTGCGTAAGCAACATTGCACTAGGTAGTTCAAATGCGTACCTGTTTTGGAACCTCGTCGTGCTGACTATTGTGTATAAGTTTTGTGCCTACTAGGTATCTTCAGGTGGAATTTTTTAGGTGGAACGAAACGTTAAGCAGCTGATAAATGTCCCACCTAGAAGCCTCGCAGAATCTATACACGATTGCTTTAGGTATATACCAGATAATTAATAGTGTGTGCATTTCTTCAGAGTGAAAGAAAGAGGTCTTCGTTGAACTACGGTCTTCAAATCAGCTGTAAGCATTACCGTCTTTCATTTGTGCATCACATATAATATAATATAAAATAAGTCATTGGTGAGTGAAATGTTGGATGGCACACGCGCACGAGTGCTTAAAATGGACACTACCGCAAACCACTTAGTGATATGATTTCATGTCACCTGGACTGAATGCCAATTCTCTCATTATTTGGACCTTCTTCACACCTTTGCCGATCAATGCTTAGTCTACATTTAGAGCTCACTTAGCCCATCGTTCTGAATTTCTTCTTATTTTGATTCAAACTTATGCCATTTTTCCTTGTAGATTATAACAGCATTGCAATATCAGCGTCGCTGGAATAATAAGAAGAATCTTACTGGAGGTTTTCCCATACTATGGGTTCTCCGCCCGTGAAGTTGGATGAAAACATTATTGCCGGCATTACTACAGCTACAGTGAGTTTTCGTCCTACCTGAATGTCATGTTCGCAATGCATCTTCTATTGAAAAACTGTTGTAAGCTCTACTACTTTAGGTCGGTTCATTAGGGTATCTTGTTAGTATTGTGCTAATGGTGCTTATGCTAAAAACACCGTCCTTCCACAATGCCTTCGGTTATTTGTGTATTTCACGTCTGGTTTCACACATTGGAATATACTCTTTTAATGTATTTTGGGCTGCTCCCGCCCTTCTTTTGTAAGCGTGGATTTCATTCACTGTGCACTGGACCACTAGATATTGATGCTTTAGGAGATTCGATGACTCTATTACGAGCTCCTACCTTGGTGCTCGACTGGGACAAATTTCAAACATTTTCTGGTACGCTTCTCTGTACAGCCTATTACAGATAGCTATCAACCGTCTCATTGCCGTAGCATCACCTCTATTTTACAGGTGAATTAGGTTTGAAAATTTCTTTTCACCAAAGGAAGAGTGACTTCTGAGTTCCAAATCTTCTTCTTCTTCTTAGCGTTTTTCCCGTTTCGCAGCGGGGCCCGCTTTGCTGATCTTTTGACGCCAGAGTGCTCTGTCGTGCGCTTGGTCGGAATGGATCCCAGCCGTCTTGAGGTCACCGTGTACGGTGTCAAGCCATCGTTGCTTTGGTCGTCCTTTAGGCCGCTTTCCTGGTACCTCTACGTCGAAGCCAATCCTACAGACTTTGTCGCCATCAGCGCGAAGAACGTGACCAAACCATCGCAGACGCGCCTCACGGAGCTTGTCGGCTATCGCAGCTACCCCAAATCGCTGTCGTATGTCCTGGTTGCATATGCGATCTAGCTGCCTAAAGCCACCCATCCACCGCAGCATCCTCATCTCAGTGACACTGATTCGGCGTTCCATTTCCTTAGTGGCGGGCCAGCACTCGGCACCATACAGCGCGACAGGACGTACCACGGTACGGTAGATCTTCGACTTGAGCCGGTCTGGTATGTCCTTGTCGCACAGCACACCAGTCAGCGAGCGCCACTTACTTCTGAGTTCCAAATAGTATATATATATATATATATATATATATATATATATATATATATATATATTAGTCTGGTAACTAAGTTCTTGGGCTTAGCGAGACCAACAAATGAAAATTTGTTTAAGAAAAGGAGAACAAGAGAATCATTCAATTTCCTCTTCTTCAAAACTGGCAAGGTGACAACAAAGCCTTTGGCCAAACTCTGCAAGCCTAAAAACGCCTGAAGTTGAACTGGAGGATCAAAAGCTTTTATGAGGTTACTTAATCCATAAGCTTCAAAAGCCACTAGCTAGATTTTGAGCAAACCCCTAGCCTTTCCGATATAGGCCTCAGAACTCTCAGGAGGCGCATAACCTTGACCCCGCACCTCCTCAGGGTCAATTCAACCCTTCAGTTCTTATTCTGATGTTTATTGGCGATACATTTGGTGAGGTTCATTTGGCAACCTCGCAGACGAGCCTGCCAACTACCTAGGCAAACGAAGCCCGTCAAATGTATTGCCAAACAAGAAGTCCCATAAAAGGTATTGCCAAACAAAACTTGTCAAATGTATCGTCACGCAAAGCTTGCCATTTGTATCGCCAACAAACCTTGCCGATTCTATCGTCAAACAAAAGGGTTATCAGGTAAATATTTCGATATCATCAGAAATCGTGCTATGATACCAATCTTCAGAGCCCCCTGCCTTACCAGCTGAGCCATCCGAGTCGACACCACCGATGGTTAGGCCTCCAATTAAGAATGAAATAATGCCTTATCAGAACACCCGTAAAATGTACCCCATACAAGCCTTGCCATTTGTATCGCCAAGCGAACCTCGTCAAATGTATCGCCAATAGATTCTCTTGCCAAATGTATCGCCAAACAGGCTCTTCACTCATTCTCCCGTAAATCATATTGCCAAGCAAAATTTTATCCCGTGAAATGTATTGCCAAACACATTCTCTTGCCAAATATATCGCCAATAAACATCAGAGTATAGGGTTCCAGCGATTTATAAGAACAAGGTAAAGGTGTCGCTATGATGCAACTGTACAGCTGTATCTAGATGAGTTGGGGCATTGGGGAGTATGAGGAATATTCCGTAAATGCGTCATAGTCACTGAAATGACCTCTCAACCAGTGTCTCAATGATTTTCTCTGAAAGCAGTTGCAAACTTGCTTCGAAATCACTTTTAGAGTATATCATGTGGGACTGGGACCTAGCAAGAATACATAATCACGCACTCCTCCATTGACAGTTCAAAGGCAGGGTCTAAAGGCAGTGTCTCAACTCAGGGACCCCGTCTGAGATTTCCACGTCAGTCGAACATATATAAGCCGCTGAGCACGAAGATGTACTTTAGGTTTCCCGGGAACGTCGAAAACCCCATAAGTTAAGATATTCTTTGGCCGAGAATTTGAAAATTGACGGAGGCTTCATTCCGCAGCGAGTACGTGCTGAGTTTGCAGCATGTTTTCCGAACAAGACAGCACTTGTTCTGTTGATAATGGCTACTGCTCTGAAGTTCATTTTAATATGCAAGCTCAACTTATCTTCTTTCAACTTCTCAGCTATTCGATGGCGGTGTGGACGAGTTTGCTTTCTAGCTTCCTAGCAAGGAGACTCGTCCACTCCAGTATCAAACTTGGCCTTCGAAAGAGGAGTTTTTCACCATCTTTCAGATTTCAAGCACATCATTGGAATCGGCACGCCAGGTAGGACCAGATTCCACTGATATCTCGATATTCATCATGAGGTGATACACTGCCTTTAAGCACTGACACCACCTTCGTGTTTTCGAATTGCAGCAGATGAATACTTGATCGTTTTTGCTCCATAGCACCATAGGAAATATTATTGCCCATCAGTGTGTTCTCTACAAAAAGAGGAAGAAAAGTGAGAAAGACATTTTTGTAGAAAGAAAGAAAGACTCCATTGATAACCCATCATTTTCAGGAATACATACACCCCCGCTACCCGCATCTTCACCACAGAAGTTTGCACTTGGTGGAATATAGAGAACCATACTTAGTTTCATTCAAAACATTTTTCATATCAGTTCTGCTTCCTAGAGAAGGGTTTTATCAGCTAGTGCAGGGGAATGTCTCTATCTAGTGTAATTCATTTTAAAAATTATCTATGCGAACAATTTAGAAGGCGTGGGAGATGCCCAATTCTAGACAAGTCTTAGGCGTTTCAATATTTTTTGTGCAAAAGGTGAACAGAGGATCGAGAAATCGAACCTTCTACCACGCTTTGCGTTAAATGAGCAACCGTACCTTCGCACCAGTTTACTATCTGATGCTGCCATTTTACGCAAAGATTTGGGCACTATGTTTAATTTAAAGGTATGTTGGCAGCAAAGAATGCCGCACAACCACCAGCATTGCCACTAACTTTTTGCCAAGTTTTCCAGGGAAAACTTCTGTGGGACTTTTGGCCAAAGACGTTGCTGTCACCCTGTACAGGGTGGCCGAAAAGTATGGGCGTCAGAAAAAACGATATTTTTCTTTTATTAGCTACAATTACTTTTTCTTTATTATCATAAATGATACACAACAAGTTGAAAAATTAGTATCACAGAAAATTTTCAAAGTGGCCCCCCTTGGCTTTGATGCAGGCTTTCAATCTTGTCTTCACGGAAACCTGTGCGCCGGAGGTAGTCCTCACCAATTTCTGACCAGGCTTGTTCCAGTTCGCGCCGTAATTGCTCAACTTTCGTGATATTCTTATTCTTCAGTTTCTCCTCCAAGAGCCCCCACACGGAGAAATCCATGGGGTTTAAATCTGGGCTGTAGGATGGCCACTGATTCTTGTTGAGAAATCCGGGAAAATTCTCCTCCAGGTAGGCAATGGTGGTTTCAGCCCCGTGAGCCGGTGCCTAGTCTTGCTGAGGAATCATATTGGGGTTTTTCTTGTTTCCAGGGGACAAGCACTTTCCTAAGAATCTCATCTTGGTAGAACTTGGCGTCGATTCTAACGTTTTGGTCGATGAAAACAAGAGGCGTCTTTGATTTTGAGGTTATTCCTCCCCAAACCATCACGCCACGGGGAAACAACGACTTCGTTACAATCCTCCTTTCCGAAGAGTACCGCTGACTCGGACTGATGAGTTGACGATCGTTTTGAGAGTTGTGCGCAACTTCAATGGGAAAAATTTTCTCAACAGTCCATAGCACATCTTCGATGCGGCGCACCTCGAAGATTTTCAACAACTCTTTACATTTCTCAAGCCGCTTTGCTTTGGCGAAGTCGGTTAGCTTCTGTCCCTTTAACAGGCGATAGCTTAGAAGTCCCAGGGCATCTCTCCACATTTGGGGGCTGTCGTAACCAGTGGACATGTTGCATGAAGTTTTTCCCACTGTTGGGCGCCGCTATTCCGCTCCTTCGTCGGCAGACCAACTGCACACCACCCGAGCTGCTAGATCTCCTCTCTTCTGCACCCGACCACTTCACACCCATTGCTAGTCTTTTATGTAGCTTTACAAAATCATCACTGTGTAATCGTAGAATTTCGTGAAACATCGACAACCAAATAGAAACACACTTATGGACAGAATGAGCGCGTTAATATAAGTCGCGATTATTTCAGCCGAGCATTTTCTAATCGGAATTTGTTAGTCTTCATTGGTGGCTTTTGGATTCTCTCTTCTGCACAGTCTATCATATTACTCTGGGGTAAGTCCTTCTTTGCACTTCTGTTTTATCCGACTGAAGTCGGTTACTCCGCATAGTCACGTCAGCAGAAGCAATTATGCAACTCGGACCCATGAAAGTCAATTTTGGAGAGCAGATGGCTCAGGAATAACTATTAGTGATGAATATCCGAGCTCAAACATTTTGGAAATTTCTAGAAGCACAGCCCAAAAAATTGTAGGAAATGTTTAAATATTCCATGATATTGGGTGCGTGGCGTGCAAAAGTTCCGGGACAGTTGCACCCAATTTTTCATAACGCCGTAGCTTAGTCCAATGTCAACAATTTTATCCAAATCAAAAAGCATTGCCATCCAGATAATGTTATGAACATGATACAAACAAAGATTTTTCAGAAGCCAAGACTTGACAGGTTTACACTCGAAAGGCTGGCACACGTCGTTTTCGAATAGGATCTGCTCATTGAAAATTTTACGGCAAATAAAATCGTAGAAGCTCCAGAAGAGGATGTTTTGTTTGAGACAGGTACAGGGGGTATTCAGGGTATTATTATAATTATTATAATTATAATTATTATTATAATTATTAATATTATTGTTATTATTATTATTATTATTATTATTATTATTATTATTATTATTATTATTATTATTATTATTATTATTAATTATTCATAATGTTGTAACATAAGTTTCCGGTGTTTTCGCATAAGATTTCCGGAGGCCTCTAATAAATGAATACCGATATCGATTCCGCTTATCTCTAGATACTGTTTTGAAGCGCATGATCCCGCAACATTATGGAATGTGAGATTTTGCGTCTTATTTTGAAGATGTAAATAACTTCGGAGTGAACCCTTCAAGAATGCAAATTCGGTAACTGCACTTGTCGGATGATAATTTTCTCATAACGTTGCGTGAGGCTAACCAAATCTGAGTCGAATAACCTCGAAGCCATTCTTATTCTCCCTGATCCCTCTGCATTTCATTGTGGAGTGGTCTCAGGCACATGCACCAAACTTTACAACCCAAAATTCCGACTGTGCCGTTTTTCACTCTGGAGTTGGAGCGATGTGGATTGGGATTTTTCCCACTGTGGCTACAAACATCACTCGTCTGCCGACACTAATCGGCGGAATTTTCGGATGAGTTTCAAGCGCTCTGTGGAAATCACTCGATTCTGCCATACTGCTGCGTGCGCCTTAATTTTGTTGGTCGAACTCTGGAAAGGCGAAGAGCTCGCAGAGCAATTCTTAATTGCGCACTGCATTATGTAGCATAAGTCTAGCTGTAAATATGCGCCGATTATCAGATCACAAAAACGTCTACTGAGCGAGCCAAAGTCAGTGACCTCTAACACTGTCCGACTCAGTTCTTTGCCTCGCAGTCCACGGATTTCTGGAGCAGCAGTGCAGAGCTCTAGCTGTAAAAATGGCAAGAGACCAGCGCCTGCTACGGTGCATATTTCGAGTGACATTTGTTCTTATTTGATTTTTTTTAATAGAACTTTTTCTTCGAAAATTTCAAAACAGCGGAAACTTATGTTACAACCTAATAGTATTTTATTTAGTATCATTATTCAAGTTACGATTTTGAAGCCCGTTTGATCCATTCTCTACACGGTCGACACTGCAACATGCTGGTATATCTTATCTCACAGCAACGTACCATGTTTGTTCGCCTCTGTCAGCCTTTAAGTAAAAGAGTTTTCCCATGATTACTTTGGACAGAAGAGCGCATAACTGGGCGACTAATGTGAACTCACTTGAAAAAAATCGTTGAGGGCGACTCATGTTGCTGGCCAAGGGAGGTCGAAAATTTTTCTATCGCGATGACTCGCTTAAAGGCAGCAGGTGCTGAAATCCCCGACTCCGAGCTGAGCTGTGGGTGATGAAGTACAGACTCAGCACATCATAAATGTGAAACGAACACAGACAATTATGGCTTACCTGCAGAGAAAATGGAACATTTGTCGCGAACACGCCTGGCCGTGTTCGCGCGCGAACGAGTTTTCCCCGGCGCAAAAAGCCATTGCGGTGCGTGGTTTGGCGCAAAGGGAAAACGAAATGCATTCAATTCATAAGGTTTCATGGCTGGACTCAGTCAAAACCACGCGCCGCACTGGCTTTCGCGCCGGGGAAAACTCGTCCGCGCGTGAACACGGCCAGGCGTGTTCGCGACGAATGTTCCATTTCCTCAGCAGGTAAGCCATCATTGTCTGTGTTCGTTTCACATTTATGATGTGCCGAGTCTGTACTCCACCACCTGCAGCTCAGCTCAGAGTCGAGAATTTCAGCTCCTGCTGCCTTTAACTTTTAAGTGGGTCGCTGGAACCTAAACTGCTGGACTGGCTCCTCGTATTGTCGTACATGACCCATTCTCTATCATCAATGACATTTCTTTCAGAAAACGAGTTGTTAGAGAATCTGTAGGTGGAATATCTATAGACATGTCAATGTTGACATTAGTGTTCTTCGCTCAACTCCATCTACTCTTCTTCCCCTTTTTACCGATTTTCTTCAAGTGACAGGACATTGTCGGCTAAATTTCCCGTAATGTCTTGCGCACTCTGCATTGGGTCTGTATCACCTGCTCTTTCCGAGAGTCTCCGTGGTCGCTGACGAGACTGTGGAGCATTTTCCAAGTTTTCACCTCCATTATAAATTCTTAGCAAAGCACGAGCCTGAAATTTAAGAGAAGGTACCCTACACAAATACGTTATTGATGTAATGGGTCGTTTCCTTTGTTGATCGTCTAGATTTGACTTCGTAAAGCAGAGTCCCACAATTTAGCCTAGATCACATGGCAGGGACCTAGAACAGAGCAACGCTGTGACGTAGATTCGAGCCAGAAATGATATGAGTAGCAGATGTTTCAGGCTACCAGACACATGAAAACCTTTGCAGGATGATGCAACCGCAAGAAGCAAAACGACGTTGAACGGTGAAATAGCACAAATATGCCCCGGAACTTTTCGACGCACCTGATAGTAACTGTTATCGCAACTGAGGTGCATTGTATTAGGTGCGTGCAAAAGTTCCGGGGCAGTTGCACCTAATTTTTCAAAACTCCATAACCTGACTCAAAGTCAGCAATTTTGTTCAAGACAAAAAGCATTAACATCTGCGTAATGTTGCCAATATGGCAAAGAAGAGATTTTTACAGGAGCTAAAAATTTGACAGAACTACACCTGTAATAGTGGCACATGTCGTTTTCCAGTAGGGTCTATTCATTAAAAGTTTCACAGCGGGAGTAAAGTCATAGAAGGTTGAAATAGGGGTATTGTGTAAGAGGCGGGCACAAGGAGTAATATAGATTAGGCTAGTTTCGAGGCACGAATTGCCAATTCTTTATACGGTTGAGACTGCAACATGCTGGTGTGCGTCAACCCACAGCCGCATCAGACCACATATTTCCGACTGTGTCGGCCCTATGCTCAAGAGTTTTCCCGTAATTACTTGAGGGAAAAGAAACTACTATAAAGCGATTATTGTGTATTAATTAGAGAGAAATTCATTGCAGATGAGTCACGTTGCAGACCATAAAAGGTCAAAAATTTTTTAAAGGAAGGTGGTGGTGGTTCGGCCATTTTTTAGGTGGGTGGCAGGAGCTCAATCTCTGTGATAACTTCCTCCTATTGTCGCATCTCACCCATCCTTCATCAACAATAACAATTCTTCCATGGAAGGAATTTTTAGAAAATCTGAAGGTCGAATATCTGCAGACTTGCCAATGTGGATGTTGGTGCTCTCCGCTCAACTCACGCAAAATCCATCTACTCACCTTCCCCTTCTTACCGATTTTCTTCAAGTGACGTGACATTGTGGACTAAATTCCCCGTAATGTCTTGCGCAGTTTGCACAAGGTCTGGTTCAACTGCTCTTTCCAGGCGCCTATGCGATGACCAAATCTCTGACCTAATTGTGGAGCATTTTCCAGGCTCTCATCTCCGCTCAGAATTCCAAGGAACCCTCAAGCACCTGGCGTTTCAGAGAACATACTCTCCACAAACGCATTACTGATGCTATGAGTTGCTTTTCTTGTTGATTGTCTAGATTTGATTTCATAAAGCGAAATATACCAAATTATTGCACGGCTCATAGCATTGGTTTTACACCCAAAACAGAGCAATGATCTGACCTAGACCCGAGCCAAAAGTGGTCTAGGTAGCAGATGATTCAGGCTACCAGCATACTTGAAAATCGTTGCAGGATATCCCAAACGCAAGAAGCAGAATGACTTCGAACGGTGAAATACCACCAACTGCCCCGGCACTTTTGCACGCACCTAATGCATGTTAAGTCGTTACAAAAAGATAGACAAGTAATGAATCGGGCAGCAGGAACTTCAAAACTGGGGAACTTTTAGAACCAATCCTATCAATCAAAATATCTCGAGGAAGAATTTTTGCAGTTCAACAAATACGGTGACTATTTCCCAATTTACTAGCGCCTCTTCGGGACGCTAGAAAGTGGGTTGGGGCAGCCACTTGAGGTATGTGCAAAATCTTCACACATGCGAAACGCTTAGAAAATTAGCAAAGAGGGTTTCGAGTCTTCTCGCGATCTTAGCTCCTTAATCACGCACGTACGTGTAAAGCTAATTTCCTTTGAAATAATACTACCTACTTTTTTGTCACATGGACCTGTTATGAACAAGAGCATCTCTCACATGGCTTTAGTATTTGTGAACAATACAGTGTGACCAATGTCGTGCGAATAATTACCTGGAATGATTAAAGCTTCATGTTACGCAGACAGCCCAACTGACGAGCTTCTGCTTCAATATACAGGGAGGCAGAAGAGGTGGTCGACTGAATCACGAATGAGCGCGTAGCGTGACCCTACTTCACTGGCAGGAGTGCATCTTGTCGTTTTTACACCATTGGGCCACCGCGGACCCAGTCTCCATCCGTGGACCCGTATCCTGGCATTTTCCCCACTAATGGGCCAAGGCAGACCCATTTTTCACCCATAGACCCGCATACTGTCGTTTTCCCCATCAATGAGCCCCCTGCAGACCCCTTCTTCATCCGTGCACCCATATCCTGGCGCTTTCCCCACTACTAGACCAGTGCAGACTTATTATTCTCCATCAGTGGTCCAGTATCTTCGCGTTTTCCCCCTAATCGCCCCCTACGGATCCTATCACCATCTATGGACTCGTTCCCTGGCATTTCCCCACTATTCTTACAAACAGGCGGATGCTCAGGCTGCACAGTCTCCATGGGAGCTGAATGAGAAGTGTGCGAAACGCAAAACTTTTGTCCCCCAGGCGAGGAAACCGTGTGAATGCTATCGCTACAGCCTCCACGGCATGAACACATCATTTCAAGTTGGAGTTCCTCCAGTGTTTCAAAATTGTGTGGAGGCAAAGGCGAAATTCCAGCAGAGGGGCTACTCTGCTCCGTACATTGCTACTATGCATCGTCAGATCGTTGTAAACACTGTATCAGGATTTCGCGCTGGGACCAGAGGGCTCAAGAGCGCCCACTGGTCCCAGCGCGAAATCCCGAATGCACCCGACTTCCACTACGTCTATGCACCTGTGACGAAACATCGGCCGAATGTCCTGTCAGCTTCGCATCCTCGTGAGGCACACTCTATAATTGAGCACCACGGCGAGCGCATGCGATCACGTACTAGTCCCCTTTTACGCCTGCGCTCTAGAAAATTTTGTTGCGCTACCATGATTTATACAAGAGGATTCCCGGGAGTGGGACCTGAATGGAGAGGAGAGCGGGTGAGAAAAAATGGGACGCCTCTTGCCTCATAGCATCGCCATTGTGCTCCTACCATACGAGCGTTGTGGGCGAAAATTCTGATGATTCTATATCATAATGATGCTGCTATCTTTGTTGGAATGATGAATCATACTCTTGGAGAAAGTTTCTTTTTCAGAGGGATGCGAATACGTGTTTTCTCCGTCACAATTTGCATGGATATACGCGGCAACAGAGTGTGGATTATTTGCTAGCTTCTACCTTGACTTCTTGTTTTGTGTTACTCTGATTACCGTTGTGCTTCTCATCGATAGCGCTACATTTTTCTTCATAAGGAGGCGGGCAAAGGTAAAAAAATTGTTAGGGTTGCGCGGGGAAAAACTTCTGCGGAAGAATGTTTTCTGTTCGCTTTGTTTTCATTTTCAACTTCTTTGGCAAGCAAAGTACGTATTTCTCACCACAAACTGGGATCATGGACAGCTATCGGTCGTGTTATCTTAGATCATTTTCAAGCACAGTTCTGACAATTGCCCAACTAACTAGAGATGGAATGTGTGCAGTGGGGCGAAAGCGTTCAATATTTGGACGTGGATAGTTAGTTTCTACGTTATATTAGGTTGGCCTGAAAGTTTTGCACCAAAGTTTATTTTTATTTATTTACATTTATATCCATTTAAGGCACTTTAGGTGGTCACATGTTAAGAACAAATGAAAATTGGAAACTGAACCAATTGCAGAATTATCTGAACCAACAATAAAGCAGATTATGAAGACCAAAAAGAAGATTATCTGTGCATTGTGAAAAAAAAACTCAAAAAAATTGCCATCACATTTCTGGAGCTAAAACTCAGGACGAACTTTGAGTTAACTTGAGTGCTCCTCAGTTCCCTGACGCACCTTGGCGGACGCACAAAGTGGGTGGGAGGAGGAAAAATAAACAAAAACAAACTAACACAAGATTTTTATTTGTATTGTAACTAGCGCCCCTTCGGGACGCTAGGAAGTGGGGTGGGGCAGCCACTTGGGACATGTGCAAACGCTTCACACTTGCCAAATCTCTAGAAAATTTATAAAGAAGCAGAACCAATCTTCCAATGGGCCCAAACATGAAGTCCTTCTTATGAGTTGAGTATGAGCATGAGAAGTTCGTTCTCCATCGTATGGCGTATTCGTGCGTATTCCTCACTACCCGGCTAAGGCAGACGCGTTCTCCATCGGCGGAACTGTATCCTGCCGTTCCCCACACTATTGGACAAGGCGAAATCGTATCCGAGTGTTTTCCAGACTACTGGGCCGCAGCGGGCTTTTCTCCATCGGTGGACCCGTATTCTGGCGCCATTTTCACTGTTAGGCCTGAACCATATCCGGTATTCTCCACTTTACTGAGTCACAGCGGACCAATCCTATATTGGCGGACCCGTATTCTGGTGTTATCCATACTACTGGGCCACGGCGGGCCCTTCCTCCATCAGAGCGCCCGTGTTCTGGCGCCCTCCTCACAGTTAGGGCAAGCCGGATCCGTTCTCCAAGCGCGGGTTCGCATCCTGGCATTCTTAACACTATCGGACTAAAGTGAACCCGTATCCTGACGTTCTCCACACCATTATGCTACGACGGGTCCTTCCTCCATCGGTGGACCCGTATCCTGGCATCCCCCACACCACTGGGCCACAGTGGGCCCTTTCTCCATTGGTGGACCTGTATCTCGGTGTCCCCCGCACCACTGGGCCACGGCGGGCCTTTTCTCCATCGGTGGACCTGTATCCTGACGTCCTTCACACAACTGGGTCACGGCGGGCCCTTTCTCCATCGGTGGACCTGTATCCGGCATCCCCCACACCACTGGGCCACAGTGGGCCCTTTCTTCATCGGTGGACCTGTATCTCGGTGTCCCCCGCACCACTGGGCCACGGCGGGCCTTTTCTCCATCGGTGGACCCGTATCCTGTCATCCCCACACCACTGGGCCACGGCGGGCCCTTTCTCCATCGGTGGACCCGTATCTGGCGTCCCCGCACCACTGGGCCATGGCGGGCCTTTTCTCCATCGGTGGACCGTATCCTGGCATCCCCCCACACCACTGGGCCACGGAGGGCCCTTTCTCCATTGGTGGACCTGTATCCTGGCGTTCCCCGCACCATTGGGCCACGGCGGGCCCTTTCTCCATCGGTGGACCCGTATCCTGGCGTCCCCCGCACCATTGGGCCACGGCGGGCCCTTTCTCCATCGGTGGACCCGTATCCTGGCGTCCCCCGCACCATTGGGCCACGGCGGGCCCTTTCTCCATCGGTGGACCCGTATCCTGGCATCCCCCACAGCACTGGGCCACGGAGGGCCCTTTCTCCATTGGTGGACCCGTATCCTGGCGTTCCCCGCACCATTGGGCCACGGCGGGCCCTCTCCATCGGTGGACCCGTATCCTGGCGTCCCCCGCACCACTGGGCCATAGCGGGCCTTTTCTCCATCGGTGGACCCGTATCCTGGCATCCCCCACAGCACTGGGCCACGGAGGGCCCTTTCTCCATTGGTGGACCCGTATCTTGGCGTCCCCCGCTCCATTGGGCCCTAGCGGGCCTTTTCTCCATAGCTGGACCCACCTCATGGCGTTCCCCACAGCACTGGCCACGGCGGGCCCTTTCTCCATCGGTGGACCCGTATCCGTATTTAGTTGATTGGATATACAATGTCATGCCTTCCTATTTAGAGGCGATGCGGCAATAGCACCCACCAGATGAGGCGACCGCGTAGGTCCACCCTCCCGAGCTTCCGAGACGCGGCAGCCCTCATAGCACCCGTCCATCTCTTCCTGCAAGTGCACTCAGCGTCGCATCAGTGGAAGGCTGGTTTTCCTGCTGCGTATATTGTGCAGCCTGAAAGCTCGTAAACACTCCCTCACTCCTATGCGGCGAGACCGCCAGCGAAGGTGATGAAATCACCATCCCGTGCATGCGGGAGAGCCAGCAGTGACGTAATTGCGGGTCCCGAAGCGAACGTGTCTGCGTCCATGGAAATCGGCCATTTCGCCACACAGTCTGCGCCTCAAGATTGCGGTGTCTATGAGTGCCGCCCCGTATCTCTAACCGCTCTAGCCCCCTTACGGCGCTTTGTTTAATAGATTTCAAAGTTTTGGCGACTCATTCTCGGGGGGGGGGGGAGGGGGAAGGGGAGTGGCGCTTTGTCCCCCTGCGTCCGCCATGCTAACACAGTGCTATTAAAGGGCAGCTTAAATAAAACAAAGTTGCAGACATGTAATTTTCCAGGATATAAGTAATCCTCCGAAAAATTGGGAAAAGAAAAATAGTAGCACTGTTCGTAATCAAATTTCGAAGCTTTTAATCTAATGCCAGCATCTGGAATTTCCAAGAGCCAACCCGGGTCCAAAATCTGGCGGACGATACCACAACAGAAAAAGACAGCGCTCCGAAACACAACCAACAGAGAGCTTCCAAGGAAGACTCCTTTCTCATGTTAAGTTAACAGAATTCACTCAGGAAACACATGTAGTAAAGATATTCGAGCGTTCAATCATTCTAGCCAATATTTTAGGTTGGCGAACATACCAAGAAAGGAAATTGATGGCTCGTGATGGTCATTGTTCTGATGATTGATATCTATGAACAATGAAATTATAACTGTTTGTAAAAAAGTGTGAAATTTAATGCAACACTTTCAGACAAACCTAATGCATTGGATTGATACATAGCTACAGCGGCTTTTTTTTTGAGATTTTTCCCCGTTTGAAATTGACGTTTTTGAAATAAACTTTTCATAAGAATAATCTTTTGTTAGATCTTTACGAAAGACTAACAGTATCTAAAACATCAGGATCTGTTCGACAAGGGATCTTCGATTTCACAAGAGCAACTGGCAAGGCTCCGAGTACACAAAATCTTCTTTATGCAGGTTCGAATATTTGAAATTTTTTTTGAATAGGACAGATGATGGTGTTTTACTGTCTCTTCCATTCAAAGGGCTTCTTGTGCGTTGTCAATCAAGCGTTGGGTATTGCATCTTACCATAGCCTCCTTCGCGATACTGCCACGAAATGGGAACGGATTGCGGGAACGACGCTCATCTTCCAGCTATGCAACATCGTCGATGCGTGAGCCAATTTTAGGAATTTGACCATATCGAAAACAATGGGTAATTTTTTAGGCTGATACTCTTCTGTTTTTTTGAACCTTTCCGAGAGCAATTCCGACGTTCTTTGTGCCTAAGAGGGGAGAAGCCCAGCTCAAATAAGGGAAGCAAAGTAGGGAACACACTTTTCAACTAATAAATGCTCTAGAATGGTCATTGCATAATATCGTTCCGTGTAATAAAGCGTTTAATGTATGTATTTGTAAGCATGCTTAGATTTCATAAACGTATGTGTCCTGATCTATTTCCTCTTGATATTTGTCCGATTTTGTTCTCACACACTGTGAAAACGAAGGCAAGTTTGTAGTGTCACCATCGCTAGTAATCGCATTTTCGAATTTCCCCGAATTTCACTATTCCAAGAAATTCACTCAACATTGAATGGGTTTTATCGAGCTGATTCCGAATTTGCACATTAGGTCCGTTTCGTATGATTGTACTCCTTGAGAGCTTCTTTTATCGCTTCTCTGCACTGTTTTGCGAGTTCGGACGTTAGCTCGTAGTTGCCTGCGGCTTTCGCGGCTCTACGCTGGCCTATCAGCTCGACGGTTTCATGCGACAGGCGTCTCCTGGTAGCTCTTGAACCCTCGGCTGTCTTTACGCTGTCGCGGGGATGCTGAACAAGCTGATCGTACTCCTCGTCGATGTTGTCGACAACCGCATCTTCCCAAAAGTCGGCTAACGAAGTGAAGAGATCACAATTGATGACGGGCTTGGGACTTCTTAAATTTCGCGGCTTTCTCTCCTCTGCATGAGAAGAACTTAGCGCGAAGGAGGCGATGATCTGATCCGGTGTAGAACTTCGGTACAACACCGACGTCGGTTAGGCAGAACCTTCGATTGACGATGATGTGGTCAATTCCGTTATGGTACTCTCCACCGGGTGACTACCACGTCCATCGCAGGGAGGTTGGCTTCTGAAATTGTGAGTTACCATTGATGGTCTTCGTCCTCATGATAAACTCAGACAACCTCTCCCCCTGTTCGTTCCACTGTAGGCCGTTGGTACCGATGTGAAGTTTCTCAGGCGTTCTCCTAGAGCCGATCTTGGCGTTGGAGTCGCCAACGATGACTCTATAGAAAGTGTGATATTCCCTGTAGAACTTCTCCAAATCCATATAGAATACCTCAATCTCCTCTTCATCGTAGTTGGATATTGGAGCGTAGGCGACGAAGATTTCCACGGCCGGCATCGATTCACATCTTCTCAATCGCAAACGTCCGATTCGGGTTGTTAGTTGTTCGAACGAATCGATGTTCATGACCAAGGTCGTGTTGACGCGGACACCGACTCCACTAACTCCTCTTCTGTCGCTGGTTCCAAGGAACAGTCCTTCTCCTGTGTCGAAGGTGGCGTTCAGTGGCCAGTGTCGGTCCTCCTCTCGGTCAGTCCTATTACGTCGTACCTGATCTTCCTGCGCTGCATCATCAAATCCTCGATGGAAGCCTCCGATGCAAGCACGCGTGCGTTGAAGTACAGGCCGTCATCATAGTCCTTCTGGTTTTGGGCAGCCTAGATAATCCCTCGGACCTCGTCCTCACTGGCGCTGCCGTAACAGTGACTCTTCCGAAATCAGGGGAACAATCTCTATTATTGCTGCGTCAAGCATAAAGAAATTTTAAACTCACAGCAGATAGCTTGATGAGCTCTATTCCCCGGAGAGGCTGGAGTGTGATTTCACCGGGAAGTTAGCAGGGCTTCCCGGGAGTGGACGACGGAGCATATTTGTTGGAGGCGACTCCGAACCGCCTCCCTTATATCTCCCAGTCACTTGAATGCAGGGCTTGTAGTCGGATAGATGTGCAGGACACAACCTGCAGACACGCGAGCACACCCACGCGCACATGTATAAACACGCTGACAGAATGTATGAATCGTTCCGACACTGCAGAGACAGGGAGTCCATCCCCTGAATCCTCCCGCGTCTCAGGGAAGGCAAAAGGTATCATAGAATTGAAAATTCTATTTCCGCAAATATTGATGCCGCATGATAATTCCTGATAATTCATGACAACGTCCTGCAAATGTTAGGACAAAACGAAATGTTAATACAAATTGATGGCCAGCGAGTACACCACAGCAGGTGACATCTTCCTGATAACACCAAATATCGGCCGAGCGGAACAGGTGTTCACCAAATTTGACGAGTCGTCTGGAAGGACAAGTCATCAACTGAATCTGAAGGAAAGGAATCATCAAGAATAGGTTAGTTCCGAATCCTCCGTTCTCGCTTAACGAAGCGAATGTCTTAGGGTGGTAGAAAAGTCTTCAGCCGATTTTTTGAAAGTTCCAGAACTTTTGATTGTTGATCGGTACTCATGATTTACTATGTGATAGTTGTAGTCCAAACTCGAGGATTCTCCATAATTGGCCATACATAGCCGAATTGCCTTCCCTAATTTTGATTATGGCGTTAACTCCACAAGAGGTCCTCCAAGCCATGATCAATTTTTCCTGCTCCGCTGCCTGATTACTGGAGATAAGAGTTGGGTCCTCTACGATTCTCACACGCATCGTGCCATGAGGCTCTGTCGAGGAGAAGACCAAAGTGCACCTCCACCTAAACAAGTATTTCTTCTTCTACTTGTGGAATGCTAAGAATTACGAGCTGCTCCCACAAACACACACAGTCACCGGTGACACTTACGCCAATTATCTTCAAAACGGATGCTGTTCGAGAAAAACGGCTGAGACGAGTTTCTTGTACACCTAAGCCCTCATGATGACGCTTGGTCCCATGTATCTAAAGAGACCAATGAAAAATTGGAGGAGCTGGGCTAGGTCACGGTCCACCGTCACCCTATTCTCCCGACGTTGCCCCTTCCGACCACCACTTATTTCCCTCCCTCAAGGCATTCCTAGCTAAGAAAACTTTCACCAAAGTTAAGGGTATTGAAAGGGTAGTCAGCGATTTCTTCGACTCCCAGTTTCCTCTGTTCTGGAAGAAAGAGACCGCTGACCTACTTATTAGGTGGGGCACTGTAGTGACTAACTATGGTGATTATATTCCTGTGTAAATTCTATGGTATGCCCAATAATAAAATGGAGCAGAAAAAAGTGTTAAACGGTTTAAGACTTTCTTACCACCCTAATACTTAATTATGCATCCGCATGCTTCAACTGTGTACGAGGTGCGTAAAAATTGTTGACGAGTTAAGTCTATGAAAAAGACATTACACAAAAGTTTTACATGTGCACAGAAAACAAAGCCCACGAGAGAGCAGTCTGTTTGTGCAAATCACATAACTCATAACTATAACTCTGTCTCAACTCATAACTATAGCTCTAACTCATAACTATAACATGGCTACAACTCTGTCGACTTTGTTTGACGTCTTGAACAGAGCAGCATTCAGTAGCCTGCTATTTCTGAGGAGTGCCGCAGCTCCAACTTTCCAGGAAGCTCATACGAGGAAATCGAATAGTTTGGTGTTCGCGCTCAAAATCTACTTCTGTACCTATATGAATCTTGCGAATTGCCACCCTACATCAGGCCTGCACTATTTTTGTTTCTCGCATTGAAGGCTTCCTCTTGTGATGAGAATCGAGACAAGGAATTAAATAGCTGTTAAGAATATTATTCGGGCAATAAACAAAATCAAGAAATTATACGCAGTACACCGTACAGGGTGCGAACGAATTACTGGCACGTGGTTTTTTTTTTGAGCCCAATCAGATAGGATTGAGCGAATTCACAAGCAATGTTGTAAGCATCCTTGCTTGAGCCATCTCTACCGTAGACAGCAGCTGGTTTCCGAAACGACCCTTTCCTGTGCCTACACAGGCTTCAGGAAATCTCCTGGTCAAATCGCTGGTGACAAGGAGTCGGTTAAAGTTCCCTTCCTTTCGAGATTTTCTATGGTTGGCTTTAGAAGACTCCAACCATCCATGCATGATATGTCACGACTTAGTCTCAGCTACTATGCGTTCATCTTGTATCGGACCGCGACATGATTACCGTGGAAAAGTAGGTTTTCTATCTAACACACAATTTCTACTATTTTTTTGCGAACTCAAGACTGATGATCAGTAGTAATAGCAGATATAGTGAATGTTTTGGAACCGTGGAAGAGTCCCCATTCTACAGGTAAAAAGTGGCTTTTGCAAACTTGTTCAGATCCGGTTTACAAGGCGAAATTCAATCAAAAATGGTATCACGGGTGATTTCCTTGAATTTTGGCTCGTAGGGATTGTCTACGTCACTCACTTCATTTGCATTACTATGAGCTCCACTTCACATATGTTAGTGTGTAAAGTCTGTACTACTTAATAGATAGCAACAGACCGGTTGAAATCCGTTTCTGAGGAATCTTGAGAAAATCTTGTGAACTATACCTGCATGCATGCCAAGAGCTTTGGATTAGCACCACGGATTGGATCGTCTAACAAGAATTCAAGAAAAAAAAACAGAAAAATCTTACAAAAACTGCTCCCCTGCATCTCTCTAGAACGGAAACCGTTTAGCTAGAGCTCGAGATTGGAATCATTACTGACCTCCTGTTAAATGTGAAGGTGTTCCCAAACAAACTGCTCGTGGCTTTAAAGGAAAAAACACGCAAAAAACGGAAAATTGGAAATGTGCATTTTCGGTACTTCTTGCTTCCTAGGCGAAACACTGTCCTTCTAAATAAACACCAAGGTAGAGCAGGGTCTACGAGTCCATTACCATAGTTCTTATATGACCGTCAAGAAGCGCTGCTTCCTTCCGAAGTCCTTTATTAGGGCGAACTCAATCATTGCAAACCGTCCGGCTTATACACGGAACAAGTCCAGGTGAAAATATCAAGAAAATTCTAATAAAGCGAGCAAAAAAAGGACATTTCAAGGAATGTATTACTCATGAATGTTATTCTAGAATGTCTAAAACTTCAGGCATTGATTGTGTTTATTCTACATCTTCGACGTAGAACACATGATGACCGTATCCGCGAACTCCGTCGACTTCAAAATATTCTACACGGAAAAAATCTTGAAACCAACGTTGGACTGTGCTATTGTTGACACTCCCGTGGCCACATACGATTTTTTTTCCGAGCTCTTTGCGCTGCACCAATTTTTTTCTGAGTTTGAATTCATAAAAGTGAATTATTCATGACTGTTTTGGCACCCTTCCTTTTTTTCTAACCGGGAAGAAATTAATAACGAACATGGTTTATGTTTATTGGGTTGGTGAATAAAAATCTGCAACACTCAAACGATTCCTTTGTGAACAAATTTCTTCATTAGACCAGAACCTCAATTAATGATATATTTACCATTAGTGTGTCGCCCCTTCACCCATCTTTTGGGCTGCTTCCCTTTCCCTTTCTGCCAGAGATATGGTGGCTGTGGGTCGAAAAACTTTGACGCCTCACTTTCGTCTCCTTGTTGATTTCTAAGCCTCATTTACCGTAAACGGTTGTTCTTGGCCAGGAAAAGGTGACATTTCGACAGGGCCAGTTCTGATGAATACGGAAGGTATGACAGAAATACTCAACCGAGATTCTGACGCTTCTCAAGATTTGCGTCTGCGAAGTGCGCGCGAGCATTATCTTGCAGAAGATGAATAATTGCTCGTTTTGGGCGTTTTTCACGGATGGCACTTGCCAATTTTTGGAGTTCGGTAGTACAGAGATCGATTATCACTGTGACGCCACTGCTTAGGCATTCCTTGTAGCTTCACCAACAGCATAGAAAAACCTTCGCTTCGGAGTGGCCTGTTTTGACTGTTTTGGAAGTGATTTCAGACAAGGAATCCATTGGCGCTAATATGCGTTGTTCGCGTACAGGATCAAGCTTTTTTCTTAACTCAGAATGTTCCCTCCCATTTGAACGGAAAGGCAGCGACTTCCTGATGCTCATCCAGCTTGACCCGTCAGATTCGCACGACCTGCGGGGTACCATGTCAGACAACTTTACTATAACTAACATTGTGAGGATGCTTGATGACGGTCATATACTCGCATTGAAGCGTCTTCGCCAACTTGCCGGTATCGGCAACTGGCCTCGCTTTCAGAGCGTCCTGCTAATCATCGCTGTCAACCGTCTATACGCGTCCAGAGCATGGGTGACTTTCGAGCGTTACTTCGCTGGATTCCAAGCCCTGGACCGATTGGGAAACCGTCGAATGGTGAATAACGATCCCTACAAATGCAGCCCATGTATTGGCATTGGACCTTCTTACAGGATGTTCTTGCAGGAGACTTTACAAGACAAAGGAGCGAACTGTGACTCGACTTGCCAGAGGCATTGTTACTCAAGTACTAATGGAGTTTCTCTCGTAAGCCCTTCACGTGAAAGCTTTGAGAACATAAAATCGAAAATTAAAATTTGCCTTCAATTTTTTTGGGTGTTGTCTTTGATGCTTCATGGGAACTACCTTGCTGGCGTTTCCAGGGGTACAAGGACTGGTACAAATTTCACCGCCCAGTTTTGCCAGCAGGAAAAGAAAATTTGATGTTGTTATGGCTGTTATACTCTTGACTGGCAGTCCAACTATGAATTATGATGACCTTTTCTAACTCTATTATTCCAAAACCATAGATATTCATAAAAGTTTGGGGTTCTTACAGCCAAAATTTTGATTCAGTCAAAATGGTACACAGAACGGTAGCTACTTCAATTTGCTACTTCAGAGCAATGTGTCAAAAATGACGCTTAACAATTTTGTAAGACTTGCAATTGACGTTTCTGACCATGAATCTATTTTTATACGATCCTTGTAGTTATCATTTTTGTTTTGTTTTTTCTGTTTATTTTACAGGTTATCTTTTTTCATTGTCATGCGCAAGTGTCCGCGAGTTCACTTTTTGTTATTTCCACAGCAGTTACTGTGTCCTGTCTCATTCTTCACATGCGTACGTGATGCACGTTTCAACAAAGACAAATGTAAAGATAAGGTAGATGTGAGAAACCCTTGGTTCCCTTTCATAAATCTAGGCACCTTCGTCTTTGCCGTCTACCTTAATCCCTCATCTGAGATGCTCTCATTTTTGTACTATCAAAATGTGGCGAAATGGTAATAGTCGGAAGTTGGCCTTCTTTATTAGTGGATTATGGGTGCTCTCTGTTGTGCAGTGTGTTACACTGTGTTGGAGTAAGTTGCCGATGCTCTGTTAAGTATCGTAATGGCACTCGGAGGCAGGGTATTACTTCACCATTGTTTTTCTTTTCAAAAGATTCTTTTAAGATTCCTCCAGAAAAGAATCCTCACGAAAAGCTGATAGTACATGGTGTATGGTATACATGAGTTTTTACGAGAGGGCAGAAAAACCGTTTCTGATCTTCTTCTTCCGTGAAGAATCCGGTGTCGACCAAGACAGCTGCCACAAGGGGCGCAGGGTGTACATATTGTTCTCACTGACTGCGTTGTGGTAGGTGTCTCAAAGAACATCTTGTTTTTCTTTGCAAAAGAAGGGTCTTACTACCGGGTTTCCCTGTAGTTCTGTAAGAGATCATGTGCACTATTGTGATTGTGGTCTTCTGAATATTTTTTGTATGAAAATCCCAAAAAGACGAGACATCTCTTCTAAAAATACTATCATAGCATTCAATATCATAATGTTCGCCACAACGTGTGGGTTCAAATAACGAGCGAAATCGAAACAAGCATTGTTTCTTTTCCCTTTACAGAAGAAATTTGCCAAGTTCAAAGATCTGCAACGATTTATTTCTTAATCCTCCTCAGCTACATATCTACCATTGTATAACGGGCTATGGTTCTGTAGCCAAAATTGAAGCTGTGCAAGAGAGAGTGAGTGGTGGAGATGTGACGTCGACAGGGACGATAAGCGAGCTTTCGAAAAAGTTCAAATTTAGCAAAGACATTGAGATTTCAGTTAGATGATAGATTTTCTTCATTCATTAGAATACTACAGTAATAATACAGTAGTTCACGCTGGAGGTAATTCGGCTTCATCTCTCGAAGTATTTGCAATTTTCGCTACTCCCATTCATATAATAGAGAAACCACGAGGATTTTTCCTCTAGGACAGCTGCGATTGGTAAGTGTTCTACGTCAACTGGGTTTTGCTAGTGCATTTGTTTGTAGTACCCACTGTGTAGCTGAATTAGCTGTGAGCCCCATAAAAAGAACATCGTTTTTCAGCGTATACGTAGCCTTCAACAAGAAGGCTTGCAAAGGTTTTCGGCTCATTTCTTGCTAAATTTTTCAGTTATATGCGGATTCATTAAGAGACGGTACCATGAGAGCGAAGCGTAAAAGTGCGAAACGAAGTTCCAAAATGTAGCCTAACTAAGAAGTGTAGGCTGATGGGGAATTCGCGAAGCTTTCCATTTTTTAGATTTATTCATTTCACGGTCGAAATGGAAAACATCAATGTGTCATTGCCAACAAGTGAATATCACGACGGCTGAGTTGTAGGATATCCTTGCAGAGGGACCCTAACGATACGTTGATGCTGAAGAGCTGTGTAAATTGAACAAACCTAAACGGAAATTACCACTCAGAGGCGGGCTCTAACAAAAAAAAAACAAAATCAACCGAATCCAACGCTTTCCCTCCACTCCACATTGTCCACCCCGAAAAGATGGACGGGGTTTGCGGCTGCAGAAGCGCGGAGGGTCTCACTTTCCCTTTCACTGCATTCTTCCCACATCAACGCAGGTGAGCTCGAAGTAAGGTGTTTACTCACTGGAAACATGTTATCTAATGAACGACGGAAGTAGGTGTGCGTACCTTCGTTCTTCTCCTTATTAAGAAGAATGTTACACTGTCAATAAGAAACACAACGACTATAATAGCCACGCAGAATACGAAACCGAGATAAAAACTGACAAATAGTCCGCACTTTGTCTGCGCGTACATCCACACGTATTGCGAAACCAAAAACACATATTCACAGGTTTCTAAAAAGGCAGGACGCGAAGCTAATTAAGCAACATTCATTTGAACTGCTACGTAATGGATTCTTCCCAGCCACCATCTTATTTACAGAGGCAGTCGTTTCCATCAATGCAAACCCTTAGCTTGCACGTGTAATATATTTATTTTAGGCACCGAAAACACTCCTCTATTTCGAAGTTTGCGGAAGTAGTTCTAGAAAAGAGTACCGTAACCTGGCCTTGCGACTCTGGTGGCGGAGTCAAAATCTTACTAAGTTCCAAGCCACCACTCCAGGTGTATAGGACCATTGTCTCCTGCACTTATTTTCAAAATGTTTACACCGCTTCGTGCTGCTTCAGTTCAGGATAGAGTCAAACGTGCCCGCGTTGAGGACGACAACCCCGCTCGCAACGCTGATGTTGCCAACGCACTTGATCTTCTAAAAACCGATGAATCCATTCCGGAGCACGTCAAGTACCTTATCACGCATCTCGTGGCGAACCGGGACCAAATGATGGCTTACATTATTCAAAAGAATCGTGAGTTATCTGAGGAGGTAGCCACCCTGAGGGCCGAAAATCAACTGCTTAGGAATTCTCAAACTCCACCGACCAACAATATAAATCCTCCAACTCCTAGGTCTTCCCAGCCTCTTGCACAAAACAATCCTCCCCTCAAGGTGGCTGACTCTGGTGTTACTGTCTCTGAATCTGTTTGTGAGCTCAAGGAAAAACAACGTTCAATTGTAATCGTAAGAGTACAGGAATCTACTGAGCCTTTTGCTAGTGTTCGTACGATGTGTGATCTCAACTATGCCCATCAGATTCTCGATCATCTTTCTATTCAAGCTCCTCTTTACAGCCAGCTAAGGGAAACGCATAAATTTTCTCCGGAAATCCGTTAACTACCTCAAATGTTGCACCACAAATATTCGACCTATTGCAAAAAATCTTGACGAGTTATTTTTCTGCATCTTTCACTCTGGGTTCGATCTACTAGTTCTGTCTGAGACTTGGCTCAAACCGGATATCGACTCTATGGTGATTCTTGGATGCCATTCCTCCGAATTTCAACTGGTCCGCTGTGATAGGCCTAGGAAAAAAGGCGGTGGAGTCTTGATTCTCGTACGTCATCCTCTTATGTTCGATATAATATACTCTGAATCTGTTCCTGGCAGTTACGAGGTTCTCTGCTGCGATGTCGTAGTGAATGTTGACAAACTTCGGGTTGTTGCGGTCTACCGCACCCTTGCTTGTTCTGCAGCCAAGAACGACCAGCTAGTTAAAGCCATTAGTGATCTCACAACGTCTAACCACCCTTGCCTTGTGACTGGTGATTTTAATTACTCCGACATTCTCTGAAATATTTATCCGCCTGAGGCTAAATCTCGTTTATCTAAGGATCTCCTCGTAATTTGTCAAGCCCATTCCCTCCATCGGTTGGTACATTCTCCTACTCGTGAAGCTAATACGCTGGACTTAGTACTGTGCAGTCAGCGTCATTTAGTCAACGAAGTGTCCATCCCCCCTCCTATTGGGTCAAGTGACCACTCAGTTGTCGAATTCGTATTGCTCAGAAAAGCCAAAAAAAACCCTCAAGTGTGTGTTAAAGATTTTAGCAAAGCCAGATATGATCTTATAGCTCAACATATGCAAAATGTAGACTGGATAGGTTCGCTGGCTAGGCTTCGTAGCGTAAATCAAAATATGAATTGCTCCTGTCTGTCTTGAAGCACTGTATAGAGCTCTATGTACCAGGGTCAAACAGCTTCGTGGGCCAAATTTACCCGATCACTTGGTTGAACTTTCGAGATCCCGCTCCTATGCGTGGGCAAGAGCTCATTCTTTTCCTACCCCAAATAATAAAGCTCGTCTCAAAGAATTTGTCAGAAATTTAGCACCAAATTAAGGAAATATCGATCGTGTTTGGAGAGAAAAGCTCTGGCTACTGGAAATACGCCAGCATTCTTTAGGATTATCAATTCTGTACTCAGGAAAAAAACCACCCCTTCAGACAATCATAGGTAACAATGGCGTTAAATACTTCAAGGACAGTGACAAGGCTGAGCTACTCGCAGATCATTTTGAGAGTGTGTTTCAAAACAGTCCTAATATCGTTACAGATGAGGCGACAAACATATTTCCACAAATGGAGGACAGTGTTTCGTTCCACAGGGATAAAATACTCACTCTGCTACAGAAATGGCCCTAAATCTCGCTCGCTGTCTCCGGATAAGATTTTACTGTGTTTCATTAGGAAAATAGCCGCAGAAATTGCCCCACCCTTAGAGTTCATCTTCAATCTCAGCTTTATGCGAGCTGAAATTCCTGCAAGATGGAAAGAAGCATACTAAATCCCGCTTCCAAAAAAGCCACCTTATAATATTCCGAGCAATTTTCGGCCGGTTAGTATAACATCAGTCTTCCGTCGCATGTTTGAAAAAATAATGAAAGATGCCATAACCGATCATTTGGAAAAACATTGCATAACCCCGAAGATCAACACGGGTTCAGAAGTGGCAAATCTACGGTAACCCAGATGCTAGAATCTCTTAATGACTGAACTGCTGCTTTAAGTCATAAACGCGTTGTCGATGTTATCTATTTCGACTTTGAAAAAGCGTTCGATAAAGTTCCGCATCACAAACTTATTCTCAAGTTACATCAAATAGGAACTCATAGTAGAATTATCAAATGGATTAAGAAATTTCTGGCTCAACGTAAGTTCAGAGTTTCTGTCAATGGAACTTTCTCATCAGCTAGAAAAATATGTAGTGGGGTTCCTCAAGGTTCAGTTCTCTCTCCTATTCTCTTCAATATCTACACCAGGGATATTCCTGAAATCATCTCCGGGTTTAATGTCAGATGCAAAATGTTTGCTGATGACATTAAGTTGTATAATACTGTATCGTGTAATAGCGATGTGGAGGATCTTCAGCTGGCTATTAACGCTGTTGCACAGTGGTCTAGGCAATGAAATCTCCCCTTAAGCCTTTCAAAAACAAAAGTCATGCATCTAGGTTCTACAAATAACGAACATGACTATTTCATTGAAGATTTCAAAATAAGCAAAGTCTCTGAAGTGGTCGATTTGGGTTTTCACCTCACCGATAAGCTTGTATTCGACAAGCACATAGAGGTGTTAGCATCCAAGGGAATGAAAAGTGTTTTCACTTTGTTCCGATGTCTTTCGTCCAGAGACCCCCAAGTGCTTCTTTGGGCATACAAAATTTATGTGCGTCCTATTCTAGAGTACGGAACAGTTATATATAATAATTGTAAACCTAAAAATATTCATGCCCTGGAAAAAGTGCAGAACAGCTTCATGCGCGAAGTTCTGCTGAGAATTGACGGATTTGACTACCGGACCGTACCTCCTAGCACCGCTAGGTATATTAATCTGCACTTGGAGTCAATAGCTCTCAGAAGGAGGAAACAGGACCTACTTATGGCCTCAGTAGATTCCTGTACTCCTACGATTACAATTGAACGTTGTTTTTCCTTGAGCTCACAAACAGATTCAGAGACAGTAACACCAGAGTCAGCCACCTTGAGGGGAGGATTGTTTTGTGCAAGAGGCTGGGAAGACCTAGGAGTTGGAGGATTTATATTGTTGGTCGGTGGAGTTTGAGAATTCCTAAGCAGTTGATTTTCGGCCCTCAGGATGGCTACCTCCTCAGATAACTCACGATTCTTTTGAATAATGTAAGCCATCATTTGGTCCCTGTTCGCCACGAGATGCGTGATAAGGTACTTGACGTGCTCCGGAATGGATTCATCGGTTTTTAGAAGATCAAGTGCGTTGGCAACATCAGCGTTGCGAGCGGGGTTGTCGTCCTCAACGCGGGCACGTTTGACTCTATCCTGAACTGAAGCAGCACGAAGCGGTGTAAACATTTTGAAAATAAGTGCAGGAGACAATGGTCCTATACACCTGGAGTGGTGGCTAGGAACTTAGTAAGATTTTGACTCCGCCACCAGAGTCTATGCAAAGGATCTGATCTGCTGCAGAGCGAAGTCGATATTGTCCGATCGGTTGCACCCTGCGCACCTACAGAGCTCGAAAGGAAAAAAATAGACCTTTGCTGGTGGCAATTGCTGAAGATAGAATGACCCTGCCACAAGGGTGCACGCACGAGTTGAGCAGGAAGAAGCCAGAACTCGAATTCGAAGAGCTGACCCAGCAGAATACAGTGAGAATATGGTGGCCCAGAGCGGCTGTGACCGCCGCCGCGCACGACTAAGGCAGGCCATAGAAAAGGCGCGACTTAATGCCACTCCACATCGGCATGCGACTCCTCGCATTAGACCTTTCTTGCATGCAGGTGTGTAACATCCTCAAATTCTCGTCGACTTGGTCCAAGGGTCCTACCGAGCTAGTGCTTTCAACCATAACTTTGACGCTTGCAAAGCATTGTACGCTACTATTGTACTTTAGTGGCCTCACTAGCGACCTAAAACTCAAAGTCACGGATTTATCTGAAAACTTGCGTAGAGGGGTCATTCGAGGTGCTGACCACGATTATCATCTCAGACATTCGGGCGTTTGGAGCGCCGGTCCACACCGTTTCTCGCGGCATGAACCTGCGGGACAAACGCAAAAGTGGGCGGAGTTGGCGCGCTTATTCCGCCGTTTGTCACCTTTACCTGCTGTGATCCTGCTACGGGAAAAGCAGGACTGAGGCTGGTCAAGTTCTATTGCAACCGGTGACACTACAAAATTAGTTCAAAAATGAGTTCGCCGGGCATGTATGTGTTCCCTGCACCAGCGCTCGACGAGCCGGACATCTGTGGCGAGACGGCATCTTGCCTGACCAAATGGTACACTGGGCCATGTTTCCAACCGGGCCTCAGTTGGCCAGACAAGTCCCGTATGGCTCGTCTAGTCTTCGCCACGCGACTATCTGACGGAAGCCTGCATCGGCGAAAAGTGGGCGGGTTCACCGGCGCTCCAAACGCTCGAATGTCTGAGATATTCATTATCATTCATAGTATTTTTAAATTATCAATTTTATTAATTTTATCGACTTTTTCCAGGTGTTGACCTCCTCTTGGAGGCTCTCGCTGAAAACTTGCAAACGGGGGTTTTTGAAGGTGCTAATAACAGATATGATAAAGGCTTCGCAAGAAAAGGTCGACTAAATGCGGAAAACTTCAGTAAAGTAAGTACACTGCCCTACAGAGAAAAATCTGAAGAAAATCAACAAAATCAAGCTTATGTCGCAAAACGGCGATTATAATCGTGATCATCATCTTCAACAATCCCTACATGCTTTTTTAGAGCGATTAGAGGTATCAGTCGAACTTGCAAAGAAATCGATAAAATCATGAAAATCGGTACCATCATGCGAAATGAATGTGATACTCGTAACCAGCACCTCGAATTATAGTCCTTGTCGAAAAGATAGACGGATTCCGTCACTGCAGAAACGCGGCGGGACCTGAACGATGGATGCGGAGAGTGCATGCTCCAAGTGAGAGGGTCCAGTAGGTCCCACCGCGATTCTGCGAGCGCGACGATATGAAACCGCACGCGCAATCCGTCTATCTTTTCGACAAGGACTGTACCTCTGTATAAGTTTTCGGAGAAATCCATGACTTCGGTTTTTATGTCGATATTGGGGCCGCTGAAGTACAATTAGTACCGTACAATTCTTTGCAAGCCTCAAGGTTATGGTCGAGAGTACTAGCACGGTAGGTCGCTTGGACCAAGTCGACGAGAATTCGAGGATGTTACACAGCTGTGTGAAAGAAAGGTCGAATGCATGGAGCCGCACGCCGATGTGGAGTGGCATGGAGTGGCGCCGATCGATCGCGGCGCGTCGCCGTGTGAACGAGTTTCGATTGCGGCTGGACGTTCGCTCCAAAATGGAATTGTTAAAGAATGGGGTTTTTTCCACTTTTGAGTCGGAATACCTACACCATTGTAATCCGCACCACCCCTAGATTCTTCTCATACCCAATGCTCGAAATGGAACCAGGACTGAGACGCTGCATTTAAGGAGGGTGTTTATGTTGTCCCATCGATTTTCCCTTCCGAAGACCTGCATGCCATCAATTCAGTGGAGAATCGTAAAGCACCGGGTCCCCGCAGGATTCGACCAGAACATCTGAATAACCTACCGCCAGTTCTAATCAACCAGTTGGCTAGCCTTTTCACGCGGTTCCTGTCGGAATGCAAGGTACCCAACCAATGGAAGACTAACAGGACCGTACTGCTGTACAAGAAGAGACGCCCGCAGGACATTGGCAATTATCGCTCCTGTCCGTCGTCTGCAAGCTTTTCACGCGAGTGATCCTAAGCAGTATCGAAAGGGCACTAGATGAAGGACAGCCGTACGAGCAAGCAGGGTTTTGAGAAGGATTCAATACGATCGACTACATACACACCGTCACTAGACTCACCGAAGTACCGCGAGATTATAAGATGTCCCTCTGTCTCACGTTTGTCGATCTGAAGAAAGCCTTCGACTCCGCTCACTCAGAAGCGGTCCTGGAAGCTCTGAGGAACCAGGGCGTTCCTACTCAACACATCAAGATACTTCTTGAGTTTTACAGCAAGTTTATAACCAGGATTTCTCCATTCTATGCCGACATCACCATCGACGTCAAGAGAGGGGTTCGGCAAGGCGACACCGTGTCGCCAAAACTATTCAGCGCCACTCTTGAGGGCGTCATGCGAAGACTAGAATGAGATTGCTTGGGAGTGCAACTTGATGGCCGGCCACTTAACCATCTTGGCTTCGCTGACGACATCGTCCTTATAACGCCAAACACCAGCGAAGCGGAACGGATGCTGGCCGGCTTCGACGCATGTGGAAAGATCGGTCGTCAACTGAATCTGACGAGGACGATGTTCATGAGAAACGGATGGGTCCCGGATGCCCCATTCTCGCTCAACGGAACGACCATATCTGAATGCTCCGGCTACGCATTTTTAAGTCGGGAAGTCAACATGATGAACGAGCTCGCTCCAGAGCTGGGCTGGAGGAAACGAGCGGCTTGGGGAGCTCAAGAACATCGAGGACATAGTGAAGAAGACGAAGAACACCAGGCTCCGTGCTCACCTCTTCAACACAACCGTTTTCCCTGCTTTGACGTACGTCTCAGAAACCTGGGCGCTGCACAAGCAGGATGAGAACGTGGTCAGCATCGTCGAACGATCTATCGAGAGGGTGATGCTAGGAATAACCGGCCTCACGCAAGTGAAGGCAGGAATACGGAGTTCCACCCTGCGTCAACAGTCGAAGATCGAGGAAGCTGCCGCTTAGTAAGAGTTGAGTAAGATCAGGTGGGCCGGACACGTGATGCGTCTTAACGACAACCGGTGGACAAGAGCCGCCAGCAACTGGATCGTTAAGCGCACAACTGGAAGACCACCGACCCGATGTTCAGAAGTCATCACGATGTCTTTCAAGGAAAGATACAATGCTCTTCGTGTCCCTCGAACGGACAGAATCCATCTCTGGCACGCTAGAGGGACAAATGGAAGGATTGCTGGCGCCTGCTCGGTATATCCGAAGATTGACGAGACTCAAGGTGATCAAGGTGATCAAGGCATTAGCCATCATGCCGCTCAAGAAAACATGGAAAGATAAAGGTACAAGCTTAGCTGATCATCAAAACTCTCTGGTTCTGCCATTTTCCACCTGCTGTATTCCAGATTTATGTCCCTCTAACTGTTGAGCATTGATGCTTAATGCATTTCAATACTGTATTGTTTTTGCTCAGAAGAAATGATCCGCAAAAGTGCATGAGACTTTCTTCGGGAGTTTCTTTGGTCTTGTTTTTAGATATGTTGTTCAATGACCTGCGCCAGGGTTTTTTTAGGTAATGAATTTATTTATTCCAGCAGGCGTTGGCAGCGTTGAGTTTTTGCATCTATGCTTGATTTCATCTACAAGTACGTAATTTGCCTCTATTGCCATTTGACGCATGTCTCTATGCAAACTACCGTACACTGAGCTTTATGCCATCACCTGGTGTTGCTCTGTCGGAAGAGTGTATCCATTCAAAACAAGTGAACTTGCTAGGACTAGTAAGCTATGCCTAATTTCTTGGATGCCACATTTCCGTTATCCGTGATAATGAAGTCCTCTTGGCTTCTGTTGAGCAATACCAGATCCAAGCGTACAGGCTGGAACATTGCTAAGCCGCTTATTCACGTGTCTTGGTACTGTAAGCATGCCAGTTCCTAAGGTCCAAAGCTTTCACAGCCTTTTTTAAAATGTTGCACCATGGTTCAATTTCCAACTGGAAAGAACTGTGCACTTGGAAACTGTTCCATCTGCATTCGAGCTTTTACAAGACGTTCATTTGAGGTTCCTTCCCATAGAGAGCAGCGCAACATCTAGAGCAGGGGTGTGCGTTACTAATGTAACGAATTAACGAAAAACCCCTAAAATCCGTTAAGATCCATTTTGTTAATAGACCAAAGTATATGGAATGCGTGCTCTTCCCACTCGACTTAGCTTTCTCGTACTACACAGCGGAAATTATACTCATAATCGCTGCGATTGCGAAATATTATCTGCAGTAAGGCACCCGAAGAACAATCTGCTTTCTTTCATCCTTTCTTATCAACTTAGCTTTCATGAATTAAGGCGTGCCAGCAGGTATAGCTGTAAAATTGTGGTTGAGGTTAATGAGATTTTCCACGCGTCTGCAACTATTTTAGGAAGTGGAGGAATACCTTGCGCAGAAGCCATTATTCTCTAATGATCCTTCTCAGTATTGGAGGGGCGATATTAACATCTCGAAATTCCCTCATATCAAAATGTTGGCAAATAAATACCTTTCCGCAATGGCAACTGAATGCGACCGTCTGTTCTCAAGAGCAGGCTTGATTGTGTCGGATCTAAGAACCAGTTTGACTGTAGAAAACTTCGAAAATCTGCTCTTTTTGCAATCAGTCTTCTAACGAATTAACGGAATAACGGATAAACGCATTAACGCTAACGAGCATTTTTGGCGTAACGTAACGAATTAACGGATTAACGAAATCTGTAATTTTTCTGACGCACAGCCCTGATCCAGAGTAATATGAGTACTTTTGACGTCTATTAATGTATATCTTTGAGCCACGAAAACTTGACTTACATAGACGAATACTACGACTTCATTAGAGCTTCGAAAGGTGATTGAAGTTGAAATTTGTGGATTTATATGGTCATGTCTAGTTTTGTTTCGAACGCCTTATACGAAAACTGAATTATGCTACGAGTTTCCTCGTGCACCCCTTCGAGAAGCTACCCAGTTTGCGAAGCGCAGTGGGTGACTAGTGGTTTTGGAACTTTTAGGAGATCTCCTCGTTTCGTGTGCGGTTGCAGTTCGCGAAGTGTCATTGGAATTCAGACTAATATGGCTTCTCCATGTCAAGAATACAAGTATGTATTAGGTTGGTGCATAATTAATGCGACTTTTTTCGCAACTTCATTTTTCGACAAAAATCGAAGCGTTTTGCTAGAATCTCGTGTTTCCTCCCACAAACACGAGATTCTAGCACGAAAAACATATAAGACGTTATGGATCATGGCTAGAAATGTAACCGTATGAGGGCATACTGTGACCAATGAGTTGGCGCCGTACCGAGACCGCCGCGGGTGTAGATTCGGGGCCAGAAGTGTTTTTGTGCTATTGGGTTGCGCATAAGTTCGTGCGGTTTTTCCCACTCAGTTTTTTACGAGGATCCGAATTAAGTTAGCCTATCAGGTCATCTTGTAACTGTTCTTTTGCTCTTTACGAATATTACAACCAATTCCCTGAATACCTGCTACTTCTGGTTTCCTGAACCATGAAATGTGGCCCTCCAATCCGACAAGAGCGAACATCTCCGACACCTACAATAGCGGAGCAAATGAAGCTCAAGCTGCTAGGGATGTGAACAACGTCTGAATGGAAACGATCGTTGTTGAACGGACGGACAGCGCAGAAATGGATGTCTTCTTAGGCCCAAGGCATACTACACAGCGACGCTGTCGCTGCTACCGTTCACCACCACAACTTCTCTCACAATGGCTCCTATGCCAGCACCGTATCCCATTCAAATTGTGTGATAATATATTAGGACTCCTAACATTTTGTTCCCATCACTTCCATTCATTTTCTTCACCGCGACGGTGTCGCTGTGAGGTATGCCATGAGCCTTAGGAGAGGTCAATTTTGGGCGAGAGGATGCATCTCGTTCTGCATGAACACTTCGTAGAGTTATGAGATGATTATTAGCAAGAGCTTGCTCTAGATGTTAAGAAGAGCTGCGGATATTAACTCTCAGCAACACCTAAGGTCAACGAATCCGCTTTGTGGAAATACGCTGAATGCTCGACACGAGGTCACCCCTGCCGTTGAGAACGTGCAACTCGTCTGTGTAAATTTTGCCAGAAAGATAACCGAGATACTGGATTGAAAGGCAATGTTACTCATATACAAGGTGGTCCACATGAACTGTGACAAGGAGAACTACCCATAACTTCGCCCAAATCAATTCGAATAGTCAGTTTTCACATATATTTGATAGAGAAAAATTGTACATTTGATTTCATCCATCTCGTTCGAAACTTTTGTATTTCGCTCCTTTGCAAGCTTCCAATCCCCCCCGGAAATTTTTAAGGATGCGCGCGATCATTTTCGCGAGATTTTGTCCCATGCCTTCACAAGGTTTGCCTTCCGCGAATCCAGGGACTTCGGTTAGAAAGAACAGGCCTTTTGATCCAGGATGACCGGATAACAAAATTCAGATGATTGAGATCTGGTGAGTTTGATGGCCAAAAATCCATTATCCAGGAACAAAGAATGGTCCCACACCATAGAAGTTTCTTATCCATGCCGTGGGCTGGTGCCCAATCTTGCTGGAAGGTATATTCGATGCGCTTAGCATTTTCTTTGGTCAAATATACCAAGGCATCCTAAAGGATTTGCTTTCGATACAGTTAGGCATCAATTTTAGTTCCTTGTTGAACAAACACAAGCTGGATCGTGCTTAGGGCCGGCATTCCAGCTCACACTATCGCAGACTGCGGAAAATAAGCTTTTTCGACCTTTGCGGCCCTTGGAGATTCTTTCTTGTCAATTCTGCGCTTAAATATCCTCTCGTCTGTGAAGAGAATCTAGGCAAGCTTGTCACCGCTCGCAAGGGTTACCATCTTTCTGCATTTTTCCAGTTATAACGCCTCTATTTCCTTATTTATTTCGATAAAGCTTTGTCCTTTGGGGAATATGTAAGGATACAACTCTAAATCATCTTTGGTCAATCTTTGCATGGTTGAACGGTTTACTTTGTGATCCTCTGTTTAATGCTTATTTCAGGATTTCTGCGAAGTTTGTCTTTGACGACCATTCGAAGGGCAGGTACCCTTGCAGTTCGTTCAGGTCCTCTTTTCAATCCATCTTGTATCCTCAAATGCTTTCTGCGCAATGTGCATGCTCACGATGCAGTTTGAGCATCCTTAAAATCTTGGAAACTGACCATCCGCGTTTGTACATGGCGACTGCTGCTGAACGATCCTCAAGTGATACCATCTTCATGCAAAAACAGAGAAAAAGACCAGGCACAGTAGGACTACAAAATGCAGAAGAAAAAGATAACAGCATAAAAAGCACAAAAAAGCGGAAGAAAATGTCCGAAAATTGATTTTCTCTAGCCTGCCACATTTCATGTGGACCACCCTATAATACTAACTCTACAGGTCCGTCACAGTCACGAACCACTTATTTTGCGTATTCTTTAGGCATTTTGCAGAGTTGCGTCCAAGATTGCAGTTGACGGCAATAAATTTAGTTGCCTCAAACAATTTGACGATGATTGGGCTGAGCAGATTATCTGCTTCTGGTAGCACTATTAGAGGAAAAAAGGGCTTTCGTTGCGGCTGATGTTGTTTGCAGGAAACAGTGGTATTGACTCCCACGGAAAAACTGCACGATCAGCTGCTATGGTCATGCTTTTGTGTGATCGTTTTTGGTCGACCCTTTTGCGAAATCGTAACTAGTAGAGCGATTGTGCATTCAAGGAAGTAAACAGTACATATATGTTTCTCTCTTCCCTGGGTCTGACGCTGAAACACTAGCCGAATAAACTTGCATAAGCCCATTCGCCCTACTTCCACTGTTGGTCTGTCCTAGAGGTACTATGAGTGCTCGGTTGACGTCTTTTCATTCTCTAAAGGCTTTTTTTTTTCAAATTTTTGGCACACCGTTTTTGGTGTGTAGGATAAATAAAATAAACAAACCAACCCGAAATCCGCCTTCCTTTCCTGATTTTCCTCCTTGTTGTCGCAATAAGTCAAGTCACAGGAAGTAAACTTTCTCTGCCCACGTCGCGTTGGGATGGGTGGGGAGGCAGAGGGAGGGGCAAGGTAGAAGGGACAGTGGACGGATGCTGGCCTCTAAAAAAACTTGTTCGACGCCAAAGGCTAAGATTTCCCATCATTCCTGTGACGCTGAGGGCTTCCTTGTGAGAGAACATTGTTGGGTGTTCACCCTATTTTATGACAACACGTGAGTAGTTGGTGCTGTTCTTCACGCCACAAAAGTAGTGAATTGATCTGAGCTATTCATCGGTTTGACTTGTGCCTATTGTCAGGTATCGGGGAGGACGAGGTGAGAGTTATTGCTGAGTCGCTGCCACTCACCGTCTAGGCGCTGAAGAGGTCCTAATGGCAAAGCCACTTCAGCACATCAGCTGATGCTTGCATAGTCTTCGCCGTGGGGAGAAAAGCGAGGTTTTATAGCCATATCAAAATTAAGCTCCAACTAATGCACATATTCAGTGAATAGTTGGATGAAATGAAGAAATTGCGCAGCTGTATTTCTAAACCAAAGCTTAAAGTCACTTTGTCAAGGGAACAGAGTGCATAACGCTATGCTGAGCCGCTGCACTGTTTCCACGGTGGTCTTCGCATTTGTGATTTCCGAGCGGCTTTGCCCAAATTTCTCTTTCTTGTTCATTTAATCGTACGTGAAGGGGTCATATGGGTTCACCGATCTAGGACACATTGCGTAGGAGCTTAAACATTCTCTTTAGTGAAGCACCCCTGTTTTAGCACAGTTCTCGATTTTACCTTATGAACAAGCGACGCAGTGTTTTGTTATACATGGTCGTTCGCATACTCTATTACTGACCAACTGTCGTTCGATGTTATCGTTAGGGATGTTGATAAGATTGATGTCGTTTGATGTCATTGTTGAGCACTAACTACTACATAAGCAAGATAGAGGAACAAGTGCTTTCACGAGAAACATTGTTGTACATACTGTCGCTACATCAGTCTTTATGAGGTATGGGATTGCTATAAGAGATTTGTCCCCGTGAACTTTCATCTCCATGATACATGGTTGCCGGCGTATACTCATACTATGAATGATCAAGGGATATTAATCTGCGAAGTAAGAGGAGTCAGGAGGCGTATATCACGCTGATAGCAGTGTTTCCTCCAGTTTTGTGAGAATAACTGAACAAATGGAGCTGCTGGAAAAATAATTCTCTGTAATTTCCGTTTTTATAGGGACTTTCATTATCACTGAGAATAAATGCATCAGCAAGAGTCATATGACATTCGCATGAAAATGATGCCTTGTAGTGGAGACATTAAAGACCTCCAAAAAATGCAGCTCTAATTTTGTGAGAATATGTGTTTGATAACAGGGAATGCTTATACTTTAAGAGTTATTGTTCATGAAGAAGATACCACGCTATGTTTCTTCCCAGTTCCCGCTGCTACTCATCCTGTATGTTTGGATACGAACAGGTGAAAATGAAAAATAAAAACGATTTCACCTGTTTGCCAACGACAAATATTTTTCTTTGTCTGGACCAACCATCACTCTCATCCCCAACTTTGAAGGTTTTGTCTAAAAACATCATTGTTTTTCAAGTAACGTTGTGTCTCCTGCAAAAATACCTCTGGTGGGTTTCCTTCTGAAATTTTTTTATTGATGTGGAATACTTTAGCATCACGTATAAGGTACCTTTAAAGCAAATACTCAGTAAAAACGGACTGGATAAAAACCAAATATTTCAGTTCATCAAAGGCAGCACTCACGGAAATTTCTGCCTTGGAGATTTCGCTGCATATCGGGGTTTTTAGGGACGACGAACTCATCCACAGTGATGAAGTAGCGTGAAACAAAACACAGAAAATGATGACGCTAACTCATGTGCGTCCACAGGGCGGACGAGTGTTCCGTGATGGGTCCCACCCCGAAACCCTGCAAATGGTGCGCATTCCACCCAAAACCCACTCTAAACCACATGCGCACACCCAATCGATGGCGTTAGCTGAAGCGACGGAACCCCTGTTGTCCAGAGCAGCAGATTTGTCCACGGCAGTATCTCCGCAGGTAGGCCTGTGTTCGCTGTGTTCAACTCACTCTAGGTGATTGTCCAGCTGCCGGCTACACTGTAAGGGACTCCATCCAGAGGTGAAAATTTCCGTGAGTGCTGCCTTTAATTCAATGAATTGGGAACCAAAACGGAGACCTGAATAGGAAAAAGCCTTACGAAATCTGCAGGCCTGCAAAGAGAATTATATTAAAATATCTATCCCCCTCATCCAGGGTCAAGCGTCCGATGGGAATTTCCCATGAGGGGGTCGTATGGGAGGGAAGGGGGGGGGGTCGTATTAGAGATGTGTAGGTGGGGTACGTAGAGGGGTGGCGTGACCATTGAATGTAAATTCCTGATTGTTTCATGACATGACAAATGACGTTCCGCCCAAGAACGATCACGTCATATCGAGTTAAAGCAGGACTGATTTGCAGAGAGAAATCGGCTTCAGCGCATCCACGGTTTCGATTCCTGGCGCCTTCAATAGATTTTTGCATTGGTCGGAATCACTTCAGAATCAAATGTGGAGTAAAGAGGGTGGAAATGTTAAAAAATAGTGTGGGTAGCGAGATCAGCCGATTGCACATGCGAGGATTCGCCTGCAGGGCCCGTCAGAACGTGAAAAAGTAGGGTGACTTAGACCTCGTGTTGAAGTTCTCTGACTTGAAATCAGCAAACGTTTCCAACATGTTCGTAAAGGACGACCAGTATTATCTCTTGCCAGAGTTTCAGCTTTCTAGACCTTCATATGTTTTTGGGAGCTCGATGGGAAATTTTTCAAAATTCCGGGTCTCTGAGGGGAAATTTCCCATCTAACTCACGCAAGCAGGAGCAATTATTGGGGTGCGATAATAGGGATGAAGAATCAATGCTTGGAGGTCTATTACGTGAAGGTAGTGAAATTCCGGTAAAAGGCAAACTCTCTTCATGGGAGTTGGAGAAGTGAAAACCTTGCAATTTGAACAGATGATGGAAATGGAGCAAATCTGTTTGGGAAATCCCTGAGAAGCAATTTGCAGATGTCACGAAAAGTTTTCTTTTATGAGTTTTAGCTGAGGAAATTTCCCATTTAAGTACAGAATCTGGCTCCACAAAGTTCGCTCGTTTTCTCGCAATTTAGATGGGAAATCGATGGGAAAATCCCCAAATTTCTCATCGATTTCCCATCGAGCTCCCAAAAACATGTGGAGGTCTAGAAAATTGAAACTCTGGCGTAAGATAGAGGTGATCGTCCTCTATGGACACGTGGAAAAGTAGTATTCGCTGATTTTAAGTCAGAGAACCTCAGTACGAGGTCTAAATAACCCTAGTTTTCCACAAACTGGCGTCCCCAGTAGGCGAGTTCTCGCGTGTGCAATCGATTGATTTCGCTTCCCTCACTTCATTTCTAAGTCTTCCCCTCCTCTCCACTCTACATTAAATCCTGAAGCGGTTCCAATACGTGCAAAAATTTCTTGGAGGCGCCGGGAATCGAACCCGTGGGCGCGCAAATGCCAACGCTGAAACCGATTCCTCGCATGCGCTGCCAGCCAGTCTTGTTTGGACAAGTATTGACGAGATCGTTCTTGCTGGCAGTCTGAGCCGATCGGATGAGAAAAGATGCATATCGTCGTCAAGGTTGTCTTAGTTCTAATTTTGGGCTTTCAATGTGTTTCTTTTGTGTCTTCTTCCATGAAACTGCTCAGTGTGCAGAGAAAACATGCGGATGCAGAATGGGGGTGGGGGTCGTGAAAAGGTGGATGTTGGACGAGGGAATGGGGGGGGGTCGTATTGAGGGTCGGTTATTCCTATGCTTGACCCTGCCCTCATCCCTTCCCCCCCCCTCGCCAAGCATCTGTTTACTTTGTGATATAAGTCCGATGTTATTAAAATTGTGGAAAATGGAATCCACGCACTGCCAAAGCTAGCTTATCCGCTGTTAAACTAATAGTGCTCTTGGCGCAGTACGCTATCAAGTGGGAAAGTCTGGGGGATTGTCATAAGTTGAAGAGAATGACGATTGTCAATATATTTGATCGGCACAGACAATAGAGCGGCAGATTATAGCTCGCAGAGTGGCACCAACGGCATAAAATCATTTGTTTTTGATAGGAACTGTTTTGTTAATCTTTGTGTAGCTTCGAAAGAAAATCCAGAATGCCTCCAGTTTTTTTTCGAGCCGGAATCTCTGTTTCATAAGCCTAGATCGTGCACTTTACCCCAAAGTCAATTCCGCTGTGCGATGTTTTTTCAATGCCTCCCGAGTGGTGTTACTATTATACTTGCACGTCATTTGCCCGCCAAGTGTTTTTTATCCTTGCCCTAGAATTCCTTCCGGTTTCTTCAATGAAAGTGGCGCAGAATGTCCAGCATTCTATTTATATTTTTTTCTATTTATTGAATCCTTTTCATTTGTGCGCAGTGTTCTGTTCTGCCGTAAAGAAATGACGTATACTCTTCAGAGATGCGTTTTCTGTCAAACAGCCTATTTCAAACAAGCCACCATTCGATGTTTTCGCAGGGAGTGTTTACAAGCCCATCTACAAGATCTTCTTACAGTTATACTTGGATGATGCAGCTTCGTTTAGCAGCACTTATTTCATCGGAGCTAAATGGTAGGCAAAGAGGTATACTGTTCTGTCGTGAGACATTATCTGTTACAATGTTTGCCCTGCTGTGGCGTGGGAGCAGCTGATAACCGTTAGCTTCAGCAATATCCAGTGCAAAACTCGTGTTGTGCTCGTATGCTGTCTCAAATATGCTCCTAATAACTGCGTGCTTCTTCCGGATCAGATGTGCTTAACGGGCGTGAACTAAATCGTTTTTACAAATTTCTTTGCTATGCTACTACTACTACTTTACCCTAAAATTGTCATGGAAAGCGATGGTCGTACGCTTAAAAAGTCACCAGCGTGAAGAGATAAATGGGCACCACTGAGTAAGGTTGCAAATGCCAGGTGATAAGAGGCCAAATTGTTAGCTACTGCCATTTTTCTATCCACAACTCATTTTTCTCTCATGTTCAATATTTGTAATATTTCGTTTTTGTCCTTGCCAAGTTCTTGTTTTTTTTGTGCGGCCTATGGGCTGTTAACTCAGGGAGTGCTTCCTGGTGGACTTTGTCTGCAGTTGTATCAGTGGTATCAGCCGGCCGATAGGCTTGTTCGGTCGGGGACAGTAGCATCAAAATGGAGGGAATCACATACACATCGAAACTCATCGAAAGAAGTGTAAAAATAGATCGAACTCTGATAACTGTGCAGCACGAACGCAGTCCGAACGGCGTAATGGTTTGGGTAGAAACCCTAGCAGCAACGGTTGCCAGTTGCTGCCATCCTCCCCTTGGTTGCTGCCGTCTCTCAGCATTTGCTGCTGAAGGGCCGGAAGCAGCAATCGAGGGGAGGATGGCAGCAACTGACACCCGTTGCTGCTAAGGTTTCTACCCGAACCATTACGCCGTTTGGTCTGCGTTCGTCCTGCACAGTTACCAGAGAAGAAGTCGATTGGCAGGCTGGTACCACTAATGCCGCAATTGCTGACAAAGTCAACCCGGAGCCACTCCCTGAGCTAATAGATTATACAATCCCTTCTCTTGCTTTCTGCGTTCTTTTTTTCAAATTCTAGGAGACTGCGGAATCACGAAAATATTCAAACCATTTCAAATCCGCCCTCGACAAACTAGAATCATCTAGGGGCCGTTCTCCCGTAAAATCGTTTCTCGTTGGAACTGATCATCATATTCGTTTTCGTCATAGTCGATGACCCAGTACTACGTCGGAATTTCAATGAAGAAAAAATCTCGGAGTGCTGCTTGAAGCTGATAGGAATGACGATTGGTGGCAGCTCAAAGCCATAACGGTAGGAAAACCACGAATGAGGGCGAACTTAGGGTATGTGTTGGTTAACATATTCCCCAGGCTCCACAGGGTGCTACATGTAGAAAGATAACGTAATCTAGCCGTATAGTGAACTTTTATCACCAAGTGACATTTACCGTCCTAAAAAGAAAAAGCTGAAATACCTGCTAGTGCCGGACTTCAAACTTGTTTTCTTGATGGCTTTGATCGCACGCCTTTACTTCCTTCATGATATTCATAGGAATGTGAAATGGAAAGAAGAAACTGTAACTCACATCACACCGCGGTTGTGCTTGACACAAATGTCATGGTATCTGTGTCCATAAACAGGTACGATTTCCTCTCCCCACTCCTTGACTCTATACCTTTGTTCTGAAAAGTGCCCAGCCGTAGTCAGTCAGCTCATCAAGCAGAGCTTGTGTATGGCAGAATAAAGCAATCGAAGTTTTGCTTGAATTCTGCCTTCAACAGCATCAATATATAGTCAACGGACGGATGGATTGTACTTCGCCAGATGGCTGTCTGATTGCAGCATTTCAAAGAGCTGCACCTACTATGAGGGAAGCGTATATAGAAAGTAGTGAGTTTTTACCTTTGTTTATTCTTGTTCATGTTAGGATGTATCTCTTCAACTATTAGGTGCGTGCAAAAATTCCGGGGCAGTTGGTGGTATTTCACCGTTCAACGTCGTTTTGCTTCTTGCGTTTGCGATATCCTGCAACGGTTTTCATGTATGCTGGTAGCATAAAATATCTGCTACCCATACCACTTTTGGCTCGGGTGTACATCACAGCGTTGCTCTGTTTTGGGTGTAAAACCAATGCTATGAGCTGTGCAATAATTTGGGGAATTTCGCTCTATGAAATCAAATCTAGGCGATCAACAAGAGAAGCGACCCATAACATCAGTAATGCGTTTGCGGAGAGTATGTTCTCTAAAACGCCAGGTGCTTGCGGGTTCCTAGGAATTCTGGGCGGAGACGAGAGCATGGAAAATGCTTCACAAGTTGGTTAGAAATTTGGTCATCGCAAAGGCGCCAGGAAAGAGCAGGTTGAACCAGACCATGTGCAAAGTGCGCAAGACATTGCGGGAAATTTAGTCAACAATGTCTTTTACTTGAAGAAAATTGGTACGAAAGGGAAGGTGAGTAGATGAATTTTGTGTGAGATGAGCGAAGAGCACCAACGTCCACACTGGCAAGTCTGCAGATATTCGACCTTCAGATTTCCTAACAAGTCGTTTCATGGAAGAATCGTTATTGTTGATAGAGAATGGGTCAGGTGCGACAATAGGAGGAGGTCATCCCAAAGTCCGGGCTCCTGCCACCCACCTAAAAATGGCCTAACCATCACTATCTTCTTTTAAAAAATTTTTGACCTTTCATGGTCAGTAACGTGACTCGTCCATAATGAATTTTTTTCCAAATGAATGCACAATAATCGCCCTATAGTGTTTTCTTTTCCCTACAGTAATCATGGGGAAACTCTCAAGCGCAGGGCCGACACAGGCGGAAATATGTGGTCTGATCCGGCTGTGGGATAACGCACACCAGCACGTTGCAGTGTCAACCATATAAAGAATTGGCCATTCGTGCTCCGAAATTCTATCCTAACCTATATTACTCCTTATACCTGCCTCTAACAGACTACCCCCATTTCGACCTTCTATGGCTTTACCTCCGCTGTAAAACTTTCAGTGAACAGACCCTACTGGAAAACGACGTGTGCCACTATTTCAGGTGTAGACCTGTCAAATTTTTAGCTTCTGGAAAAATCTTTTCTGTGCCATATTGGCAACATCACGCGGATGCCAATGCTTTTTGTTTTGAACAGAACTGCTGGTTTTGAGTCAAGTTATGGCGTTTTGAAAAATTAGGTGCAACTGCCCTGGAACTTTTGCACGCACCTAATATTTGCGGATGTAGGAAGAGTGCGAATTATGCACGCCATTTATTGCTCCCATGAATTTGCATAGAAATCATATTCGGTTTATCGCTCTCAACAACTTACAATAAAATTACGTAACCAAATTGTATGCTAATTGAATAACCACAGTTTCCTGAGAATTCATGCCTGCTCTTTCAATCTCATTTTGAAAATATCAGATGTGCTCTTTATGGCCGTTATTCTTAGTCCTACTCAACACGATTTTTTTCAGGGTAAGGAAAGAAGATAAAAACAAACATTAAAATTCTTGAAAGGAATGACGGTAGCTCGTTTTAATCGATGAGATCGTCGACCTCGTAACATTCGAAATTTCAGGCCGTAGTATGAGGGATTTCAAGAGCAAGAACTTACCTGACTTAATATAAAAATCGAAGCTCTGGAGAACTGTCTGAAGAGGATGTTCTATACCAACTGGAACGGTGCTTCTGAGATCTGATTAGAGGATCTATGAAATTGTTTAAGTAGGAACTCAAAGAGATTATCCACACTTCACATATTTTCTCTCCAGCAATAAAATAAGAATCCTTCTCCACTTCGCAGTTCATATGGACACTGCTTCGGCCTTGGGCGGGGACTTGCCTCTGAAACCATGCATGAGTGCTGCCAGCAGAGCTCGCATGAAATTCAGAGCTTCACCAGCTTCCTCACTGATGATCTTAGAGAAAACAACGTCAAGCCACTCGTCTTGTATTCAGACCATGATTGAGTTGTCACGCTGTGTACAAGAGAATTGACTGAAATGGTTCACAGGAAGCTGTAATTTACTTTGAGTTATTTCAAGTTCAGGCTGAAGCACACATGCCAATTCAAACTCGGACTTTTTCATATGAATAACATTAGAGTGCAACAATAAAACAAATGATCTCCTCTTCGGAAATTAGTAGTTGTGATGCCGCAAACGGCGGTAATGATCACTCATGCTTCTAAAGGTGTTGGTTTCCGTATTGTGCTCCATGACTATTGTTTTACGAGTGCAGCGTTATTATGACTTGGGAATTAGTCGCAGACGAAGTGAAATTATCTGAAAAGCTCACTTTTTGTTCCAAGCACTTCTCAACATTATTCTATATATAAAACATAACATAGCAACCCTTACGACTTTTTTTTCAAAAATCTGGGCGACGCGCATGGCGCGAAGTTCAAAAGGCCAGGTGTAACTACCATTCAGCTTCAATCTAAAGTAAAGAATAAGGCTGTTGAGATGGTGAAGGCATCTTTCGAACCTCGTTTGACTGTTTTTTTTAATACAAAAAGACTAGAGGGCCTGATGCTGCAACAAACAGCATCAGGCCCTCTAGTCTTTTTGTATTAAAGTAAGTAGGTACAAAGCAGTGGAGGACACAGAGGAGCGTAGCCCTCCCCCTAGAATGAGCTGCCGAATTTTTGGAATTACTTCACATGGTAGATGTAAAACATTGTATAGGCCTACATTTTACTGTTCATTTTTCATTATCAGTTTTAAGATATTTATTACAAGTTATCCATTTTTAAACCTAACACTTTGGTGATTTCATTATTCCATCTGGGTCCACGGAGTAGCGAAGTTGCCACTTTTTTCCCAAGCCCTCTCCCCCTCCCTGAAGTACGCGGTCCCACAAAGATTTTAGCTTTGAACAGAGTTGTAGCTTTTCACTATTCTCTTATTTCCAACGATATTCGTCGATACGTCATATTCAGATATGCTATACACAATAACATGACTTTTTAACTTTTCCTAATGAAGGAATAGCAGGAATTACAGGTTTTTTTTCTGTACTACAGGATGGACCGAAACCAGGGTGGCACGGCACAGAACGACACATAAGACTTATCGCTAGAGAAATTGAAAGTTTGCTTATATTTTGCAGATCACAATGATTAAAGACAGCGTTACATTCTACTGTAATATACCCTTTATCAGGTGTGATACAAGCCTCCATACGTGTGGGTAATTTCATCAACGAACTCATTCCGTTCCATTTCAGATGCCTGCTTCCCCCATTTAATGATTGTCAAAGAAAGTGCTGCCTCGAGTACTGGCTAAAATTGCTTGATTCATTGGAGTGAAACTGGACTGAAGCCGGGGCAGTTACACCAATGAAGGCAACAGAATTTTCATGTATTCTGGGCTTAATGCGAACCTACTAGACTTCTCATGTCATATTTCATGCGAATTTTTCTGTATATTCGCACAATTGTGTAAACCAGTTTACTGGGCAAGCTCATTCAAAAATAGCACATGCCACAAGAAATAGTAGGAATGAGCTTTGACGCAAGTAAGCGCGTGTCACTCCAAACGTTTTTATTGTGCATCTACATTCCGAAAGCACGTGATTAAGATTAAGCGTTTACTAGAAGTAAATTTCATAAGATACTGTCACCTTTCTTAACAAGTGCTGTGACTTTTTCCTCAGAAACTTGGTGCTCGGCGTTCGAGGCCACGACAGATTAGTTGTTAACAGGTCATGTGACCCAACAAATTTAACCCGATAACTTTAGCCAGTCAACGTCAATGCGGTAGGCCTGGCAACCTTCTCCCCCCCACCTCACGGAAGCGCAACGCAATTGCGTACATGCTCTTCCCTGCTAGGTAATGCTCAATGACTGGGATATTCACGAACGTTTACAATTAAGGTGTGTGTTTAGGGTTCGACATTCTTCCGCAGAATAACAGACAGAATGGAATAAAAAAGAAGTGGAGCTACTGCCGCACAGAATTTTATACTTTCCCCTTTGCGAGAATTGATGAAAATGTGTACTTCTCCAAAAAATCAGGCCAAAAAGCTCCGATCAAGTAAACAAAATATAATGCATGACGTCCTTATACATACATAGCAGTGGCGGACGCAGGGTTTTGAAACTACTTTACAAGACATATAAAAATCTTGTATTAGTTTATTTTTATTAGTTTATTCCTATTATTATTTTTAATATAATTTTTACTAATTATTTATTATTATGATTAATATTTTTATTAATTTTATTTCTCGTCTGAGTCTCCAAAACAGCGGAGACCCCACTTTTTTCCCACGCCACCTCCCCTCTCCCGCCCACTTTCTGTGTCCGCCACTGATACATACTACACTAAATCACTCGCATAATTAATAAAATAGTCTCTGCGTGCTTGGATTGACAGTCATTTGTATAATTTTATGCGGCGTGAGGGAGGCTACTGAGACTGGCACTGTCTACTATATGTTCGTTCTTGGGCGATTATGTAGAGGTTCAGCGCAAAATTACCATGCAATTACTTTAATTTCTCATGAGCACCACTATTTGTGGATTGGTTGTGAAAGGGGTGTGGTTTTCAAATGACCATTAACAGGCTCACACACGTGCAAGGTACATTATCAACTTGTTCACCCAGAAACAACCATTTTTATAAAGTGAGCTTTGAGGATTCTAACAGCAACTTTCTTGACTTTCGTCATATTCTCAATCCGTATCTAATCTAGTTTGTGCTGTCGTAGAAAAGCGGCCTTATAGAAATGTTGTTGTGGTTTCTACTTTATTCGGAAGGGTGATTAATGGTTTTATTGCACCTTTATCCATCTAATTATGATCTATCAACTTCATTTCATATTGCATCTCTTCGATGCACCACATTTGCATCAACGGAAGTTGCAGAAAAATACGTGACTGTGGGTAATAGTGGAATGAATAAATGCCCTTGAATACAGTAGTATCTCCTCTGTTTTTCTTTCCAGGTAATGTACATACAGTTAATATTGAATACTTGCTCTGGTATACTTGTTCTTATGCCATTTCCCTATGTTTTTATGCGTCGTTTTTTTATCATTTCTTGGCGCACGCTCTCTGAATGTAACAGTTGAAGGGAAGTTCTCAGCTCTACTGGGAATTTCTATGTTCGAGATTTCGAAGGCTTAGAAACGAGGAGAGTTGATGGGTCTAGCCTTGCAGCAAATCCATTTTCTTCAACTTGACCTTGAAATACTCACGGCTCATCCGTCGAAGAAGCTCAGATGAAGTTAGAATGAAATTATCTAGAACGATCTACCAACTGAAAAGTGTTGAACATGCAAACATATTTCCCGTGTAAGCGGCAAATTACAGGGTGGGCCATAAATACGGTAACAAGACGTGTTTTGCTTTCAAACGAGCATGTTCTCCTTTGCAGTCATGTTTAGTTGGGAGGCTGTCTAGGACGTTTTACCACGACAGTACTCAGAGCTACGGTTTTGTCTGGTTCAGAACAGGTAAAGCAAGAAATTTTAGGACCTACTGGTTTTGTCGAACGGCCACTCAATTGCACAGAACTAGCTCAAGTGTGCTAGCAGGTTTTCATGGCACCTGGGGCATAAGCTTCCCCAAAACGAATAGGTAATCTCCAAACGAAACTTCAAAAATCGGAAATAAGTTTCTGCGCAACCACTTGCGCCGAGGCCTGCGACTTCATTTGATGTCTGGGGATTGCTCTGAAAATCTTCTTCTAGTTGTGCTTTTCATTGTTACCGTATTTTTGGCCCGCCCTGTATAGAGCAACGTAAAAGTGATGAAGCAATGTAGGACGTAGCAAGAGAAGAGGAATGGGATGAAGATGATAGAACACTTTATGCTAGCTCTAGCAGCCATCTGGTTCGAACTCAGGTCATCTTTTCGATCAATCCTTTTCTTAATTATCCCACGCATCCGTTGGGTGTTGACAGTCCATTTTCGTCCACTTATGGGTTTGGGCTGGACGTGTCCTTCCTCTTTCCATTGCTTTACAATCTTGTGGACAGTTCTTAGAGGGATTCGGGGCTTCGAAAAAATTGCTGAGTTCTTCGTTCCACTTTCTGCCAACCGTGCAATCGCGTCTCTACGTGGGCACACCTTCGCCATAGCTTGGAAAACGACTTTTTCCATTAAAAACCAGTAATAAGGAACAGATGAATATTTAGGAAAGAAAATATATGCACGAACGCTTCATGCAGTGAATAAAACGAAGTCAAATATCACGCGCACGTATTTTTTCGCCACCCTATATATTTGTACTAGTTTACACTGCATTTGCGTCTACATGATGATAGATGGAGTCAGTGGTATCGCCTGCGCATCTCACGCGTTCACATCCTCGCGATGACTGCATGCTCTATCCATCGGGGGTGCACAAGCCGTGACCGGTATCCCCAGAAAATCCTTCGTAAATTCATGCGTGCGACTGATGCACGCACCCTAGTATAAACTGACAACATACAGGTTCTCGATGTTCAGCAATAAGCTGGAGTCGGGATGGAAATCCTTGTTCCGAATACTCGCCTGCTTGTTACCGAGCTTGCTCTTCAAGACCGTATCCTACACGTTCTCTCAGTTTAGAGGCCTTATTTTTTCATTCTCGCTTGATTTTTTCAACTGCTTCATGCAAGTTGCTCTCATTTGCGCAACTTCTTGCTCTAACTTCATATAGAAGAGCCAGCTCAACGAAATTCACGTACTAGCTTCTTTTTAGATCACAATCCATGCTCCTAGCATTTTTTTTCGACCACTTCTTTGAAGTGCAAACGTACATGTGATAAAAAATGCCTCGAAAAACGGAAGAAAAGCTCTCCTCATTATACTTTTACCATGAAGCATGAAAGAAGTCATTTGGCATGGAAGACGTCAGTTAAGAAGTTGCTGGTGTGCAAGTCTCTGTGAGCTATCCATGCTTCAACCATTTCCGGTACCGGATTGATGTTCTGCTGCCCAAGCAACAGCAGTCAGCATGCAGTGGCTCCAAAACACGAACACATTTGAGCTACCTTAGGTAGCTGACTACTGTGCATAAGTTTTTTTTTTCGGGTAAGAGATCTTCTAGGTTGAGCGTCCTAGGTGAAACGAAACATTAGGCCGCTAATAAACGTTCCCCCTAAGAACTTCGTACTTATACACCATTGCCTTAGGTATTTTGCGTATGTACCAAAATAACCAATAACGGGTGCATGCTTCAACAGTGAAAGGAAGAGATCTCTATTGAACTGCAGTCTTTGAATTAGCTGTGTGTGAGCATTGTCGCCATTCATTTGCGCATCACTCAGAAGTCGACGTTGAATGAAATGTTGTATGTGTTGGAACATGGGCACAAGTGCGTAAAATGGATGCTGCCGCAATTAGTTGTATGATATCATGTCAGCTGAACTGGATGCCGATACTTTGATTGTTTTGCATTGTTATACACACCTTCCCCAACCGATGTTGTGCTTATGTCTATCTTTAGAACTCACACAGTAAAGCCCGCCTATTGTTCTGAATTTCTTCTTGTTTTGATTCAAACCTATGCTACTTTTTCTTGTAGGTTATAACGGCACTGCAGTATAAATGTCGCTGTATTCTCAATAGGAATCCATCTGGAGGATTTCCCATGCTATGGGTCCTTCGCCCATGAACTTGGATGAAGACATTATTGCCGGCATTACTACAGCTACGGTAAGTTTTCATCCTATGCGAGTAGGATGTTCACAATGCTCTTTTTCTTGGAAAATTTTAGAAACTCTACTACTTCAGGTCGGTTTACTAGGTTATCTTGTTAGTATTGTGCTAATGGTGCTCATACTAAAAACACCATCCTTCCGCAATGCCTTCGGTTATTTGTGCATTTCGCGTCTGGTTTCACATATTGGAATATACTCTTTTAATATATTTTGGGCTGCTCCCGCCCTCCTTTTGTAAGCGTGGATTTCATTCCTTGTGCACTGGACGAACAGATATTGATGCTTTAGAAAGTTTGATGACTCTATTACGAGCTCCTACCTGGGTGCCCGACTGGGACAAATATCGAACATTTTCTGGTACGCTTCCTTGTACAGCCTATTGCAGATAGCCATCAACCGTCTCATTGCCGTAGCATCACCTTTATTTTACAGGTGAATTAAATTTAAATTTTTTTCACCAAGGATGAGTGACTCCGGAGATCCGAATGGTACTTATATTAGTCCAGCAACTTGGTACTTGGGCGTGGCTAAACCAAACACTGAAAATTTGAATGCCTGAGAATAATAGAAAAAGAAAATCATTCATTCTGCTCTAGCATATCCTTCAGAATGTGCAATCCTTTGTCATAATTCAGGAGGTTTCTCTATCCCCCTCCGATAGAATTGCGTCAGTTTTAATTTGAAGAACATAGTGAGACGATCCTTGACTCCTTCTATACCCATTAGCCGCTCTCCTGCCAAATAATGTTGTAGCGTCTTCAACTAATGGTAGTGGCTTGGCGCAGGGTCTGGGCCATGAAGAGGGTGAGGTAAAAGCCTCCAACCCAACTCTTTGATTTTTCGAGAGATTGGTGCGCAATACGAGGCCAGGTGTTTCCCACTGTAAGATAAGTCCTCTTCTAAGTAGATGCCGCCGTCCACACTGTGTAATTTTGTCGTTCACTCGTTGCAGCTGAATGAATTCAGGTGTTTTTGCTTTGGCCACTTACGACGAGCTCCCAGTGACTAATCCCTCCAAACCACCACCACACTCATAACATAACGTTCTGCTCACTCAGATTTGGTTTTGGCATCGGGGTTGGCCTCTGGCGGGGGCAAAGCCATTGTTTGCGCATGTGGCGTGCGATCATCTACTCCAGTCTACATTTTGTTGTGTGCCATCACTCGGTGAAAAAGTGGCTTCTTTTCTTCTGGGGGCTGTGAGGTCATGAGAGACCCACTTCTCCGGGCATACTCTAAAACGTACTTTCCACAATTTTTTCCTTCATGCACATGAGCAGCGAAAGCTATTGGCTAACATACGCTACTGAATGTTGGATTATCCTCTATGTCTTCAATTACAAGAATCCTGCTGACCGACCTTGGCCAACCTGCTCTCTGGCCATCTTCCACCCCCATACTTCCTTCTCCAAAGTTCTTGTGCCAAAATTCGTTCGTGCTCTTCTGAAGAGCATCATGGCTCAACGCTGTGCACACATTTCTATCTTCGACTGCTGCAGAGTCTCCAAGCTAGTACTCGTGAAACAGCACGAATGCTTGACTTGGTAGTAGACGTTGCTGGCAGCTCGAAAAAAATAGTTTGGCCACTCCTGCTCCCTAATGCAATCTCAGAGTCATCTCTAATAATTGGTTTACAATTTGCATAAAAACATTGCGTGATAAATTCTTGAAAAATTAGCAAACGTAGTCATCCGAAGAAGTCCAAGAACTTATTTGGCAGACCAATATTTCTGTAGGCACTACCTCTGGTCATTCATACAATTAAACCGATTACCACTGCATCCTATTTAAATTTTTGGCAGCAAATGGAAGCTGGTCAGAGGTTTTTGGGTCACCCTATATATCATGGCCAATCTGGCCATCCAGCTGACGCCGAACTTCCAGACTTCTGACGATGCTCGTCTCACTTCATACTTCACATTGAATAAAAATTAAAAGATGGAGACGAGTTTTGAGAACCTTTCGAGAAACATAAAAACATGCATCTACCTACTTAGCGTAATTTTTCAATAACCGGTAGGACCCGTCAACAATGGCTTTCCTCCAATATGGCGGATTTATTGAATGCAGTGGCTTTCAAAAAGTGGGTTCAGGGTGAATCACCTTTCGAAATGATTAACGTCTAGCTTGCTGTAGTGATAGTTCAGTTGAGAAAGGTCTACTTGGATATACATATAAACAGAAAGGGAAGCTCATCAAATATGAATACACAATATACAAATAAACAACACATCTATACACACAATATACATCAAATATGGAATGGAAAGGAAACACAGAAGAAGCACTAGACACCTAGGTCATGCATATGAGCCGGAGTGAGCGCCGGTCCGTCTCGACACATCCTCACCACACTGTTGGACCCTTCTTCAGGGGTCTCCCCACCTCCGTCGACGCACCCCTATCAGAACGTTGCGCTGGCTTTGAGGCATTTCCCCATTTTTGGGCGCCGGTACACTCTTATCACAGTGCTGGAAACGTCTCTTGGCCTTTTTCCACTTTTGGGCTCAGCCTTAGCTAACGTTGGATTCGTCTTGAGGCTTTTTCCTATTAGTGAGAGCCAGCGCACTTATTGGTGGCGGGCATCTTCTCACATTGAGGCACGGGCATCCTTTTCATGCACCAGTGGACCAGTTGCATGACGTCTTTCCCACTGTTGCACTTCAGCTACACCACTCCTCCGTCAATTGGCCAGATGCACGCCACCCGACCCACTAGATCTCCTCTCCGCCACACTGACCACTCCACATCCATCGTTAGTCTTTTGTACAACCTTACAATCATCATTACTGACCAATCGTAGAATTTTGTGACACACCGACAACCAAACAGACATATGTACACATTTGCATTGAGCACATTTTATAAGTCATGATTATTTCAGCCGAGCATTTTCTAATACGAATTTGATAATCTTCATTGGTGGCTTTTGGATTCTTTCTTCGGCACAGTCTATCATATTACTCTGGGGTAGGTCCTTCTTTGTATTTCTCTCGTATCTGATTGAAATTGGTTATTCCTCAACTAATACAGGTCATGCCTCCAGAATCCATCCTGTACCCATGAAGGTTAATTTTGGAGAGCAGACGGTTTAGTAATAAATACATATTAATGACAATGAAGATGATTAAATTTTACATTTTGGAAATTTTAAGGAGCATAGCTGCAAAAACTTGGGAAGTATTTCATGTTATTTCTAATCATTCCTTGATATGAACTGGAACAGTAGTTGTGATCGCAACTGAGATACGTATATCGTACATGTTACATACATAGTTTAAAAAAGATTGACAAGTGATTAGTCAGCAGCAGGGATTTTAAATCTGGAGAAGTTTTAGAACCAATCCTATTCATCGAAGAACCTCAAAAGAGAATTTTTGCAGTTGAACAATTATATTAACCATTTTCTATTTCTCCCAAGAGTGAGACCTGGAGGGAGCGGAGGAAGAAGTGAGCAAGGAAAAGGGAGCGCCTTCCGCTCCATGGCATCGTCGTTGCTCCCACCCCTACCCCACTCCCTACCATAGGAACTTTGGGGGGAAATTCCTGATGGTCTTATGACATGAAGCTGCTGCTATTTCCGTTGGATTGATGAAATATAGAATAGGAGAAGGTTTGTTTTCCAGAGGGATGCGAATACGTGTTTTCTCCATCACAATTTGCATGGATTTATGCGGCAACAGAGTGTGGATTATTTGCTAGTTTCTACCTTGACTTCATGTTTTGCGTTGTTTTGATTACTGTTGTGCTTCTCATCGACAGCGCTACATTTTTCTCTATAAGGAGACGAGCAAAGGTAAAAAAATTTGAAGGCATGTGCGGAAAAAAGCTTCTATGAAAAAATGTTTTGTGTTGGCTTTGTTTCCGCTTCCCATTAAAAAACCTCTTTGGCAAACAACACACATGATTCCCACCACAAATTGGGATCGCGGACAGGTATCGGTATTCAGTCTCGTTATTTGAGATTACTTTCAAACAGTTCTGACAACTGGCTAATTCACCAGAGGTGGAATGTGGGCGATAACTCGGTTGGATTGAACGTGGTAAGGGCTCATTTGAATAAAACTCAGACTCTCTTCAACTAGCTAGATGCAACGGTGAAGAACATTCGGTCCGTAAGTTGAGAAAATTGTTCGCTTGTACATCGTAGCAGATTGGTCTATTGAAAGAATTTTGACGAAACTGTATTTTTCGACTCCGAATTTCTTGGCCTTGGATTATTATTCTTTCACAATGAGATATAGTGGAATGTTCCACTACTTCTCAACTTCTTCTCAACTAGAGAAACTGGTGGACGCAGTTGGCCTAATGTGATAGAAAACCAGCAATGTTGCTCTACTTCATGACAATGCCTGACCTCACGTTAAAAAGACTACTCGTCAGAAAATTGCCGAATTTGTTTGGGAAGTTCTATGGCGTTTATTCCTTTGACTAGACTCCGTCTGACTGCCCCTTGCTTCGGGCAGTTAAATTACGCACAGCCTCCGCCCTTACTTCAAGCGACGTGATTCGTCGCCGTGACTAGGTTTTGCAAGAGCGGTCCAGTTGCGGCGACTGGGTGTTAGGGCATACTTCGTTCAATAATTGGCGACGGCGCTGAATCATTCGCTGTGCTCATCCACCAAAAATTTCGATGTTTAGGCTTCAATCACACTTGTTTCAACTACCATGGTTCGAGGGGATGCCTGGTTATGAAGAATGAATAGGAAACCACTTTGAAATAGTGCAGGTTGAGAACAAAGTAAGAAAGACACTTCTTAAAAAAAGAGAAAAAACTCACCTACATTCTCATCAATTCCCGAGGAGCGAGCTTGTTAGGGTGAGAAACTTTCTCAAATGAATCGAAATAGAAGAGATTTCTGAGAAAAACAAGCAAGAAACTAAGTGATTCAGTAGCTTCGCAACATCTAGACGTAGCTACGCAACTGCACAAGAAATGAGGAAAATCGCTTTCGAAAAGATTCACAGAATGGAGTATGCTCAAGACGCGACTGCCAAGCGATTCAGCCGCCACGCGACTTCTCGTGAGATTCGGTCAAAACCGACCGCGCGTCTGCTAATCGCTTCTGTAACTGAATGCCCGTGGAATGATCACGACAATGGTTGATATGGATGCGGATCGGATTTCGGGCTGGCTAAGTCGTCGTCGCTGCACTATGCCCAGGGGCTTGTGCGATAGAAGAAATTTCGATGATCATAGCGGGCCGGAGAGTTGGATTTGAGATGCTTTCGCTACTCGCAGGCGCCAGAATTCTACATCGCTGGAATCGATAGTCTGGTGATGTGTTATATATTCTTAATGGGTCATGATGGACATTGTTCTGATGATTGATTTCTATGAACAGTGGCTCCATGATAAATTATGATTTCTCGGAATAAATGTGAAGTTTGGTGCAGCATTTTCAGGCGAACCTGATACACTGGGTTGGTGCATAGCTACTGTGACTTTCCGCGATTTTTACATCAGAAATTGACGTTTTTGAGAAAAAAATTACCATGGAAATACTCCTTTTTTATTTATTTAGAAACTAGCAGTATCTAATATAATACCATTATCAGGATCTCATCCACAAAGGATCTTCGAATTCACAAGAACAACTGGCAAAGCTGCGAGTACACAAAATTTTCTTCGCACAGGTTCACATGTTTTAAGAATTTCGGATAGAAGAGATAATGGTGTTTTTCCATTTCTTCTACTTGAAGGGCTTCTTGTGTGTTGTCAACCAAGCGTTGGGTATCGCCTCCTACCATAGCCTCCTTCGAGATACTGCCACGAAATGGGAAAGGATTGCGGGAACGACGCTCATCTTCCAGATATGCAACATCGTCGATGCGTGAGCCAATTCTAGAAATTTGAGACGACTTATTAACAAACTCAGAAAACGGGTAATTTTTAGGTTGATTCTTTTCTGTTTTTTCGAACCTTTCCGAGAACAATTTCGACGTTCACTGTGTCTGAGAGAAAAGAAGTCCGGCTGGAATAGACGAAGTAATGTAGGGAACACACTTTTCAGCTGATAAATGCTTCAGAACGATCACTGTATAATATCGCACCATGTAATAAAGCGCTTAATGTATTTGTAAGCGTGCTTAGATTTCATAAACGTATGTGTCCTGATCTCTTTCCTCTTGATATTTGTCCGATCTGTTCTCACACATTGTGAAAACGAAGGCAAGTTTGCACTGTCACCTTCGCCAGTAATAGCGTTTTCGAATTTTCCTAAAATTTCACTATTCCTAGTAATTCACTCACCATTGAATGAGTTTTATCGAGTTGATTCCGAATATGCACATTAGGCTCAGTGAATCTATCCGACACTATTACAATGAAATATATGTATAAACTGTCATGCTGCTTCCTTAATAATGTAAATCCTCGCAGCGTTCCAGTTCGTCACTGCTGGAAAAGTTAAGGACACTGACTAGGTGATATGCATTTTTGAAAAACCTCGAAAAAGGAGCGAAGCAGCAAAGCCGTCCCTTACCCTTGTGGATTTTCGGGGAAGAAAATAGAAGAAAATTTTATAGAAAAAGCATTAGACTCAAGCACCAGCACGATCTTTTTGTGGGTTCAGAATCAAAACAAACCCCTTCCCCGCACATGAACCCCCTGTGAAACCTGAATTTTTAGGACACCTTTCCCTTGAATGTAAGCGTAGAAGGTGGTACCCAATATGACCTAGTGCTGTCCCATCCTTTGCTTTTCTATCTTGTTAGTCTTCTAGTCTGCTGAACAGCCGTGCTGAGGCCTGATTGAAACTCGGGAAAGTGCCGAAAAGTCAATATCACGACGCTGTGGTGAGGTGGGACAAGAAGTTCTTTGAAAAAAAAAATAAGGAGCAGATAATTGCAGCGTTACTCTAGCATAACATGTCTCCAGCAATATTAGTAGCAATGATGAAGTCAGTTTGACATGAAGAGCACAACTTGTGCCCTCGATTCCTGTTTTCATAGTTGCACGAGTATTGTTCAGCAACCTTTTTTTTACGATGTAACGTTGTACTGTTCGTCGCCTCGACGTTGATGATCGCTGATACGCTTGAATACCCTTTCAGGCTGCCGCTATACTCCTCGAGGAGTATAGCGGTTTCGGTCGCTGCTGTCGTCGACAACGGCGACCGACCGCCGCGGCTGTCGTCGAAACTGGCGACCGACCGTCGCGGCTGTTGTCGACACTGGCGACTGACCGTCGCGGCTGTCGTCGACAACATCGACCGATCGTCGCCGCTGTCGACGACACGCCGTCGTCGATCCCGATCGAAGACAGCGGCGACCGTCGCGGCGACAGACGTGAGTTTTTCGTTTTTGAACAGGTTTTTTATAATTTTCTACAGTTGTTGGTTGTTCTCAGTTAAATCTTTGTTTCAGGTGAGGCCTACTGTGCAGAACGAAGCAGCCGACTGAAGTGGGCTACCTCCGAAAAATGGAATATCTATCAGGAATCGTGAAAGGAAGGTATGAGTGTTTAGCCTGGATAACGGATGGGTCCCGCCACGAAAATTCAAAAACCGAGAAAAACCCGAAAAAACCCGGAAAATGCTTATACATACATACAAGCTTTTTATGGAAAATTTTTTAAAATTATTAGGCGTAGTTTGTAGTGTAGAACAGGAAATTGTGTGTAATTGCACAAAATGGGGGGTGAAGGCTGTATCTCGGCTGTATGTAGATATGATGGCATATACGTATATGTATATGTATGTGTTCGTCTCATCGAGCTCTATCGAATGGTCACATAGCCGTCGGTGTAGCTCGTGCAAAGGGGCGTGGCAAAAATACATATATGTGTTTATGTTTTGTTCTCGCTGTATGTGGATATGATGACATATATACATATATGCCATCATATCCACATACAGCCGAGATACAGCCTTCACCCCCCATTTTGTGCAATTACACACAATCTCCAGTTCTACACTACAAACGACACCTAATAATTTTAAAAAATTTTCCATAAAAAAACTTGCATGTATGTATAAGCATTTTCCCGGTTTTTTCGGGTTTTTCTCGGTTTTTGAATTTTCGTGGCGGGACCCATCCGCTATCCGGGTTAAACACTCATACTTTCCTTTCACGATTCCTGATAGATATCCCATTTTTTGGAGGTAGTCCACTTCAGTCGGCTGCTTCGTTCCGCACAATAGGCCTCACCTGAGACATAAATTTAACTGAGAACAACTAACAACTGCAGAAAATTCCAAAATACCTGTTCAAAAACGAAAAACTCACGTCTGTCGCCGCGACGGTCGCCGCTGTCGTCGATCGGGATCGACGACGGCGTGTCGTCGACAGCGGCGACGATCGGTCGCTGTTGTCGACGACAACGGCGACGGTCGGTCGTCAGTGTCGACGACAGCCGCGACGGTCGGTCGCCAGTGTCGACGACAGCCGCGACGGTCGGTCGCTGTTGTCGACGACAGCGGCGACAACGGCGACCGTCGCTAGCGACGCCCCGCCCACGATCAATACGCACGACGGCCACTGTCGCCGCGACGCCGCGACCGAAACCGCTATACTCCTCGAGCAGTATAGCGGCACTGTCAGTGTCGACGACAGCCGCGACGGTCGGTCGCCAGTGTCGACGACAGCCGCGACAGCGGCGACCGTCGCTAGCGACGCCCCGCTCGCAATCAATACGCACGACGGCCACTGTCGCCGCGACGCCGCGACCGAAACCGCTATACTCCTCGAGCAGTATAGCGGCACTGTTACTGTTTCCAGGGGGCAAAGGATTCTGTCGCACCTACACGCTCGCACTTCTGCCGTGTGTGCCTTTCCGAAGCCTCTGTTTTTGTTCATGTAATTCAAGGAAAATATCCATACGTTATCCCCGAGACTTACTGAATCTAGTGAGAGTGCTGCTAACTCCGAGACCCTTTTTGGAGCTACAAGGGCGGAGAGCATAACCGTCTTTAAGGTTAATTCCTTCAGGCTCAAGGTACTATTTTCCCCCATTGATTTTATATGGTTAAGTACCACCGCTACATCCCAAATGTCTGAGTACCTGGGTCGAGATGGTCTCTGCCTGAAAAAACCTTTCATGCACCTACTCAGTAGTAGATGGTCTTTCTTGTCGAAGTCGCCATTTACTGCTGACAAGTACACGACTAAGGCCGCTTTGTGAGTACTGATAGATGAGAAACCTGCGCCAGATGCGAATAATTCTCCCAAGAAATTTAGAATGTTTTCAATTCTTGGGTGCAATCTATCAATTTTTTCACACCTGCAAAACTCTGCCCACTTCTTTAGCGCACTGTTGTATTGTTTTTTGGTGGCTGACGACCAGTTGGACGTTAATGCATTCACTACCACTTCATGCAAACCACCGCTTCTCCAGTACTCACCGAGATTATGCATGCTATCATGTGGAAAGGTGTTCTTTCCAGACACGGATGCGGTGACCTTGTTGGACTTACTAACTGATTCGCTGTCAGCTGCAGCTCTGTAATCTCTTTCCCGTGCCGCATCAGTAGAGGCCACAAGCTTTGGCTCTCCCAGCTCGGGCACACGAGGATTAACCGTGCCTTTTCTCTCACGGCTTTTCTGATCACTCTTCCCACCATGTTGAATGGTTTAAAAGCGTGGACGTAAATCTCCGATCACTCTTGAGCGAAAGCGTTCACTGCGCTTGCTTCTGGGTCTGGAAGGAAGGAAAAGAATTTTTTGCACTTTCTGTTCCAGCGAGAGGCGAATAGATCGACGTCTGGGTTCCCCCACTTAGCAAACAGGGAGTTGGTCACAACGTAGTCCGAGGAGTCGGAGAAATGTCGAGATAGGGTGTCAGCTTCATTATTCTGCGCTCCAGGTCTGTAGCATGCTACAAGTCCTAGTCTATGCTTGCTCGCAAAGAGCCAGCTCATTCTTGTTAACAGGTTCAGACGAGCGTTTCGAGTGCCTCCCTTCTTATTAATACACCATACAGCCGTGGTGTTGTCTATCTCGACTTTAAGCGTGCAGTCTCTCAGATCGGTAGCGAAACAACGTAAGCCAAAAAAGCAAGCCGCAAGCTCTTTTTCATCAATGTGCCATGTTGATTCGTTCCTATTCCATCTGCCGCTGCTTTCACCTTGGTTTGTTGTGACACCCCACCCACTATTTGAAGCGTCCGAAGTGAACGTAAATGATGGGTTGCTCTCAACGATAGGTTGAGTAGTGTGTGATTTGAAGTTGTTAACAAACCATTCCAAATCTTCTATACACTTACGTGACAGATAACCGGTAACTTCGTAATCAGCCAGACAAGCTGGATGAAACTCTGCCAACCACGCCTGCAGCCTACGCAAATAGGGAATTGAAAGACTAAAAGCAACAGCTACTGAGTTGACTCGTCCTTCGAAGGCGGCTACATTTCGTAGGTAGACTGTTTTGGCTTGCAGTAATTTTTGGGCTTGCTGCGAAATCACAGTAGTCTTACCATCAGGTATTTTCCACTCCATTTTTGCGGAATTGTTGATTAGACCTAGGAATTCAATCTCCTGGACTGGAACAAGAATGGATTTCTTGTAGTTGATCGTTAAACCTAGGTTGCAGAGCAAGGTTGTTGCTGTCTTAACATCTTGTGTCAGAGAAGATTGGTTTTTACCCATAAACAACCAATCATCAAGGTAAACAATCAACTTTATTCCGCATCTCCTCAACTCTGTTGCCACCACTCTCATTATTCCCGTATACACGTAGGACGCGTAGGATAGGCCAAAAGGAAGGGCTTGGAACTGGTAAAGTTTTGTACCCAAACGGAATGCCAAGAATTTGCGATGCTCCTGATAAATTGGTATGCATCCTTCATGTCAATCTTGGCCATGAAGTCCCCTTGATCTAGTAGATCTCTCACCATCGTTAGTGATTCTATCTTAAAGTGTTGGTGTTTTATGTATTTATTGAGTGGTTTCAAATTAATCACTGTTCTTGAACCTCCGTCCCTTTTGGGAATGACGAAGATGTTGGAGAGCCAGATTTCTGCGCTCCACGGGTTTCCTGGATAGCTTCCTTCTCCAACATCTCTGCCACTTCTAACTGATGGGATTTGGCAATTCTGGGGAGGGGCTGTGCCTTGCACACGGAGGAGGATTCACTGAGAACTCAAGTCGGTAACCTTTAACTGCGTCCAAAACCCACGGATCCGAGGTTAGCTGTCTCCACCTACTCCAAAACAGTGAAAGCCTACCAGCTTTGATTTTTGGTTCCGAGTTGAGTCTAAAGGGATGATTTGAAAGGGGTTCAACTAACCTTTCGAAACCCTTTTCCGGTGCTAGCTTCTTTCTGCCAGAAGAGTGTGACTTCTTTGACTTTGCCTCCTTCACTAGAGCTTCAGTCAGCTTTCTGCACTGGGATTTTTCCACTATCTCTGTCGTTAGTTTGAGACCCATCAAAGCCAGGCATACTTCGTTCCATGGAAGGTCGGCTGAACGGACGGGTTCTTCTACCGGGAAGCGATGGAAATTGTGGACGATTTCGAGTGGTTCCACTCCGAAAGATCTGAAAAGGTAGAGTGAACAAGATTCTTCATATGCCGTATATGAGCAAGTGCCTGCCTCAAAAAGCGCTCCCGTCTTCTCGTGACGTTGGCCGCTATCCCAAAGGAAAGTACTTCCATTGCTTGTTCAATGTAGAGATCAGCCTTCTCCTGACGTCCTGTACGCCCCTCGCTGCGAGCGATAGCCATGAGGTTCAGCCCATTCAACAGGACCTCAGCATCAGCCATGAGGGAGGGTTCGTCAACTTGTATTCTGAAACAGTTCTTTTAGGGATCGTCACTATGGCGGGATTCTTGGAAATTACCTGAACGATTCCCTTGGAAGATCCTCATCCAGTACGGGGGGTGCCGCTAGTCCGGACGAGACGAGTGGTAGGCGGTCAAAGAAGTTCAGCCTCTCCTCGGTTCCCACGTATACTCCTGCTGCACATTTATTGAAATGTTCCAAGAGAGGTTGATCTATATCCACTCTAGTCCTTAGTTTCTTGAGTTTCTTGTACTCCATGTTTACGATTTCGGGTGCTTCTTTTACAGCTCCTGCGAAATCAATTTTCCTGGGGATCAGACGAGGTAACTCGAGGGGTGAAATCGGGTCGTATTTCTTCTTCAGTGGCTCCGCTCGTCGTTTCCGGATGTCCGGTTGATCCTCACTTGACACTGTCCCTGATGAAGAGTCCGTTTTGGATTCCGACTCCGTGGAGTATGAATCTGATGAAGATTCACTTGATGAAGACTCCTCCCTTCTTCTTTTTCCTCTTCTGCGACCCTTCACTCTTTCCTTGTCCTCCTCTGGGTCATCAGCTCCTGATTTCTGCACAGAGTCCACTGGGATGTCGAGGAGCTCCTTCTCCAGTCTGGCCAGCTCTGTGTCATCGATCGATGACGGCATATCGATATGCAACAGAGACTTTCCATCGTAGACTAGAGAAGAGAAAAAAGGGGGGGCTCTGTTTTCCATGGCGCAATGGAGCAAGAATTGCTCCGTAGCCATTCCCTGCCCAAAATAGTGGGGAGCCTTCTGCGATGCGCTAATGGCAGTTCGCACGGCGCCGAACGTACGTACTGGTGACGCACGCTCGGTTTAATTCCGCAAAATTTGCGGAGAGCCCTTCTGCGAAGCACTAATGGGAATTCGCCGGGCAGAGGCCAATGACGTTCGTTCGGTTGATCTCGTGGGCATGTACTAGTGACAGGCCCCGAACGCTTGCCAATACATGTGGGTATCGGCTAGAACCTGGTAAGTGGCTTTGTAACGAACTTACTTGGAACTTGGAGAGCAGGTTCTCCAGGAGCCTCTAGAAAGACGAATGAGAGGCACGAACGGGATCAGGGGCCGCCGAGGGCGAACCTTCCCGCGCGATCACATACACAGATCGAAGCGATCAATGTGGTAAAAATTTTGAACAGGAGGAACAGAGCCGATAGACGGACAAAGCTATTGTAATTGATATAAGCAGTGTGATATAATGATACCTTTGGGATTTTACAGGGTTAGAGAAAGTACAAGCTGATTGATGTTTTTGCAGTTTTATTAGTGCCTTAGTCAATGAAGTACTCCAAAAACTAGCTGAAATCTTGCAACACCCAAAATACGGTGGTATAGGAGATTTTTAGCTTTGGAGCAATGCGATAAATTAGAATCTGTCTTCAGAATCGCAGAAGCTCTATTCTGAAGCGAGTTATGCGCTTGCGACGCGCTTTTGAGCCATCGCCGCAAAAACGCGTCGTGAGCGTCTTTTTTTGCACAAATTAGCAGCCGTATTGTAGATACTATATATTCACTTCCAAACTTCATTTTGTTATATACTTTCATTTTGTTATAGGGACATTCCACTGGCGCTTTCGAAGTAGTGGAACTGAATTACATTTCCGTTCTTCTTTGGCAAACGATGATTTCCTTTGCAATAGCAGGTAGATATCCGATCCTCTCGTAGCGAGACTATGGGAAAACAGAAGAATTTTCCTCCACATTTCCTTTACATTTCGCTTTCTAGTATTGTCCAGTTTTAGCCAATAGTTTAATTTCCTCATTTGTTTTTTGAGGACGCCGAGTGAATCTTTTTTGTCCTCTCATCTGGTTTAAATGCTCTCTCCTCGGCCACTGCTCGCGCTGTGGAAGCCACGGCACGAGAAATCTTGGGGTGTGGACCAGCTAACTTCCGGGGCCAGGTTCGCTGATTGGCAACAGGGATGTTGGCAGAAGTTTTGCATTGCGAACACTAGCGAACTACAACGACTTTTTCTTTCGAATACATCTGGATGGCAGCTGGATTTCTGCGGCTGGGTGTTGAATTGTGGTGGCTGTTCTGTCAGTTTTGAAATTATAGGTTTCTAAGTATTCTTCCTCCTTTGTTAGAGATCTGGTGAATTGGATTTTGTGTTGCTTCATTTTTTTTTGCTCATTTAGTTAATTATATTGGATCCGTTAATCTGTTTTGCTTCCTAGGATGTACCATTTGCTACGACACGTCACTCTGGTTGATGTATGGTAAATAAATGAATGAGCGAGTCAATGTAGTGGCCCGTATGTGACCCTTCTAATACAGATTTGAAGTTAAACGTGCTCTTTTTGAGAAACCCAGCTATTTGCTGCAATTAGATTACAAGGGAAGAATACCAGATGTTTACGGCTTTTCAAGTAGAATTGCACGTCACCGTGTGAAGTCGGGGACGCTGATTCTAAATATGTTGTGTGAACGTTTTTCGCCCATATCAGCCCAACGAGCGTATCTCTAACCGTTTCGACAATACTTGGTGGTACAGTGATACGTCCCTCATTCTACGACATAAGTTATACCGAATCCATGGCAAAATGAAAAAAAGTTATGAAGGTTTTTCTGTGACGTGCTCACATCACTTCGAGCCAGCGCTTATTTATTTCCACTAGCGGTTCATGATGGGACAGGTTTCTTTAGTTTAATCCTGCTGGAGAACCTTGAGAACAAGGAAAATAACAGTGTTAACTCAAACACATATGTATCCAAAAATAACAGGAAGATGGTTCTTTGGCACATTTAGTTTGTAAGGAAATTTGCGTACTTCCATCGGGGGTACCCAAATTACTCAACTAATCGGTCCGGACCTATTAGGTTGTCGGAAAAGTTTCCCGCCACCCTCTTCCCCTTCTCGCCAATCTTTTCGCGGTTGTTCAGGAACTTCCTGTACAAAATGTATATAAAGGCTAGCAAGATTCTTTTCACACCAAATTTCCCTCCGCATTCCGTCACGGTTATGGCCGAAAAAATCGTCATTGATTAGAAACATGTTCGGCTGCTCCTGGTTTGTGAATTTATAAAACATGGTAACGAAAGCATTGCGGCAAATAATGTGCGTCATAAGATAGGCCCCTCCAGTGGCTCCTACTACACTGTTAACATTTGGTCCCGCAGGTTCGAAGACGGCAATCTCGGCTTGAGATAGACTAGGATTTCATCGACCGGTTAAGGAGGTTGGAGAGTTCCTCCCGGAGCTGTTTGAAGAAAGTCCGCTGCGTGAGGCACATGAGCTCGTCGAGGAACTTCAATGCTATCATAACACAATACCTGTTCATCTACATTGCTTCAGAGAGACAAGGGAATACGACTCATGTGTTCATCCTGATCTGAGCTGCCACAGCTTTCTACACTTTTTGACTTTTCCACAGACTTCCGCTTCGCTTGGCAACCTTGTTACTAGTGACGAGAAGTGGGCTTTCAAGGTAAACCACATGAGAAATTATCGAAAGAAAACAGTATCGATTTAAGGAGAATGAAGGCCTTCAGTTTGCTTTTGACATTGAGAACGATACCGCACATACCTGATGAGGACACGAAGATGATCACGAAGTTGATAAAGGACAAGGTGGAAAGCTTCAAGAAAGTGCAGGTGGCTTGGTCGCTGGTAAGCCTAGTGGCAAAACAAGAATTCTACCCAGAGAAAGCAATTGCCCTGTATTCGGTGGAATTAAAATGGAACCACTCACTAGCAGGTGCTGCCAATGAACCCCATTCTTACTGCCAGAGCTACCTCCAATAAAAAGAAATAGTGCTACCTTTATCGTGTAATTATTTGTTGTGTTGAAGAGGAAGAATAAAATAATAAATAGTGCTACCTATATCGTTTAATTATTGGTTGCGTTGAAAAGGAACAATAAATTTGAAAGGATAGCTAGAAAATAGCGGGAAACTTTTCCGACAACCTAATATTTTTCACCGGTGAAACTTCCACAGTTTCGATGAAGTTCTGTGCGTCCGCGTCCCACCCCCCCCCTTCTTTTTCCCTTGATCAAATCGGAGAGATGCAAGAATTGCTTCAAAAAATGTGAAGAGAGGCTCAATCAGATGGACGCTCCAGGTGGGATATGATACCAGTGTTTTTCAGAGCCATATGCTAAGTCTATATGTCCTTTTAGCTTGCTCCGCTGCTGTCCTTGTGTAGGTCTGTCCAGGCCTGAGTACAACTCGAGAGGTTGCAAATCGGAGAGCGCCATTTTCGTGTAGTTATGTCTGGCGAGTTTCTTCTTGAGAAGTAGATAAGCGACGTGACAAAATTCCCAGATAATTTGATAGGTGGTGAGCCATTTTTCGGAAAATTTATGAAATTTCAAGCCAGCTCTGATATTTGGGATCTTTGGGCGTCTCGCACGTTTTCTAGTTCGACGTCACTTATTTTCTAAAGCAAATAACAGTGTTAAACACAACGTGTTATTTGGGAATAGCAGCTCGAAAATGGTCGTCTGGCAAGAGCTTTAGAAATAACAAGTAAGATGTTTGTGAAATGCAGCTCTGCAGAAGCTCTATTCAAAAGAACAAAGTCAGAAATCACTTAGAATAGAGAAGAAGGAAAAGCTAATACTGTGAATTCTCAGCTATTTTGTTACTACCAACTGCAGCGGCCACCTTGCACAACGACACAACAGAACTGCCCGTATTATCCTACAAGATGTAAATCCTAGCAAGGTGTCAAACTATATTCGGAAAAACTTAGAGGTTTTAGAAAAAGATGAGTTTTTGTACAAACTAGATGTGGTTGCGCTTGCTGGCCAATGTTGTGACCAAAGACATGATTTGTCTCGAATAGGACAATCCACGAAAGAAACAGAACTGCTGAGAGCAAGCTTGAATTAGATAGCGCTAATAACCAGATAAGGAAAGCTCCCTTTTTGTTCTGGAGTCCTGCACAGAAGCTCCAGACAGCTTCGTTGTCACGGTGACCTTTGCAACTCTCACGATCAGCATCTCCCTTTGTTATTGGTGAACCCTACTAATGCAAGTTCCCGACGTTGGTTGTTTTAATTGCTCCTACTCGTAGATACATCGTTCTTAGTGCAGATTTGAGTTCGTGCTACTAGCGATTGCTAGGCATCATGTGTACCAGCCGTCGTCGCGTAGAGAGCGGAGGAGCGCTAATACTAACTTTTTGCACGAATGAGCTCATTGTTCGAATGTAGCCTGTTTTGGTACATTAGGTTCATTGTTGGGCATTAAAGAATACTTATTTTCACCTTTTCAACCTTTTAATCAGCTTTGATTAATATTTTCACTTCGCTGCTTGTCCTTTCCATAACTCGCGCCAATGGGGAAAGGATAGACGTGCATAAGGTTTTTCTTTTGGTATAAAACAGTTATCTTACGTCATGCTTGCTGGCGACAAGCACGTTCTTCCTGGAACAACAATCTTTATTTGCTTTACTGAGAAACGTACAAATGTCTAGACTTTTCGGGATACTGCTCCCATTTTTAATTACCGTGATTTTTCTCGGATTCCCCAAGAACTTTGCTTGCATTGCAACAAAAATAAATTGACAAATAGAATTAAATTAAAGTAAAGGAAAGTACGCCGCGAAAGTAACATTTATGAGGACTCCATTGATGAGAGAACATGAGATTTCGTGAGTATGGTGAGATAGAAGTTAATTACGTACGCTGCTGACCTTTGTTTCCGTTGACGTTTCGACGTTCTCGCCTTGCCTTCTTCAGAGCCTAGAAAGTAGATCCATTTTCAACTTTCCTCTCAAACACCTCATCTTCCTACAGAATCATAATTCAAAAGAATCAGGGGATACAGAAACAACACCGGAGACGCAAGGTTAGGTTAACGCTCCCCTCAGTTGCCGGCTTGCGCATGGAATTAGGGCCACCTAGTACCGAAGCGTGGCGATAGGAGTTTCTAAGGTGCCTTAGCAACCCGCTCATGTAGATCAAAACCCAGACAGGTTCTGAGAGGGAATGAGCTCGTTGCGTATATCGATGCACTCCTCGTCTCTGCCGTCAACATTTTCTCTTATTTGAACGCAACGCGGCCGTCCTGTTTCACCCATACAGCTGTCCGCGTAGGATTGACAAATTATAAAATATATTGCTCCTGAGGCCATGCATTCCTCAATTCTGGAAAAAAGACAAATGATGCAGTTTGGCTTTGTGCATAGAGGGTCATACGCTCTATTGCAAACCGAATGCTTCTTTAGCTTTGTAGGAGTTATTCCCACAACTCAGATGCCGTCTTGCAGTCTCGTGCGCCACACAGGCTCGCTCGCATTTCTCTGCTCATGTTATCTAAATTAGAAGGAACACTGAACGCTTACCTCTCGAAAAAGATGAGCTATGTCTTGGTAGTATCCCCTAGCGGGGTACCACTTTGACGTAACAATTTCCTGGGCTTAAATTAGGGAGCTTCTGCGTTCGCGGTCATCTGAAGATACCCTGCCCTAGGAGTGATTCCTCCATTCTGTCTGGATATGCAGAGAGGAGAAGGATCGAAACATTTTTATTGCTAAGTTTGCTATACTATTTTGTTTTCCATTCCCCGTAAGCTAGATGTACCTGTACATTCGAAGAAGACAGCCAGTTGTTGTTAGGCTTTACCTTGTTAGATTTTATATGAGAAAATGGTTGGTTCAGGAGATTAAGGCGGATGTCCATCTATATTTGTGCGATGCAACGATGCTTTTTTTACCTACAGTTCAGCAACGGCTTGCTCTGCAAAACGGGATTAACGGGATTTTCCGCTTTGAACATAGGAGCAGTCGCCAACTTTGGTGCCAGCCTTTGCCGAATCGCTAGTTCCCTAATTTGCTTACAGTAGTGTCACGAACAACGGAAAATAGAGCACCATAAGCATCATTATGCTCCTATCAATAAACCCTTAGAAGTTAAGATACTCTTGCTGTTTGGAACGAAGCTCAAAAATGGCTAAGGCTAAGGCACTGGAGGAACATGCTAGTGTTTTGGAGATGAGCGGAAGCATGCTGGAGCAACTGATGGAGAATAATGTTGAGCAGTCATAAAATTCTGTCGGTAGCCCTCCATTACAACTTTTCATAGGTCTAACTACGTATGTCTCGAGAATCTTCAGTGGTGAAACCGTTTGCAGAGAGTTTACAAGTTTTTACGAGAGTGTGTAGAACAAGGCAATTAGTTAAGTCGATCTTAAGACGTGCATATTCAGCCAGGTCCGCCGACTTCGCCTTTTCCACCTATACCTTATTGAGAATGCGGTACTGTTATCTGGTTTACTTTACTAGAGAGGATGGACGGTTTGGCACTTTTCAGCTGATGTTCAATTATCATCATGGCTAGTTTAGGTGGTATTACAGCAATTTCCCATATCTTGTCGCTCATGGAGATCCTGGTTGTGTGCGGTGATCAGGAACTTTGTGCAGACCGAGACGAAGGAGTGAGATTACTAGGTGGGCGCTGGTTGGAGTAGTGACTTAAAATGGAGTAGACAGAAGCTGCGAACACCCAAAACTTGGTGTCCAGTGAAGAAATAGGAACTTGTGGTCTGAACAAAGTCCGAGGGAATAGCACAATGGAAAAAGCTGTGCCTACTTTCCTTTGGCAATCTCTTCCACTCTGCTCCTCTTTCGCTCTATCGCAGGTAGTCGTGAAGATATTGCAGGCTGCCTAAGATCTTATGCGAGAACCTAGGACTTATCCATTGAACTCGCGCGAAACTAGGTACGAGATCAACAACTGAGAGTGCTGCAATGGAAATAGAAAGATCATCGATAGCCGAGATTCGTGAGGTAACTGGCACTCTATTATTGAATATGTCAGCATTGTAGTGGTCTTTCGTACTAGGGATTGCGGTAACTACTGTATCCGGTCTCCGATTTCGCCTATGGTCCACCAATCCCCTGAACTTCTCCTGCAGCCTTGATGGTCTGAGAGAGGATAAGATCATAAATAAACTTCGACTCACCCAGGATTTTCCTTCAAAGATGATCCGGCAGAATTCGTTTACACTTGCACTCTTCGAAGGAACAACGAAGGAAACAGGTGATATCCTTTGATCTTCAGGGCGGTATGTAGGGCGCGCTCGATTTCATATAGTTGCCAGCTTTTTTCGTGAGGTCTGCAGGTCTCGTGGAGTCTTTTCTTCTCAAGATGGGTATTAAGTGAATCCTGCAACAACAAGGTGGCCTCTCTTTCAGAGACGATCTTCTGTCTATTCTATCAACAACCATCATGCCAAAATTTTAAGAAAGCCGAACCTGGGCCTGCTCAGAGCATGGTATGAATTATTGTGTCATCGATTTTCTCCTAAATTCCTTTTCTTTCCGTACGTTCTCAGGACCGCCCACTTAGAGCACTTCACATGCTATGAGTACAACATCACTGTGAATGCCTCATTCTGGGCTAACGAGGACCCTTACTATTGTGTTGATATTCGCCGCATAAAGCGGTGCCTTATACCATCCGTTTTACACAATTTGTCACCTCTTTCACCCATGTTGGCTTAAAGGCAGTGTGTCACCTCGTTCCGTTGCTTGTAGATATCAACAAAGTATAGACCTGCTCGTCACGCTGAGTTCAATGATGTACGAGAAAACGCATAAAATTGTAATGTAACGCATAAAACCCCGTTTTCGGAGGGCCCGAACTTCTAGTTCACGGACCACTTGGGCGGAGCGGTCCGTGACTGTGCTGGCTGCCCGCCACGGCTACAACGTTGGCCAACACGTCTAGACGTGTCCGATCGATAAGATCAACGGCTTCCCACGTCCACTCGAAGCAAAAAACTGTTCCAAATCCCGTCCCGAAGAACGTTAATAAAACGGCTTAGAGCCCGTTTTGTAATAGGTTATGTGTACCGCTAGATTCACCGCCTCGAGAAGATTCAGAATCCGCTGAAACCCCAAGCACGAAAACGAGGTGACACACTGCCTTTAAAGGCAGTGTGTCACCTCGTTCCATGGGCTGTGGATATCAGCATATCCTAGATCTTCTCATCACGCTGATTCCAATGATGTAAGTTATAACGCCTAAAAATGACGGAAACCCATTTTCGGAGGGTCCGAAGGTGCATGTCGCGGACCACTTGGGCGGAGCGGTTCGTGGCTGTGCTAGCTGCGCGCCATGACTGCAACGTTGGCTAGCACGTCTAGACCTGTCCGATCCATAAGATCAATGACTTCACGCGTCCACTCTGTTCGACGAACTGTTCCAAACCTCGTCCCGAAAAAGGTATGAAAAACGGGTTTAGAGGCCGTTTTGTAACATTTTATGTATACGCTGGACTCAGCGCATCGAGGAGATGCAGAATCCATAGAAACCTCAAACACAAAAACAAACAACACTGCCTTCAAGCACGAGCATCGTCTTATTCTTTATTCATTCAGTTAGCATTTCGAACAGATGAATTAATCGCTATAATTCCGAATTATGATCGCAACACAAAGTAATGCTACCACCATTTTTAGCTATTTATTGGCTTTGGATGTTTTGAAGCATGAGTCATGGCCCGATGATTCTATGAAAGTTGTACCGTCAAGGGGTTAGCATTCTATTTTCGTTGTGTTTCAATGTTTCAGCAGCATAAATTGTAGCCGTGGAACCGGAAGTTTTTCTTTTCCCACTCTACTCTTTTCCGTTATGAGGAAATTAGCAGTCGCTCCCACCTTCTTCATCTTTTGTCATTTCGGTAAGGTTCAGCGAGTGGATTACAGTGTTATTACCGTAGTGCTGAACTTACGACTACAGTAAAGAGAAAGCAAAATCATTAGGGCGCAGCCTTCTATTGGCGACTATCACTGTTACTAATGAAAACTTCATCGGTGTATGTTTTTCTACATGTAAACCATTCCTTCGTTTCTAGATGAATCGAAGCCTCGAGGGCTTCCAAACCTTCATCCGTGCGACATTACATTCACTGAAGCATGCAAAGTAACTGTATAGAGACTTTTCCAGGGTTTGCGTGAGCACATGGAGTATTTGGATGAGGATGTTATTGCTGGCGTCAGCACTGCAATGGTAAGCCTACTTTCTCCGTCGAAATTATGTATGCTTTCATTAAACATTCCTTCAGGAAACTACAGTTATGTTGTTACATCTGTTTAGGTAGGTATCCTGGGATATGCTGTTAGCTTCACACTACTGGCGTTAATACTAAGAACCCCTGCTTTCCGCAACGCTTTTGGTTACTTATGTGTATCGCGTCTGGTTTCACATATGGGAATATATACAGCTAATGTTTTCTGGGCTGCTCCAGCTCTATTGCTGTGAGTGTGAATAATATATAGTTCTATTGAAAATTCATCCGGGCAGTTTATGCCGGTGTTTCAGAAAACTCGACTCGTCCATCACGAGCTCTCACGTTGGTGCTCGAGTGGGGCAAATATCTAACATATTTTGGCACGCCTCAGTATATTGCCAGTTACAGATAGCTATCAATCGTCTCATTGCCGTTGCATCACCCTTTTTATACGCGTGAGTGTATAAAAAATGTACAGAATCTCCCAGCGGCATAGCTTCTCATTCACATAATGATAATGAGCCAACATAGCATTTGCAATACGAATCGCATTCCTTCAGTGATACTTCTGATCAGAGGTTATAAATTTACAATATTAGTCACGACAATGCACTCACAATCAAACAGCTGAATTCGTTTAATAGAATGAACACATTATGAACACATTTACGTGAATTACTCCTTTGACTCACATGAACGGCTCACGAATTGATGCCGGCTCGGCCGCCGGACACGAATTCTTGCTTTCCTTTTTGTCCGTCTTCATACAATTATGGTTTTTTTGTCTGATGTCATACAGCAAACTCACTCCGATTTGATGCGGCATCGGTCTGGTAAAGATTCTACCAACCAGCCACGGTGCATTTGTCAGCTTACGCGTATTATGTCTGAGTATACCTTGAGCTTAAAGTTAGAAGCTAAGACCTAATAATTATGCAATTATAAGTAATTGCAAAGTACCGCGCTGATACCATAGATTTGAGAATCTTAAAAATTTCTCAGATTTATCATATTTTTAATGTTAATTTAGAAGTCTGGTTGATTTTGTAATAGCTGGAAATACTGTGAATAATCTACTAGGTCAACTTTTTTCAGCTTTCCAAATCTCGTAAGATCTTATAAAACATCTGAGACTCACTTCAAACCTTTCTGCGACTTCTAGAGATGTCTTGCTTGTAGTTATTTCCACCAATATCTTCATTCTACAGTCGTGAACGAAGCGTATCCGTGAACTTCCTCAAGTTCAAGGTCGAATTCTACACGTCAAAAATTTTGGAAACAACGTTGACTGTGCCACTGTTGATAATCTCGTGGCCAGATATGGTTTTCTGTTCAGAGCTTTTTGTGCAACACTAAGTCCGAGTTTGGATTCATGGAAATGAATTAGTCGCAATTACTATTTTGACCCCTGCCCTTTTTTTGAACCAGAAAGAAAATTTATTACGAAAACGGATTTTATCTAGATTTAATTACAGAACGAAAAAGTCATATAACATGTCTGCAGTGTTTAATAATAGTGTAACCTTTGGTAACAATTCGTACCAAAATATATTGATCGGGAAATGATTGAGACACTCGAGATTTTTTCGGTCTTGAAAATTTTTCTCTTCTACTAGAGAACTTCGGAACATGCTGTAATGACCATGTACACCTACCACGGGTAGCCGTCTGCCACGGACAGTTCCAGCACGACGGGATAGGTAATCATGCTACTACGGGTCGAATAATTCATCAGTCAATGATCGAAAATCGTCAAAGGTGGCGCGTGCGGTTCGGCATTCATGAGATCGCCGATTAGGAAAATGGCTTGGAGGAGACGTTCTACTCGAAAAGAAACATCGGAATCGATGAAATCGACGACTGCAGGATGTATGACGGACGAGCACCAGGATGGGTCTCATGAGGACGTTGCCGTCCTTGAAAAAATAAACGTTAGAATTGGTCTATTTTCGCTTCTAGATAACGATGGCGCAGCACCGCTTCCTCACATACCCATGGCACAGATGCTCAGAGGGCAGGGTATCACATATTCACATATTATGGAGATAGGTCACGTGGGAGGGATGCAAGAAATATTCGTTGGTGAGGTGTTTCAATCATTTCCCATAATCTAATAAATAGGAAGAATTAAAATGAAAATCCTGCATCTATTTCCGAACAACTTAATGGCTACCATAGTTGCAACGGCATCACAGTCGCCCCTTCTTGCCTCTGAGTTATCCGTCGCATGGAAAGAGCAGATAGATTTTTCTTCTCTCAAACGTCGCATCTGCAAAAGGGTTTTTTTTACAATTTCGTCCTACGATAGGAACAGGTAAGATTAGCGAATGCGAAATCGAAAATTCAATTGTCTGGAATGAAGTTCATGGCGCTATCCACTCAGCCAATGCTAATGATTTCGCTACGGCTTCTCCCACAAAAGAATATGATGGCTACAGATATTCTTTAGACGACAGGTCCACACGAAGTCTTGCCGAATAAACTTTTTTTGGATTGAGTATCATCATAAGAGGAATAGTAACATCATCCTTTTTCGTATAGAAGGGTTTCATTTGTGTGTATGGTGAAGTGTTCTCGAACCCAAGATACTTCCGACAGTTCTGCGACGGTATTGCTATCGGAGACAGCGTATTCTGGGCGATGTAACAAGAACAACACTATTTCAACATTTCAGACCAGCCTTCCCTGATACGAGCAGTAGCTCTTGAACTAGTGCTAGAATGCTTTCTTGGAGCGGGACAATATCACACCTCAGCTGTTTCACAAAGCATTTGCTCTTTGGCCAACTTTTTCTTCGTTCGAAATATCTTTTCTCTCTTTTTTTTTCTTACGTAGGCAAAATCCTACTTTCTTTCTACCTCTCGCAAGCAACACTGTTCACCTGTTCGCTTAACGTTTTTTTTCGACATTTCAGTTTGACTTCATTTTCTAACTTCAGAGCCACTTTGAGACTTTTTTCTCTCATCAGCTTGCGTGCTTGTTGCTTCATTTCCTCTAATTTACTACTCTCTCTCTTTTTCTTATGTAGGCAAAATCCTACTTTTTTCTACTTCCCGCGAGCAACAACATTTTTTTCGACATCCCAGTTTGACTTCATTTTCTAACTTCAGAGCTGTTTTGAAACTTTTTTCTCTCATCGGCTTGCGTGCTTGTTGCTTCATTTCCTCTAATTTACTACTCTCTCTTTTTCTTACGTAGGCAAAATCCTACTTTTTTCTACTTCCCGCGAGCAACAACATTTTTTTCGACATCCCAGTTTGACTTCATTTTCTAACTTCAGAGCTGTTTTGAAACTTTTTTCTCTCATCGGCTTGCGTGCTTGTTGCTTCATTTTCTCTAATTTACTACTCTCTTTTTTTCTTACGTAGGCAAAATCCTACTTTTTTCTACTTCCCGCAAGCAACACTGGTCACCTGTTCGCTTAACATTTATTTCGACATTCCAGTTTGACTTCATTTTCTAATTTCAGAGCCATTTTGAGACTTTTTTCTCTCATCGACTTGCGTGCTTGTTGCTTCGTTTCCTCTAGTTTACTGCTATCCATTTCACCGAAAAAAAAGAACACGCAAATCAATCTAAATGAGTGATTGCGAGAATAGAAGAAAGAGAGAAAACCGCATCACACATCGGAGATTTTTTTCCGATCGGTCGACACCCCCGAGGTTCGCGCAACTCAAATCAACCTGTGCCAAAGCATTGAATGGGAGGTCTGCAAGAAACAATGATTTCATAGATCATAACAAGATCTCGCGTGAAGATCATAACAAGATCTCGCGTGAAATGAGATCAATGTCTCCGGAAGGCATAAAACTACGACCTATAATCAGTTGTGTTGGTGGACCATCGGAGAAAATGTCGTGGTTCCTAAACAAAATAGTAAGGCAGCTGCTCAACAAGGTACCCGCAAACTTATCAAACGCATGCGAATTTATCGACTGCTTGCGGAACGCAAAGTTTGAGCAGAACAGTTTAAAGGCAGCAGGAGCTGAAATCCTCGACTCCGACCTGAGCTGTGGGTGATGAAGTACAGACTCAGCACATCATAATTGTGACACGAACACAGACAATCATGGCTTACCTGCAGAGAAAATGGAACATTCGTCGCGAACACGGCCAGGCGTGTTCGCGCGCAGACGAGTTTTCCACGGCGCAAAAGCCATTGCGGTGCGTAGTTTGGGGCAAAAGGAAACAAAATGCATTCAATTCACAGGGTTTCCTGGCGGGGCTCGGCCAAAACCACGCGCCGCAATAGCTTTTGCGCCGGGGAAAACTCGTCCGCGCGCGAACACGACCAGGCGTGTTCGCGACGAATGTTCCATTTCCTCTGCAGGTAAGCCATCATCGTCTGTGTTCGTTTCACATTTATGATGAGCTGAGTTTGTACTTCACCACCCGCAGCTCAGCTCAGAGTCGAGAATTTCAGCTCCTGCTGCCTTTAATCGAATCATTTGATGTAATATCTCTATACACTAATGTTCAAAACAGCCAAGCATTACAAGCTCTTTCGGATTTGCTGGATAAATACGCAGGCAAAAATTCCTGTGGACTTAGCAAAGCGCGCATAATGACCCTCACAAGCGAGTACTTGAAACGCAACATCTCTAAATGTCTAGGTTGAAGTTATAAATTTTGTTTTGTTTCTCCTATTATTTTATAAGTCATCTTTCTTCATCGTCATGTACGATTGTCCGCGGGTTCATTCTTCATTGTTTCTCTAGCTGTTACTGTGTCCCGTCTTGATATTCACACATGTACATGATACATTCCGCAATAAAGATAAAGGCAAGAATAAAGTGAATCGCAGGAGCCTGGCTCGCCTGGTTTCTTCTCACAATGACAGACATCCTCTTCTTTGTCATCAACCTTAACCTTTCCTCCAAGAGGCTCTCATTTTAATAGCATCAAAATGTAGCTGAATGGCAATACAATGTTTCAGCGAGGCCTTCTCCAATCGGAACTTGGCCTGCTTTATTGGTGGATTTTGGGTGCTCTCTATTGTGCAGTGTGTTATACTGTACTGGAGTAAGTTACCGATGCTCTTTTAAGTACTGTAGTGGCACATGTAGGCTGAGTCTTACCTCAGCATTGTTTTTTCTCTAATTTTTCCAAAAGTTCTTTAAGATCTCTGTAGAAAAGAATCCTCAGAGGAAGATGATGGTATATTATGGTATACGTGGTATGCATGAGTTCTTATATGAGTGCAGTTTTTTGAGCCTCTTCTTTTGTGGAGAACGCTGTGCCGATCAAGACAGCTGCCATAAGGGGGCAAGTGTCATGCACACATAGTCATCACCAGAGGAACAGCTTTGTGGTAAATCTCTCAGTGAACATCTCGTTTTCTCCGCAAAAGAACGGCCTCGTAACCGGGTTTCTTCGTAATTTTGTGAGGAGTCACGTGCACTATTGCGGCACTATCGGCGTTTTCTGAATACTCTTTTTGTAAGGAAATCCCATGAAGACGAGACATTTTTCTAAAAACACTATCATATATAGCATTCATTATCATAAAGTTCGTCACGCCATGTGAATTCAAATAAAGAGCGAAACCGAGACAAGCATTGTTATCTTTTTTTTATCCAGATGAAATTTGCCAAGAGTAAAGTTCTCTAACGGTTTATTTATCTCTTAATTCTTCTCATCTTCATATCTACCATGCTATAACGAGCTATTGCTCCTTAGCCAAAATTGAATTTGGGCACGGAGAGAGTGGATGGGAAAGTGTGCGTTGAGAGGTATGCAAACCCTCAGTTGAGCCCAAGTTTAGCAGGACCAGATTTCAGTTAGATGATACATTCCGTTCATCCATTCAAAATACGGCAGTTCACGTTCAAGCTAATTTGGCTTCCTCTTCCAAAACATGCAATTTTGGCTTCTTCCAGCTTTTTCGTCCATATTCATTTTATTTATTTATTATATTTCTGCACTTTCAAGGTGCGCTCACAAACGGACATTCCCTGCAAACTCGTCATCGCAGAGAACGACAGAGGTGCTTCTAGGAGCCTTGAACAAACAAACGCAATTTTCTTCGAACACTGCATAGTTAAAGTTGTTTGGGCCCACGCCTTCATATAACCAGCACTGTGGCGTGACACAAGGAAGAATGCTGTAGAAGTTCAAAAAAAATTAAATGCAATGCTAATGCAGAAGCTTCCTGTGTGAGGAGATAAATAGCGCTAGGGACAACGCCACCTCCTAAGGCTTAGAAATACCTCTCAACGCACACTTTCCAAAAAAAAGAAATATAACACTGGATTTTCGGATGTTAGGTATTTCCTACCCCTAATAATCCAAAGCGAGACTTACCTCATTGATAAGGCCGAGCATCTTTGCAAAACTAATTAATGGCCACCGTAACAAAGTTGGTTGACCAGTCTAGAAGTAATTTATCACCACGTAAGCCTTACAAACAACTCCCAGCTGCAGGAATAAGGTAAAACACTGAAGAGCTGGCTCGACTGTGAAGTTCCCTAGTGTCGATCGATTGCTCTGCACTAATTTCAACAGGAAAGCTAAGTAACACAACACGAAAAAAGGTATTAAACTTAGCTGGAATTAAACAAAACAGAAAAAAACTGAGTCAACGGCTAAGAACATCAAGCAAGGAATTGAATGTTAATTTGAAGTTATAAATCGCCTATGTAACAATATCTATGCCTAAAATTTTTCTTAATATCGGTGTTAGCTAAATTTCACCTAAACCCAAAAGAATGCTCGAAGGAAAAAAGAGTACAAGAAGCCTGTTGAGTAACATTGCTACTCGACTGGCAAAAGCACTCTGAGGCGACCTGGGGTGGAAAGGACCATATTTGTGAACAATAGTATTGAAGCTTACTCTGCGAGCACTTACCAGCCGAAAAACCTAAAATTTTGAAGATTTACAAAGTAACTTACCACGATATATTTGGGATGCCAACAGCAGGTCAAGCTTTACTGTTGTATAGAATAACGACTTGAGGTAAGGTTTCTCTAAACGAATTTTGTAGACTGGCAAGGAACGAGGGTACCCAGAGCTTGGATAGCAGCGTTAGAAAACAAGTCTCGTGAAAATTTTTTTGGATTTTCCCTTTTTTTCAGTCTTTCTTCGAAAAGGGGTTTCAAATCGAGCTACATTATCATAGACGTGTCCACACCGGTGATGAGGGTGTCCCGGCATCCAGAATTGGGGGAGACGGGTCCAAAGGCGCAGGCGTTCAGAATTGGGGGAGACCGGTGATAAGAATACGCCGACGTCCAGAAGTGGGGGAGGTGGGTCCACTGCTGTGATAAGGGTGCGCCGGCGCTCAGAATTGGGGGAGACGGGTCCACTGCTGTGATAAGGGTGCGCCGGCTCTCAGAATTAGGGGAGAAGGGTTCACAGCGGTAATAGCGCCCAAAAGTGGGGAGACACCTGCAGTCGGGTCCAACTGTGTGATAAGCTTGCGCCGGTGTTCACTATTGAGAAAATAACATGGGTTGGGTCTATCTTTTCTCGATCGGTACGCTGGCGCTTAACATCGATCGCAAATCTCTAAATGTCAGAGCTAAGCAGTGGGTAGTGTGCAATCCGCGTGATTCTTTCACCACACATCCGCTTCCGCGCTCTTTTTCTCTCATTTGTTCACGAAGTCTGGAAGTCCGTCGTCAGCCGGACGGCCAGACTTTCCCTCCGAGCCTACCAAATGGAAAAGGGATAAGGTCATGCGAGCGAAGTGAGCATCAGGAAAAGTCTAAAAGTCCGGCGTCAGCCGGACGGCCAGACCGATTCTATGGTAGGGACTACATATGCTTATATAAACAAAGTCAGGAAATGATTGAGACACTTCTCCAAAAATCCTTCCTTGTATTCTTCTGTCTTCATGGTATGTGAATATGTGCTACCCTGCCCTCCGAGCATCTTCGCCATGACTATGTAAGGACGTGGGGCAGCGCCGTTTGTTATGTAGGAGCGAAAATGGACGAGCAACCAATTCGTGTCATTTTCTCTCACGGGCTCCTGCGGAGCGCCAATGCGAGCAAGAGGGACAGCAACATAATCATGACATTCGGACTGGGGATCGTCAGCAATGAAACCGTGAGCTGTCCTTTGTAACGCTTCGTTTCAAGCGATATTTCCCCTCCAAGCCATTTTCCTATTTTGAGATCTCCTAAGCTTAAGTGCAGGATGTGTTCTACCAGAGTTGCCGATAAGCAACATGATGGGCAACATCAACATTTACAAAAGCCAAATTAGAGCGATGACCGTGCTCTTGGGCAAACGAAGACATCAACGTATTTGAGGGTTCGTTTTGCTGTACAAAACGCACCCCCAAATGGCTTTGTTAAGTCATCGGCACTTGGAGGAGCAAGCACGTACCACTATGCCATACAAACCACATTTACCCAACATCACGCTCTCTAAATAACACATAACCTGGGCTCTAAAGTACTCGCTGGTCAAGCAGCACTTCGCCAACTTTGACGATCTTTGATCAGTGACTGATAACTTCTTCGACCTGTATTAATATGATTACTGACCCCGCAGTGTTGGAACTGTCCCTGATAGATGGCCCCAGGTGATAGGCGTACATGATCATTACCGCATGCCCCAAGGTTTTCTAATAGAAAAGAAAAAGTTTAAAGACCGCAAAGAATTCCGAGTGTCTCAATCATTTCCCGACAACCTAATAAAATAGCTGGATCTCTTGTTTGCATATATCGGAAGAGACAACGGGAAGAAAAAACGGTCTTGGTTGCTGTGGTGGTAATTCTGTTGATATGGTACTCAGACTTGAGTGAAGAACTCACTTGCACTCCCAAATCAAGATCTTCGGCTTTGCGGTCAAGAGTGTAACGAGACGGCTGTCCGACATCCGAATTACCCCGCAAATTAGCGCATGAGTTTTGAGCATATTCTGTTTAATTCCCCATTTAGCTGCCAAAACCTCATTTTGGCGATTGAATCCTGGAGCGCTGCCCTAACAGGATTCCTAACGAATACATCGTATGAAGCGTACACCTTAATGTCATCTGCGTAAGCAGCAACATTTATACGCAATTCAGTTCTAAGAAGCGGAATGAGATCGCAAGTGTATACAATGAAGGAAATCGGTGAGAGGACGCTATCTTGGAATACTCCCGATGAAGCAGGCCTCAAGCAGGGCAACATTTTGCCGAATATGGCAGCAAAAGTTCTATTCGAGAGGAGCGATTCGAACCAAGTTACTAAGGAAATTGCCTCTTATTCCAGCGCTTTCTACTTTTGACGGAAGGCTGAGATGCCCTATCGATCCGCCTTGCTCAACTCGGAATAAATTACATCTGTTTTTTTGCCTTCGTTAGATGCCACAAACCAGTCGTGAGAGCATTCTAGTAGTTGCGTTGTCGTGGAGCATTTTGCGAGAGATCCAGATTATTGCTTGGGAATGACCTTAGTCCTGAACAGCCAATCTGTTAAGTGTTAATAATTTTCTCTAATATTTGGTTGAGGGATTATAAGTGTCCGTTTGACTTTCAAATAAAAATTACTACAGCAAAAGTACAACAAAAGCTCCGTCCAAGTAGTATTTCTCAAATTAATGGGTGACTCTTCCACTTCCTCCATATAACGAAAGAGGGCTCTCTGAGAAAAAATCGCAGCGCTTCGAAACGCAGTAGCGACCCACCCAAATTTTGGCTACACCATGGCTTCTAAAGTGTTTCTTCACTAATGAACGCTGCACCGGCTGAAACAAGTATTAATCTGATAGTACCACTTCTGAACTAGGAGGAGGATGAGGGGAGGCTTCCCAATCATATTTTGTGGTCTTTTACAGGGTTATTTTCGCGATGTGTCGTTCTGACCATATCGTGGATAAGTTTTGCAGCCGCCGTTTTGATACCATGGCGATAGAGGTCTTGGTCCAGGCGGTCCTAATATTGGGCGGAGAGATCAGCAATGAACGTCTGACCAGGATTTACCGTCCGTAAATAAAGCGTTCCTTTCATGTTTTACCGCAAACAAAGTGTCAGCTTCCATTTGCGACTGTCGGATTTTTGTGTCGGAATAGGCTGCTGCCCGCAGGTGCAGGTGTGGTTTTTTTGTCTGCCTATTCAAGATCCCGCCCGAGGTCAACCAAGCCTTCCATCCCTCCGGGGTCGGTAAATTGGTACCAGAGGAGTCTGGGAGGATGAAGCACTGACTTGGTACATCGGGTGCCCCCCGCAAGTCATTGTACAGGGCACATACGCATTCAACGCCTCTACGATGCTCAGATGAAGTCGAATGCGTGGCGCATCCCTCGTGACGGGATTGATTAACGCCGACCACTTTATCCTTTTTATCCTTTTATTCAAGACATACTCTGCTATTATCTGACAGTATAATGCTTTCGAAGAGGCAGCGATTCTTTACAAGGCAGAGAAATATTTGGTCGACGGTGGCTCGCGCACATACTATGTCCGCTCTGAGTAGGTGCGCTACCAATTTAAAATAATTTTCCAGAATTAAAAAATTGGAGAATACTAAACAAGTCACATATCTTCCGAAGCATCATGAAGTTCTCTTTCATATGAATCCACATGCCCTACCAGGAATACTGATGCTGTGGAAAATAGGGAAAAAAAGGGAAACGGACATTTATAATTCCTCAAGCTTATATTTTAGAGGGTGTAGGGAGAATGTTGATTTGTCTCAAGCCAGCGAGTTCCGTGGCTGAAGAAGTTTTCGGGATTGAAGCAAGGATTGCCGATTCCCATAGGTCTGGAACTTTTGCTGTGAGGATCGAAATATTGAAAATATGCGTAAGTGGTGAAGAAAGTTCGCTGGCAAACATCTGCAAGAATATGGAACACCTTCAGAGGTCATAGATAGAGACGGTCTCACCGATTTCAAATGCTTCCGCACCTCATAACGCAATACAGTGGGAACAGAGAGGTTAGCTGATGTTACGGTGCTGATCAGAGGGCAGGAAATTTCTGGACCACTAAAAACTTCTGAAAAATGCCATGACATTGGTTTTGTTCTGCGCCGAGTATAGATTCCTACTAGAATTATCACTCAGGAAGGGAGCACAATTTTTTGTGGAAATCCACTTTCTAATATCATGACTTATAATAACAGGCTTACTCCGTGTGTGTGTTTGTTTGTTTGTTCGTTCGTTTGTTTGTTTGTGTGTGTGAAACGAAATTAAGGAGGGGGGGGGGGAGGAGGGGGTGGTCGAGGGGGTGGCCTAGAGTGAAGAAAATGTTCTACACCATGTCCATTGTTGCGCCGGCGTCCGAAAGTAGGAAAACGGCTGGAGTCGGGTCCAACGGTGTGATAAGGGTGCGCCGCGTCCAAAAGTGGGAAAACGACTGGAGTCGGGTCCAACGGTGTGGTAAGTGTGCACACCGGTGTTCGAAAGTGGGGAAACGCCTGGAGTTGGGTCCAATGGTGTAATAAGGGTGCGCCGGCGTCCAAAAGTGGGAAAACGCCTGGAGTTGGGTCCAACGGTGTGGTAAATGTGCAGCGGCGTTCAAAAGTGGGGTAACGCCTGGAGTTGGATCCAATGGTGTAATAAGAGTGCGCCGGCGTCCAAAAGTGGGAAAACGGCTGGAGTCGGGTCCAGCGGTGTGATAAGGGTGCGCTGACGTCCAAAATTAGGAAAGTGCTTGGAATTAGGTCCAACGGTGTGATAAGGGTGCACCGGCGTCCAATAGTGGGAAAACGCCTGGAGTCGGGTCCAACGGTACGTAGAGGTGCGCCGGCATCGAAGAGTTTGGAAACGCCTGAAAAAACTACTGCTAATATGCCATATGTTGGGTCCATCTTTGTTCGATCGGTTCGCTTAGCATAGGTTGTAAAACTCTAAATGTCAGAGCTCAGCAGTGAGTAGTATGCCATCCGTGTGATTCCATCGCATCCCGCGTTTTTCCCTTCTCATTTATTTACGAATACACCGCACTCTCCTCTTTTAAATGCTCAAGCTGGCTATTATCATTCAACCAGTCATAACAGACAAAGAATGGTAAACCGTTTCCTGAAGTCACTCCAGATTGAATCGGTTATGTGTAGTTACAAAAAATAGCTATTCCTGTTGAGCGAAAGATAAAAATGTCTTTGAGAGCGCCGTTGATCCTTTCTGATAAATCCGGTTTTACATGAAAGAAAGCAATGGAAAGGATGTGGAGTAGCAAAAATGTGGCATGACTGTGAGTCTATTAGAATGAAAAAGGGATAAAGCCATGCGAGCGAAGCGAGCATTAGGAATAGTCTGGAAGCCCGGCGTCAGCCGGACGGCCAGACTGGTAGGCAAATAATTGCTGCAAGCTTTTAGAAGATGCCAGCTTTTTCTCTTTCAGAGCGAGGTAGCGTTTAGGTGAAAGTTCAAACTTCTACAAATGTTTCTGTAGGCAGGGTCAGAAAGAGGATTTTCAATGCTCCTGTTCTTGTGACTTTGAAGAGTCTGGATGTGACTTTATCGAAAAATCATATTTGATTGTTTCCACCGGAACATACTGCTGGATCAGGTTTTGTGTAATGGTGTAATGAATAGGCCATACACCTCATTCATACAGGAGAAATTATCGAAAACTCGCATCCAATCTATAGCCGCCAGTTCACATTTTATCGCTGCGCAGTCAGCTGATATGAAATCTCTAACCTGAACAGTTTCGAGTTAGTCTTGAGGAATGCACACTGAACATGAGATTACGTTATGGTCAGAATTGCCTGGCCCAGCATGGGTGGAGATCTTGGAAATGAGGGGATTAGTTGAGAGAATTATATCTAAAATTGCGAACCCCATAATTGGTACCGTAGCGAGTTTTTTGGCACCAGGTTTGAAAATTGGACCTAATCGAGGCATGGAATAGAATGGAATTCCAATCCTACATTTAGGAGATTGAAATCCCCGAGAATGGTGATGTTTTCAGAGGAGGAGGAGGCTAGATCGGAGAGTGACGATATCAAGCTTGATCTTCAAGGTGGGATTGTTTGGATTAGCGAAGGCGAAGATGAATCTATGGGGTTTTCGGAGTTTGTGTGCAGATCAATAATTACCACGTCTGCTGGAAAACTGCCAGCAATAGAATTGCTGTAGACGACCTTGGCATTCAATAACATGCAAGAAATTTCTGGAAAACCTGGCAAACTTACTAGTTTTTCCCTTGAATGCTAGCAATTTCCGATACCTCGACCAATTTGTCCGTGTAGACGCAGTAGACATGGTTATCATTGTGCTCCCGTCGATTAAGCTCCCGTGCTTGGCGTCTCAACTCTCTATCCCTTTCAAACTTCTCTTGCTTCATTGAACTACGAATGTAAATGAGATCATAATTCGGAGTGGTTCAAATATTCCGTGCTTTTCCCAATGCTCCGAAACAAGCACGACTGCTAGGAAGGACAAGTTTTATCAGCCTAGGAGTTCCTTCCACGATTCTCCCCATTCTGTACACCTCAACAGGACGGGCCCGGATCTTCAGAACGCCAAGAATGTTCGTGACTGCCCTCATAGGTGTGCTCTTTCCGTTCCACCGCCGGGGTACCACTTTCGGCTTCGGCTATATCAGAGAGGGTGATAGAGCGAAACCTCTACAGTGTAGCTAAATAAGGTAATTAAGGTAAGCCTTATAATGAGAATACAGCTTTTCAACTTTTCAACGTATACATACCCTGCAACAGAAATACTTGCAAAGGTTCCCGGTTCATTTTTCGCTAACGGTGTCATGTGAGCTTAAAAAAACGCAGTTCCAAAATGTAGCCTGATTCGGGATTCAGGGTGTGGTGAAGAAAAATGCTCGAAGCTTTCTATATTGTATATTTATACATCTCACGGTGAAACCAAAAGCGTCAACGTTGTCATTGCTAAAGACTGTCAGCATGAATGTCTCGACAGCTGAGTTGTAGCATATCCTTGCACAGAGACCCTAATAATACGTTGAACCTGAAGAACTGTGAAAAATAAACCAAGCTGAACGAAAACCACTCAAGGGAAGGTTCGGTATGCGAAGCGCGCCAGGACCTACTCGACCCTCCCTCACATGGAGCATGCTTTCACTACATCCTTTCTCGATGACCGCGATTCTGCAGTCATCTCATATCCGTCTACTTTTCTGGGAAGGAAAGTACTTCTAAGATTCCGATTTCCCCTATTTTTGCTGTGTCTACCACTCTTGTGGACTCATCACAGTACAGGGATATGGAAAGTTTGCGACCTCGGCCTGTTGTAACCCTTTTTCTTAAAATTTCGGGGCGCTAGTGTAGCATGAAACCTTTGATGATACCAAGTTTTATGCTCCCAAGTTGACGCGTTCAAAACTATGACGGTTTCTTCTAGCTTTACGATAGTGAGATTCTCATGCATTTGTGCGCCGCACCCGTCCACAGATCAAGCGTTGCGTTTGCTGCCACACGAGAACGTGAACTTGAATGGTTGATTCACCCACCCAGGTCCCGGCACGAGCCTGTATTATTGTCGTAGCCAAAACGAAGCCCCCTTTGAAAAATGCAGATTTTACGAAGCCTCCTCTGAAAATAACAGTAGATAGAAGGGAATGACCGCATCCAATGATAGCAATTCTACAAGCATTCTCCGTGATTGCAATTAAAGCAATTAGTAGCAATTAAAGGACGATAACCCATTGTGAAACCACAAAACATAACTGCAATAACCAGTGTAAACCGACAAAACATAACTATAATTCTTTACCAAGAGCAATCAATGAATGGACCATTCTACACTGCGGCAGAAATTATACTGACGGAATCAGAAAACGATAAGGTCGACACTGGTCGCCAAAAACCGAACAGAACAACAAACTAATCGAGAATAAAGGAATAAAAACTCTGGAAAAAGTAGAGACCAAACTAATGACAGTAGTCTTCGTAGAAAAAAAAAAGACCGAGGCTTTCAAAGGGGCTTTCAAATGATTCCAATTCCCGCGCTGGGTCGATTGGGTCGGCGTTCTGCTTTGGAGCGCGGCTAAACGGCTTGCCAATGTTCCTTGGAGCGAGCGTAGAAGGACAAATACTCGGAAGATAGGAGATGATAAGTGATAGTATGTGAGGCGTATGAAAGCACATACCTCCAAGTATAGGGTACATGGTAGGGGGTTGGTAACTTATGTGTTTGAACAGGGACATTATGCCCCCGACAGGCTCAGCTTGTAGCCCAGCCTGTCGAAAATAGGCTGGCCCCTTTACCGAGCATACAATTCCTGGATTCACATAAGTTTTGTGATCTGACATCATTCATTTATTTTGAGTGCTATGACGCTTCTTCACACCAAATTTGGTGTCAATCGGTTGAGTTTCGACTCAACGGGAGAGCCTTGCAACCACTCAGACTCAGAATGTGAGCGTGTGATATCCATCATGTAATCTTACCTCAAGTTGAAGTTCTCAGTGTGTAGTTGCTTATATGAATGCATATGTTACGAAACTTATATATGTGCCATCCGCCAGCTCGCTCCGCCTTAGGACCGTCACTAGAGCCCCGCCCACTTGCTATAAAAGGGCAGCCAGAGCCAGCCTCAGTTTCAGTTCGATCTTACGCAATCGAGGGACGACGCGAGGGCAGCGAGCGGCGGAATCAAGAAGCCCAATAAATCTGCTGAAGGAAGGACTTTCATAACACCCCTAGACGTCCGCGAAAGCCCCAAATACACCACATAGGGGCCGACCCAAAGCAATTTGGGTTCAAGAAGAAGCCGCCTAGAGACCGTTCAGAGCGGTTTAGGCGTGAATCCTGCCCACTGTTGAGGCAGCGTATATTTCCTTAGAGCCGAGGAAGGTAATTGGTGTTCGGTGCACCAGTCCTTCTCTGCCAAGGAGACGAAGGAGTTGAGAAGTGCGTTGCACACAGATCCTTCTTCGCTCCAGTGGCGGAGAAGTTGAATGGGCGTGCTGAACACTGATCCTTCTCGTCTAAAGAGGAAATATACACTGTGCGAAATAGCATCGTTCTGCGTTTGATTTGAATAGTGTCCGTCTAACGTTCGTCGCTCGGGAAAAACTGCAATTGACAACACGAAAACACAAAATTCTTGCAGAAAACTCTACGAGTATGTCAGAGCAATCTGGAAACGCTATTCCTGCAGAATTGGAGCGTTTATTGCTGGACGAACCCACACAGTCGGAACAACTGGCGTCGATGAAGGCGACGCTTGATCATCTCGTGAGCGTCGTTCAGAATGCTGTGAAGCAGAACGTAGCTCAGGTAATTCTGTCATCAAGAAACATTCATGATTGTGCAGAAACGCTGCGAAACACACCATCCCTGCTGGAAAACCAAGTAGAGGGAGGCACACGCGCGCAGTCAAAGACAGGCGAAGAACTTGCAAAACTGGCACGCGCCTGCATTGACAGCGAATGCGAGAAAATCGACGAAGAACTTCAGAAGCTGCGACATGTAGAAGCGCAATTAAACGCGATTACCATCCTCGTAGCACAGAAACTGCCTGCTACAGTTGACATGGTTTTGGCGCAAACACTAAATAGCGAGAAACGCATGCAGGAACTAGCGCAGTTTTTACAAGTCGATTCCACAATGGTTGTGGACAGAGTAAAAACAATGTCAACACATGCACCACAGCAAATTTCTCGCTTAATTCAGGCATCGTCACAGGATCTGCCTGGTCCGTCCAAGTCAAAATCGAGAGATGACGCCAACACCTATGCACAACTGAATGTGGATGAGTTCCAAAACGTCGAGTACCACCTAGAATTTGACCCAATCGCTGCGGCGCAAGGCGAGTACGGGAGGTTACGTCCGCTTTCACCCGTAAGGTCAGAGCAACCATGTAATCTCTACGAGTTTCAGCAAGGAAGGAACAACTCGCAGCTGCCGCGGAAAGTGATGTCGAGCCCATTTCCGTCGACCCAGAGCCAGTCGCAAGGTGGGTTTGACGACTTTGATAACCACTTAAATATGGGGCAAATGTTTGCAGCAATGACCTTACCAGAGGTGGAGTTGTTTAGAGACCCACAGGGAAAAGGTTTCAGTGAGTTCATCATGAGGTTTAACATGAAGTACGGTAGCCTTGGGTTGCGCAACGAGATGCTTGTTCATCTTCTGTTCTCTAAACTGGACGGGTACCCAAAAGCAGTGGCAGAGGCCCTGCCAAAAACGACTAGGGAAGGCGGCTTCCAGGGTATCGTGGAAGCGCTACAGAACAAGTTCAAGGCGAACGACCCGGCGAATCAAATGAAGGCTTACATGGAGCTTAAACACCTCAAGATGACAACGGACGTGACCAAATATTGCCTCCAGCTCGAGAACCTGTCCCGAAAAGCCTATCCAGATGCCTCGGAAGAGGAGCTGTCACGGACAAGAGCAGGAGAATTAGTATCACAGCTCACAGACTGGCCGGAATACCTACAACTTTTCACAACAATGGAGTTGGCACCGAAACATTCTGCCTACGAGATGGTGAAGACAATGGCCCAACGCTGCGAGCGCAGCAGGGAAGTCGCTGCAACGATGAGAGATACATTGGAGGCAGCGAAACAGCGTCCTTCACATTTTACAAGGCGGAAACCTCAAGTCGTAGGACGACGTGAGAAGGAAAGCCGACTACAACAGGAGGTGGAAACCGGCCCAGACGTTTCCAGGAAACCACCGACAAAACAGTCAACGTCGAACAGAAAGATGAAATGCTTTAACTGTAATGAGTTGGGGCACATTGGACGCGACTGTAAGAGGGAAAAGCTGGTCAAGGAGCCTAAGGAGAAAGAAAAAGGAACTACTGGAAACACCGGAGCGGCGAAAATATTTACTGCCTCACTAAATAAGTGGATCTGTAGCTCGGTAGCGGCACCAAAGGACCAAGACGAACTGGTCGGACGGCAGCTTGTGGCCACCGTGCGCTTGCTAGGACTTTCTAGAAAAGCCTTGCTAGACACCGGATCCCAAATAAGCATAGTTCCTCTCGAAATGTTCCAGGCTAGCTTAGAGAGTGGATTCGACCTAGACGCAGATGTAGAAGAAATTCCTATCAGCGAAAAGGTCCCGATCTACGACGCTTC
>JBAJFG010000483.1:0-254359 GCA_037903475.1 Ancylostoma caninum | reverse complement strand
GTTGATGAAGCTGTTGAACACAAGAAAAAGCCAATATTAACGCTGTTTCTCCGAGAAAAGCAAAATTTGCGAGTTATCACGTAAATATTTCTTTAATTTCCTTGACAGACGGCAAAAATCACATACTCCAGCACAGTATAATAGCTATTTTATAAGGTTCCCCATAGCAGCCGGCATATCAAGTGCCTACGATGCTTCAGTGGTCAGAAATCCATGAATTTTACTAGAGGCAAGTGCCCCGTAGAGCAATGAATAGGATAGCACTGCCAGAGAAAAGCATCCGACAGACTGTTTATCAAGAGAGTGCACCCCACCACGAGGTGCATTTATCACATGATGACAAGGAGTTTATGCATTTATCCGCTGCAAATATCAAGGCATCAGGTTAGGCTACTCAGCTGATGAAGGCTTTATCCATGTCATTTTATAAAGTAACGGCAATATGTAATAAAGGAGATCGACTAGTTGTCCGCTCTTTGTTCGTTCAACGGTGGACGCTGGAATTTTCCAGGGATGAAGAAATTTATTGGAAGCATTTTAGACCTCTGCAAGGAGTCCGAGCATGATTAGCTGGGATGAATAATTGCCAAGAACCAATGGCTTCATCTCCTTTTTAATCGCTTTATGGGGTGTATACATGCTATTTAAATGAAATTTGTACGCCTTTGAAACAGCATTTGTGCCAAAGTTGGCCACTAACAAGAATACACCTAACAGTCTGGAAAGCGGAATTATTACAGAAAGAATAGCGTTATGTAACATGAGCTTCATGATAACAACAGCTGCAGAAGAGTAGCAATAGGAGAGATGCCGGATGACCTGTGAGCACTGATGGACTCAGAAAATCCTGTGTATTAGAGGTTCGTGGACGTCCTATGGGGAAGAAGTATGAATCGCGTTTCTTTTAGCCCTTGTTCGAACTTAAGAATATCCCCGTAGGACACAAAAAAACTCATAGGCTCTGCCAGGAAAGGTCTCAGTAACGATAGCGGAAAGCTGTCCAGTGGTGACGTAACGTCAAGAAATCTCTTGAAATTCTCACAAAAAACCAGATATGCACTGCTGCTGTGTGATAAAGAATGTAAACATCATACGAACAAGAAACATTGAATACCTCTAATGTTTGTTTTTTGCAATACGGAACTTGATAGGCAGGTTTGATTGAAGTTTCTAGAGACACGTGACTATTCGATTTTTTATTGTTTATTACATGAGTCATGTCATACCCATAACAATCAAAAGAAACAAACTACCTCAGCAAAACAAAATATCAGTGAAAGAGAACTGAAAGCAGCATCAGAAGACTTGGAGGTTCAAAAAAAAGAGAAGAAGAAGAAATACAACGGGGCAAAGGGGTTAATAAACCGAGGGACTGAGGGAGTTCCCCAGCAATGTCTTGAATGATCTTTCACTATCGGGAATTAACTGCCTTTTACTTACCAGGAAAGGATACTAGGCGAGTTCGACGACTTGTAACAAAATGCATACCGTCATATGCAGTTTCTGACGCTGGTCTCAAATCTGTTCACCTTATTTGCTACGAAGTCTTCAATGAAGAGTCTAAGTAGGCCAAATCTGACTTTCGAGTTATATTCTGCTCAGAATATGCTCTAAAACCACCCCATACATTTAGACGAATGGAAACTAATCCGTTTTCGAAACGTGATGGAATTGGGGTGATTTCCAGCAATCGCTTAGCTAAACACATCTTAGAAGCCAAATTAAGGCTGTCTGGCGCAAACTCTTATTATGCCATGTAACTCTTCACAGAGTGCTCCGCAGCAGATAAGCTAAATGGATTTGAGATCAGCGTCAAAAAGTGTATTTGACAGTATACATCGCCTTAGAAATGCCGGACCTCCTAAGTACCCTTCCCTAGTTAGCCTAAGATAAGATGAAGCAGCTCTAACTGAGAAAAACTGTACTCTGCGATTCAATTTCGCCCTCGAAACAATTATTTTGGAACATCCTCCTCTTGATAGAGGACCTAAAGTCGCAGAAATCGTGAGGCTTGAGACCAATCCCAACAAAAAAGGTTTATTGGACAACGATGAAGCTTTTTCCGTTAACGAGAAGAGAAATGTGATTGATAAGAGCTTCGTTTCGACTCCCAGTGCGATTACACGGATTTTGATCATATGTCAGAAATTTCGTGTATCATGGCATCCAAACGCTTATATTATTTCCTTATATGACATCAATCATGCAGCGATTCGGAAGGATTTCTTGGAATTCTTACTTATCCTCAGAATTTCTCCGGAATTGGAAATCGGAACAACAGGAAATGTCCAAGACACCCTGGTATTAACCTCGCTGCTCTACGCATAGCTCATACCCCGCAACAGCGCCACAGTCTTCCTTAATTTGTTGGCCGTATAAATGTGTGTATTTAAACAGGGACCAATCATTTAAAGCAAATTTTAACTACACCTTTGTATATTTTAACTACTATGTATGGAAATGTTGCAAGTTCGCAGATTTAGCTTGGTTTCCAGGTGATCAGGTTCAATTTCAGCTGTTTGCATTTGCTAGGATGAGCGCCAGTTATTTTCGTTCCGGTAGAAGTGAGAGACCATGGATTCTGATATTTTCTCAATTTATTTTATGTATCCAAGACAAGTGATAAGCTAACATGGACAACACGAAAATAAGCGGAATACGATTTGAAGAACGATATTCTCACCGTCAGCACTTGCCTGGCTGACTTGAAGCGTACTACTTCAAGGAGAAAGAGGTAGAACAAGTGAGATGAAAAACTCGTCAATCTAGCTCAGGTGCGAGGATAGAGGTCCAACAAACGACGGGATGGGTGCTAGGTGGAAGAATTCTAAGGAAACGAGATGAAGAAACGAAAGGAATTCTAAGGAAACGAGATACACACCATATTACCGGTGTCCAGGTTCATGCCTCACCTAGGTTGTGATTGTGATAGGTTTAAGAGGCAATTCGATACAAATGATGCAAGTGAAATAGTGAAGTATAAACTTGCACTGAACTTCCAAAACACTCCATCACATTCATCACTTTCTTTGTTACCCTCATTCAGACGGCTAGCATTGTGTTCTTGGCACAGTGTAGTGAAAATAAATAAAGTAAATAGGGTTTCTTGATGAGTGAAAGGCAAACTGATAGCCATGAGGTCAGCCGTAGTGGGCGGGAAACAAGGTTCATGCGCTAGGAGAAAAGGAGCAATTTCTCTATGGATTCGAGGTAAATCCAGGTGAATATATGAAGAGAAAGTTGGAAGCCCGGCGCTAGCCAGACGGACAAGCGGTTGTTGATGAATGTGCTGTTGTTGTTAGAATTATGTAGGCAATCTCATAAAGATATCCTCTGACAAACTCTACCTCCAAACTCCCATAACAAGTGACTGCACCTCCCCTCTCCCCACCCCCGGCCAATCTCCCTCCCATGGGCAAAACTGTGATCAACACGGAAGTTCAAATTTTCCGTCGAAAAACCCCACTGAACAATGGACTCCACGAGTTTTTCGATCCGCCGGTGTAGTCCGAGAAGACATTCTGATCGGAAAACTCATCCGTTCAAAGGACAATCGAGGAAAAGCTAGCGCGGAAGCTCTACTGAGGCGTAGAGTGATGCCGAAATCGGATATGCCTATTAATTAGGCGCGCGACGCTCGTGCGCGCATGCACACACAGACTGGGACGCGTGTCTACTCTCACTAGTCGGTCGTGGCTCACGACAGTGAGCATGAACTAATGTGACAGATGACCGAACCTCACGGCACGTCTAATAATGCTCAGAGATGTGATATCGTAGCAGAGCAAATATACATCCTCAACGTCACATGAGGGTTTTTTAGAGAGGGGAACACACTCGGACGACACATCGATCGCATATTCTTCATTTTTTTGCTGTTTTCCCCAGGGCACTGCACGAGATGGTCAACAGTGGTTGGGAACTATTAGGTTGACCCGGAAGTTTTGCGCCAAGATATTTTTTAGGATGATCTAGAATCCCATGGACTTCGAATCAGAATGCCACTACACGTGAACTGTAGGATACACCTGGCTGCTGCCGTACAATAATCGTTAGCCATCTCCAAGCGCAGGATTACACAAAATTAAGTGCCTTGCAAGAGTGCGTGTCAGTCTCTGATGCTACATCCATAGAGGAGGAACTTTCTCCGCCAACTCATTGCTGGAGATGAGAGTTGGATGCTGTATACCAACCACACAAGAGAGAAAAGTTGACTCCTGCGTGGCGAACCATCTCCAGAACAGTCCGAAAGAAGAAGAGCACAAAAGAAGGTTTTTCGGTGCTGTTGGTGGAATTGCGAGAGAATGCTGTATCGAGAACTGCTGACTCCTGGGCCACCGTGACTGTCCACACTTCTTAAATACAGAAATAGGCAGACGAAGCACATTTGCCTCCCCTCCCGTTTGTACGCCATAGAAGTCAGAAGAGGAGACATGTGTTAGTCCAATTTGTAGTTTTTTTTCAGCCACGGACCTTTGATCCAGGCTGACGACACTTATGGATCATTAATCAAAATTATAAGTTCACTCTGACTTCTAAGTATGGATGGTATTCACCTGTATGGGCTATCTAGACTGTCTTTCTTTTGTATACTTCACTTTTAGTCTGTGCTGAATTATAAGCGCCTTCACTCTGGGTAATCTCAGTAATAAATCCAGACGTTGGCAGCTTGCGCCATTGAGATTATCTAGGATAATGCGGTAACACTCTTTGCCCAGTCGAACTTGCTCATCGTCAACCAGGGCTGAATGCATCATTGAGATTACAAAGGGTAAAGTGTTAATGTCTCTCAAATTTATTCATCGTTAACACTGGCGTCGACGCCTTCACCCCGGGTAAATTCATAATTTGGTCACTGACAGTTGTCTTAGTCTTAAAACAATAAAAAATAAATTAATAAAGGCTTTGTCCCTTGGTTTTCCTTCGAAAAGTCGCATCGTGATCATCAGATGCATTTTGAGCGCCATGGAACTGACAAGACCAAGAATAACCCAGCAACGAATGACCTATGGTAGGAGGTGAGAGTGGGGACTATGACAGCGTTCAAAGGCAAACAACAAGTAATATTCGGCACAATGGCGTGACTATGACGGGGGGAGGGGGAAGGGGAATCTTTTCAAAGACACATGTCTGCGCTCCTCCAGAGTAGCAAACCTAGTCGCAGTAGGACTCGAACAAGGGCAGCAGGCATCGTCGAGACTACCCAAGGTATTTTTTAAACCGGACAACTTTACCCGTCGTCAACACTGAGCTTACCCTGAATATTTTCAATGATGCATTCCCCTCCAGAATCGCTACTCTTGTCGGTTAGAGTCGGGCTATTGGTGAGGAGGATATTTTCTTAGGTGGAGGGGGAGAGAAGGTGTGTGGCTGCAGAGCATAGTAAATGAATTGAATTCAGTTATAAAGAATTAGCGTATGTGCAACTGCATGTTACACATTATGCGGATGATGTCAGATGATGTCAGACGTACTCAATAGCAAACATGAAAACAGTAAACAAGAAAGACTTTGACAGCTGAATAGGCTCTGGGATGAGCAAGAAGTCAGATGGAAGGGGTTGGAAAAATCGTGTGGTTTTATGGGGAAGGTTTAGGAATTCATTTAAATTAATAATAAATTAATCACAGGAAAATAAAGTGAATTAACTATACAAAACAAATCAAAGGAAATTCAGGAAATCTTAGGCGTATAGTATTTAGTGGAAAACGTTGTATTGACCGAAAATTACATATGGGTAGCGAGTTTATTTATTTGTTTATTTGTTTATTTATTTAATCATACACCAACACGGTGCGCCAATACAATCAGCACCATAAGGCGGCCAGAAGTTCAGCAAAAAGTACCAAATATGTCCAATTACAAAGAAGTATAAAGGAGAGTTATGTGAATTAGTCAGAAAATCTCTCTGTGACTGTTGATTTTTCCAGGTTCCCTGCAGAAAAAAATGTCAATTCATCTGCCGAAATCGTATAACAGAGCAGAAAGTGTGCGTACGAACCGTGAGCTGTTTTTTCTGCTCCTTCACTAATGCGACCGCCACATGAGTCAAAAGCTCACGGCTACAAACAAGATTTGCATGCATTAATCTATGAACGAACACTGACAGCAGCACGGCTGCGCTACACAGCTCGGCGTTTGCCTCCTGGCGAATCCGTAATCGAGTTGGATATGATGGAGCGGCGTTGATCGAATTAATGGAGGCATGCGGAGATGGAAAGTTCGAGAATCGCAAAGCGACATTATGGCAACATGCTGCAAAAAAAAAGAGATTCCTCAATAGTCGCAGGGGGGAGATGGGGAGAGAGGGGGAGGCAAAACAACGAAAAAGCCAAGAATGGTTAGTTGCCTTTTCTCGAAATCTGTCTGTTTTATAGATTATTAATAGAATAAAAAGGGAAAAAAAGTTGAAAAAAAAAGAAAAATTAAGGGAAGGGTTCCGTTTCCTCCCTTTGGAGATAAGGAGAAGCAGTAAGCAGTCTCCCTCAAAACTCCTCAGTATAGAGGAAGTGAACCGAACTACTGAAATTTCCACTGCAGATCTCTGGCTGGGAGACATCTTATTACGGACCTGCCCCGTAGCGTGGCCGGCTAAATGCAAGCAACAGACACTACTATGACTAAAAGACTAATAAAATACATTTGATCACAGATCACTACTCGGATAACCTTAGAAAAGGACCGTCTGTCTCAAATGACCCAGATGGACTATATCAAAAGGAGTTCTGGTTAAAGCGACCTGTACCCTCGCTGCTGCGGTCCTTCTGCATCAATTAAGTCGAGCAGTCCCTCAGCAAGTGGGTCGGTAAACGTCATTGACCATATGGGTGTGACTTGGGGTCTTCCTGAGCTGACATGTCGCTCGAATACGGGAGGCGGCGGCGGGATTCAAACCCAGCACCCCGTGGGGACATGGTGCTGAGGCGGCGCCTTAGACCACTAGGCCATCTCGCCTCCTAGGTCTTTTACGCTCCTGATATCCACAGAACTCGTCTGCAACTCTACAGAGGCCTAAAAATTTTGAATGAGCAACTAGATTAACTTCCAAAATTACTGCATACATCTATCTGAGAAGGACTACTCCACAGGCCGCCGCTATTGGCCAGAAATTAGGCCGGGTATCAAAAGTAGGTAAACGTACATAGATCTCTTACCTTGAATATACGTAGCTCAAGTTCGGTATCCAGGACTTTTGAATCACTGCAAAAGAACCCCATCACCATAAACAAAATTAAAACAAAAAATTATTGGATTTTGTAGAAAATCTGCCCGAATTATGTTGGAAAATGTTTGGAAAAGTACTATCCACCATCAAAATCTCCCTGTTGTTCCAGTCTTTTACAATAGGAAAAACCTAAGGCGTACTTTCAATGGGAAACTCGGTTTTCCAAAAATTTTCTCAACCGTTCCACCTTTCTAAGATAAATCGATCTGAAATCCGTCCGAACGACTTGAAATTCGGTTTACTGGAAACTGCACAGTCTTCATGAAACCGCAATCACGTTTACTTAATTTAAAAAAAAAGCATTTCTATAACGCAGGTGAAATTGAACCTACTCACATGAGCTAAAATGGTTGCTGCCCTTGGAGGGGCCAGAAGTCTTGGTGGTCATGCTGACGCTATTCACCCCCACCCCCACCCCCATCCCTTGAGGCAAAATCCATGAAATTCAGAATACAAACAAAATGGAGGAATGAGGTGATGCATGCACAACATCCAGAATTCCGAAAACCTTGTTCAGAGACCAGAAATGGACATTGTTAAATGTGTGAAACCAGGGACACAAATGGCAGCAAGGGGCGGGGCTTGCAGTTCACGACGGGGAGAGGTCCGAGTAGCAATAGGGTGTACCCCAACAATTATGTACCTTCGCAATTTACAACGTGGTGGATTGCTGTATGAATAGGGTGAAAACAAATAATGACCCAAAAAGATATCTAAGTAGGTAGCTAGGCGCTATTTACGGTAGTCTACAGTATCGTCCTATGGTGGAGTTGAGCTCACGCGAGTGGCTATCACCCCTGCATGTCAGTTACCCCCCCCCCTCCCCGCTTCTGTTAGGAGAGAACCAGGAAAAATTTGCTGATTGCCAACACGGGTGCGACCTTTATATCACTGCCGGGCTTCCGGAGAAGCCATTCACGTCGGAATGTCGTCTTGTAAACAAAAGTGTGGGCAATTAGCCCGGAAAGAGCAGAACCACCACAAATAAGGACATTATCAAGAGATTGAAGGTTAAAGATAAGGAAATACGGAAATTATCAGATCAGGAAGGCCTACTTGCAGGCCAAATAGCCTCAGCATGGATCTTTGCCCTTCAATTCGGAGATAAAAACAGAAAGGAACAAAGAACAGAGCTAAAAATTGCTCGATAATGAGAAAAACATGAGGAAAATTGCACGAGAGGGAGTAATCCGCCGTGGATTTGCTGGCACGACGTGTCCAAACAACGTGAAGCAGCTTAGGTGATGAATAATTATGCGTTTCTGCGAAAGGGTGAGGGGGGAGGAAGGCCCTATAAGGCGGTGAAGGTGTGGTGTGAGCGGAATGCGTGCATCGTCTAGAATTACTTCTGCGACACTTCAGATTTCCGGACTCCTCGTGCCGAGGTCAAAGTCCGCTGCGAAACGCCGCCGCGGCGCGAGATTTGAAATATTAATGACGTGTTTTATAGTAATCCGATGCTCGCGCTGATCGTGTGGGTGGCTCGGGAAGGATATGTCCTGTCCCGTGACACTCAGGAAGGAGTTGGCTGCAGATAAAAAGTAAAGAAATTAGCCTGGAGAACTCCGAACACAACGAACTTTTGAAAAATTCCCAGAGGAACAGCCTCATTATCAAGTCTTCTCTTTCAGGATTTTCTGAAAGTGCATTACCAACTAGGGCAAAAAGCCATTGTACTGGGTTGGCGACTGTGGTTACGATTTTCGGTAACACTTTAATTTATGGAAAAAGAGGATTATCTCCGTGAAAAATTCATTTTAGAAGCGTAAATTTTCAACGAGAAAAATGTCGCGAAAAAAAAACCACTAATTATGCTCTAACCCAACATTTTTGGGAAAAAGGAGAATGGAGGGCACTTAATCTTCTAAGCACTCAACACTAGGGAGAATGAGGGTAACCCCAAGAGGATGGGCCATATTTTGCAGAAGACTGTTAGCATTTACTATGAAGTTTTAGAAGTGGCCGCTCTCTGCTCTCTTCACAGAATACCCACATTAATGTTGATTTATTGCTGAAATAGTCTCGTCTAAAATGATTGTGACACCCCTTTCTTATTCTTATTCTTATTTAATTATTTATTTACTTTCACTACACTGTGCCAGGAGCACAATGCTACTCCTCAGAATGAGGGTAACAAGGAAAGTGAGAAATGTTATGGAGGCTTTTGGAAGTTCAGTGCAAGTTTATACTTCATTTGTAACGCAGGCTAAATGAGGCGTTCTTACGTATCGAACCTTTCTTGTCCCAGAGTCCGGCAAAACCATCCGAATCACTGGAAATTCACGAAAATAGACTTTAAAGCAATGGTTGAAACGCTGTCGAGCTTCTGTCCCTGAATATCTGTTTTAAAATCGTGTTTGTTATAGACATAACAGAAAAAAATTAATTTTTTTCTCTTAGAGATGCTACAGAACATGTCAATGGCGCAGCAGATTTGAAGATTTTTCATGTCAAAAATAACTTTCATATACATCATATACACATTTGGAATGCAGAACTCAAAAATGTTTAGAAGTTCAGGTCAAAATTTAATTTTGTTCATTCCCAGCGATTCTACGGGTTTTCACAGGATTTTGGGATAATAAATAGAGCGATGTTGAAAAGTATGTCTGTACATACGTATGTATAACCATGGGATACCTTGAGGCAACAAAGAGTTTTCCCAATCCGACTCAAATGCGTGATTTGATGGCTGAACAGAGCTGGAGCGAGAATGAGAAGAAAGGAACGCGAGAAAATGAGCACTCTCCGAGAAAGCCCCTTGTCATGGCTTATCCACTATAAAGAATGTAAAGTCGACAAAAACAATTTTGGAAACGAGCGAAAACCCTCGGGCTCGCTTCTCTAGGAGAAGGTGGGTGAATCAGCCAAGTCTGGTTGTTAAAAAACGCAACTCATTGAGGGGTATCGAACAGAAGCAGAATTTTAAAAAACGACTTACAATACATCGCTAGGTTCCCACGGAAAAAAGACTGGTGCACATTCTTTTAATGCTATCTCTGGTGCACATCTTTTTAATGCTGTCTAAGTACCACAAAGGTAGGAACTGCGTAGACATTCACACTCTGATGCTTGTACATTATTCAGGAGATTCGTGTCTGGACATCTTATTAAACAAAAGTAATCAGACATAGCTCACGGAGTTTTTAATAGCTTTCCTTTGCCGACGACACAAATATTTTTCATTCAATTATTCATTAACTAGACTGCATACCCGGCTTCGCTCGGATGTTTTACTACCTCGGCTTTCTAACACTGATGAGGGTTATTGCTATTGCCGGCAAATTCTTGGCAAACGCCCATAATTTTGGATATGAGTACATAACCAAAGCTAAAGTATGTAACCATTCTTCACTGATGCGTAACCGAAAAGTCAATTAAGTTGTTTCGACGACAAATTCATGGAAAAAAGTTGTCATATTAGGTGTTTAGCGTGTTCGATTGATTCAGTAAGCACATTCTTACCGGTCCCTCTTCATAAGCGGGAAAAGATCACAGGAAATCACTGAATCGATAAATTCGTGCGGAATAGTTGTCATATTCGTGTTCATCGTGTGGGAAAATCCCAGTAGGCACGGCCGTGGGCGAAAATAGCCAAAAGCAGTGAGAACGATGAATCTATGTGTTTTTTCTTTGCAAAACGGTTATCATATTCATGTTCAGCGTAGTGGAAAACTACAATAAACATGTCCCTGCCCCACCCCGGACGAAAACTGAAACAATCGACAAAATCAATTAATCGATAATCTCGTGCGAAATGGTTATCATTTTTGTGTTCAGCGTATTGAGGAACCCCAGTAGACGTGTCTCCACCGCTCCAGAATAAGAATAATAAAAAAAAACCCAAATCGATTAAAATTGTAAAAATAGACATGTAACTCCCACCGATGTACATATGTCTCGAGAAGAATGGCTCAGCGAGAAAACGAGATTTTCGCCTTTGTCTCTCAAGTCCATAAATTTTTCACCCTCAGGGAACACGTGGTGAGCTGTACTTCGCTTTTAATTAATCAAGCTTTCACTTCACCACCACAGCGTTGCCACTGGGTATCGGATATTCCTAGAGGAGGCTCTAGGGCCTGTTGGTCCCTTCGCATAATTGCAAGGATACGTAAACACCGTTAAGGTCTTACGGTCCCTATGGCTTTAGAGTTCCTGCATCTGGTCCGTGCTACTGATGGCGAACAAAAAACAAAGAGAGAAGGTTTGGTTAAATAAAGGTTAAACAAACTCGCTACTATTCTGGCGTGCAGTTGAACATAAAACAATACGAAAGGGAGAAGGATTGGAGCGTGCGAAAGCAAGAGGCATAGGAGAATGGTACTGGGAGACGGCTAAATTTTCAAGGTAGAAATCTCGAATTAAATGCGAATCAATGCCTGGAGTAATAGCTAGAGCAGTAGTAATAGAAACTATCGTTCAAATAATAAATTTGTACTTTCCAGTTAATAAGCTCCTGGAAATATTAATACAGAATGATTGTGTTAAACTCCTTGACACTTCATTCGAAACATAGTACACTATAACCGGTACGACCAACATTATAAGTAAAATAAAACTCCATGTAGTAGAAACACACATCGAAAAATACATATTTATAACATTAAGAGTGGAAATTGGCATTAGGAACAGGCTGATCTATGGTAATGACGAATGGCTTATAGGGAACATAATAATTACACGGAATATAATAGATTGATGATAAATGATGAGCAAAATAACAATGTATGACGATAAATAGTAAGAAAAATAACAATTCACAACGAATGTACTAGCATATAACCTACTAGTGAACATAAATAATAATGATATATAGAGAAACCCTTGTCTATTCTAAATAATAAGTAAATTGTGCCACAAATTGTAACGAGGAGGAGGAAATTAACATAATATTATAATATAGGAAATATAATTATCAATAACCATATTGTAATAATATGTAAATTAATAACCTTAACCACAACTCCTTAACATTTGTCACTTTCCTTGTTACCCCCCATTCTGAGGGGTAGCATTGTGCTCCTGGCACAGGTGTAGTGAAAATAAACAATAAATAAATGAATATATATATATATATATCTAACCAGATTTACGATAGGGTCACTCCGGAAAATCCTTGAAGGATTTGTGGAAGTCTGGCGAACGGGAAGGAAGCGCAAAATTACACTGCTTGCTCAGGCAATAGCAAGCTCTCGAAACTGCCACTGATGCGATAAAGGCCTTCTTCCTGTTTTTAGATCATTCTCAGGGCAAACGCTCATAAAAATTGCAAGCGACCACATGGTAACATGTTTACTTATATATCAGCTGTCACACCATCAAAGGAAATGTGGAAATACAGGACTTTGACGTAAGCGTAGGATTAGAGAAAGCACGCACACGAGAACTGGTCCATAGCAACTGGCATTGCTCGTAGCTGCCTATAATTTCTATTTCAATTGGTATACCTTCAGCACAAAGCACGACTATATGGATTTCTGATGCCTGAGGTACATTTTACACCACGGACTTCTTTCCTGAGGCTTCTCAGCTTGCAAGCCACATTTCCGCATGAAGGCTTCATTCGTTTTTGCACGAGTTCAGACCCTTTAATTAGATTTCCAGCACTTTTTTTATAGAATACATACACAGCGTCTGTCCCCAGTAATCTATGGATGCCAGACCTAGGTACTTCCTCATTACTAGGTGCCGCATGGTCATTACGGTAGCGGTACTGTGGTTGGCTGAGAAAACGCTGCGGTTGGCCAGATGGCGTTGGAATGCAGTACCAGGTTCTCGTACTTAAGAGGCGATTACTAATATACCAAGCTTAGTTACAGTCTCCTTTACCGCTCAAGAAGTTGTAGATCCTAAGAAAATCAAGGAATTTATAGAAATATGAGAAATTATACTCACATTGTACTTAGAAATACATGTATGTATGTGCTAAAAGTAAGACTTTGTAGGAGCAATAGGGAATCTAGAAGAACATAATGGGAAACCCAGCAGAACAAGGGAATCCAGAAGAACATAATAGGGAATCCAGAAGAACAAAGAAGAAGATCAAAGCTTCAAGTCCTTGAGCGACTTCACTCATCAGAGCACAAAACAAAGAAAAAAGAGAAGAAGGGCTAGAAAAGAGAATAAGGGTCATAGGCAAAGAAAAGCCTGAAACGAAGAGCCTTAAGTATGTTCGAAAAAGTTTATTCGGAATTTCCAACTGACACCCTCGTAATGTTTAAGAATTTAACTTCTAAGCAGTCAAATTTCTGAGTTTCCGAAAACTATGTACATATAGACCCCATTAGTTTTCCAGTTTTTGAATTTTTTGACTCCAAGTAATTTTCGAACATTCGAATCTTTAAAATTTCAATTCCATTATTTTCTAATACATATATGGAACTAGTAAAGATAATCAGAATCTGGATTTCTTGGATACTCAATTTTCAATGCGATAAAGCCCATAGTAAATACGACGCAATCGAAATAAATATTCTTTCAAAATCAGACGCCTAAACAAAACTGAAAACACTGAGGGTGGGGGGGGGGGTGTGCTGAGAGGAAATATTGCTTGAAAGCCGGAAGAGAGATGTCTTAATGTGAAAGAGGCTTCCAATGAAGGAAATTTGTGCAGAAAGAAAGGATGTGATAAGGACATGTGACGCTGCCAACTAATTTGACCTTTAAAAAAATGCAAAATAGAGAATGATTGGCCATAAGCGAGCCGTTCGAGTTATGCCACCATTTCATTTTTACCCTGCCATACCCCGATAAGTTTGTATTGTGGCCACTCACTCTCTACTTTCCATTTTTACTGTTGCCAGCGTTATATATTAGGTGTTAACATGATTCCTTGCGCTTTTTTAGGATGCATTTTTCTCCACCTAATTGACATCTTTCATGTGCAATTCATATAAGATTCGAAAGCGCTAATCTTCGCCTATAAAACCGGTATAAATCTTTTTTCCTAAGGCGATAGTTTGCTTAGATTTTATGCCTGCAAAGTGGAGCAAAGAATCAATAGAAAACAGCGCAACCGATAACCACCTATCCTGTGAATCCGTTGAACCTCGAAAGACTATCGAAATTGGCCAAGTGATCTCTGCTAAGTATGAAGGAGATGTTTTGCTCAAAATAACTGGTCATCAGCGATTTTCTAACAACAAGGAAGACACATTTGGTCTCGATGACACCAACCATTTCAACCGAACAAATTTCTCGAAAACTCGGGAATTGCTCCTAGGAAATCGTATGATCTAGATGGACATCATACTTCTCAAAGCCAGTAACTGAAGTAATTCTGCCGAAAGAATCCAATCGCGAGGGTCTAGTCATCCTGGTGACGTCAGACCCCACCTTCCGAAAATCGTCAAACTGGCGTTCCAACAGTACCACTGATTATGCTCCTCTTCGTTTATATTCTACAAAGCTTACACACTCAAACAGTATAAAAAACAGCTTTCCTATCCTCACTGAATACAAGGAAGAAATTTTCCTTTTCCTCGAGATCGCGTTTTTCTTCTTAAGCCTAAAAGCCCAGAAATTCACTAGTTCTGTAAAAACATTCGATGGTGATTGTAGAGGAAGGAAAGCGCTTTCAGAAGGTATAGTGCATGTTAGCGAAAAATGGCGATGGGGCCGAAAAAAAATCCCAACTAAGAAAAACGCAAGAACTTGTTAACACGTCCTGTTGAGGAAGAACCACCAGCTGCATTACGGTTGGGATGCGCCATTTCCCAAAGAATTTAGAGAAAAATTTGCAAATTAGAGTCATTCTTGTAAAAACGACGTATATATTTTCTGCACTTCGCCAAAAACGCGGAGGCAGTCAGCAACAAGGATAGCAAAGGGCGTAGGCAGCCGCATTACTTGTTACTCCCCGAGGAGTCGTTTGCAAAGTTCATGCAAATAGCGTGATTTAGTACAGTTTTGCGCAAAAACTCATACGTATTCCAGCAAAAGTTTGCAAATGCTGTGATGAAGTCGTGCATATTGGAAACATCACGAACAGCTGATAATTTCATGTGAATTTCCACTACTCGGCATGACGTGTTGTATTAATTCATAATTTGGTACTACACTGCTATGTAATTCTGCCCCAGGAGCGTCAAAAGAAATTTCCTCTAAATTTAAAAATGTGCAGGCGTTATGAAAAAATAAGTGGTAACTGGAAATAACTCTCATGTTTATCAAGGATGTAATGCTCACTAGAGAGTACTTACTATTAACTCAACGCAATTTTGGTCGAGATATGATTTTTTATGATTATTGCGCAAGAATTTATGTAAAAAATAGAAAATAAATGCCAGGTATGGTTGAGAGATGGGGCAAAGGCGGATGCGCAGAATCCGATTTCAGGATTTTGGGACATATATGGCCCGAATAGTTTTACTAGTACAGAATACTTACCATTAACTCAAAGCAATCGCAAAATTGACTAGCTTCAACCCAATTTCCTGGAATTTTTGCCTGTCAAATGATTGCAAAATTTAACGCAGAGTAGCACTTTTACGTTAACAAGCCGAATTCTGATTTCCAGGCTTTCGAATCCCAAAAATTCTACACAGGTACCCAATAAACATGCCCAAACAGGCCGTTCGCGTAGACTCGGACGAGGACGGGTCATCCAGACAAGGCGAATCTCAAAGGCACAGTAAGACCATAGGGTAAAATCCATGTATTCTTTAGCAGGGCGATTGCACTAGTAATTAAATTTAATTGGGAAGTTTCCTTAATGCTCAAGATAATCTTAAAAATGAGGAATTTGAAGAGTATGAGTGTTTAAAAATCTTATGAGCCCTTGTAGTCCGGAAGAAATCCTTGGATTTTAAGTGCAACACCATGAGAATGAGCTCTGGAGCGGATTTGTGAAGCCCATTCTTTGATTAGTTTACAGACTCACATCATATGCCGGGAAAACAACGACTATACTCGTCATAAGCAGGTTTCCAAAGCGGATTTGAGTTCTGTTCAGCGGTTATTTCAAAGAATTTGTCTTCACTCTGACGCACTATCCTGTTACGCTTACATATCCTAGGACTACAATAGGATCAAAAACAAACGAAAGACAAAGTGCGACAAGAATTCTGGATAACTACGATAATTTCAAGAGGATTTATGAGAATAGAAGCGACAGGGAGTGCGCACTGGGACAAAGGTCCAATATCCAATTGAGTCCAATATGACATCCTCGCTGATAGCAAATCCAGGAGCAAGTATTTAAATCCAGGAATATCTGAGGGGAAATTCTGCACTAAGGCCACGCCAATTTAGGTGCTCTTCTATGGGAAAGTACACTTTTGAATGAAAATAGGGAACAATAACAATAATAAAGAAGGGAGCTACAAGTGAAACGCACAAAAGCACCGTAGTGGGCACTAGGAAGGCGATGAAATGCCAGAAGAACAAAGAAACCATCAACTGGGATAAAAAAAAACTTGGACGAAAAAACACCTATCATTTGCAGTCATGTGGTGGTGATCCCAGCGCGCGCGGCGCGGTTGCGTTGCGTTTGCGTCGCGTGTTTCTCAAGCCCGCGAAAGATGCACTTGCATTGACGCTCGCTGTAGTAAAGCACATGAAAATTTAATACATGAGCATGTGGAGAAAATGAGGTCTTCTGTACTGAGGAGGGGAGCAGGGGTCGAGGATGAGGACTGGGAGGGGGAGGGAAGTAATTCATAGTCTGGAAGTAATTCATAACCCTCGAAAGCGCGTAGTGAGGGAGGAGAGGGAGGATAAAGCTTCACTGAGCACGAATTGGCTATTTTTAGACGCATGGCTGCAATCTCGGAAAGCAGCCTTCGAATCATAATAATGACGAGAGGCAAGTTGATGTTTGCCGCTGAATGACGTCAGTCACACCTTGTGAGGCTAAACACAGCCCTGAGGGAACTCCTGTCATCAAAATATTAGTGGAGCTATGTACTATTAAGAAGGAGTCATACTGCATTTGAGTCATCAGTGAATAGGAATCCGGGCGTCACTCCTGGCTTACACATATCTGAGGGGAGTAATGCCCAGGGCAAATCCATTAGAAATCGTATGCAGTCCACAGTGAGGGAATAAATTATTATTTATTACCGAATGCAGAATAATTGATGACGTTAACGAGGGAAATAATAAGGTAGCAGAAGAATGAGTGCCTATGAAGAAAGAACGGCTCAATCGGATAATGTGGTCGTTTGCAGTGGGTCTGGAAGCGTGCAGAATCCAGAACCAGTCCACAGCAAGGGGCGCAGGCCATCTGTCAGGACAGGTGGTTCAATGAATTCATGATGCAACGAAATTAATCACAAAAAAAGTCTTATCAAAAGCCATGAAAGAATGAAAACTATAAATTTTCTAGCAGATGACGTCACTTCCAATATTTCTTCCGTATTCGGCATCTCCTTTACGTTTTTTTGAACACGTAATCAGTAGTAACATTAAGTTCCACGGATAAAGGACTCATGTTCTGGTACCGCATCTGAGAAAAGAGCAGTCATCCAAAAAAAACGGAGCACCTTACCTGTACCTGGCCTCCGGTGTAAACAAATTTTATTTCGCGAAAGTCTGGGCCCAGGCTCATCATTGGGAGATGGGTAATACCATACCCATGGGTGTAGTTGCACATGGCTTATCGCTGGGTATAGACAATTCCACGTATGGGTAAGCATGCTGCCAGGTAAAGGGTAAATTTGGGCAAGTGAAGATGTTTACCATGGATCATCTCGGTAATGCGCCCGAGCTGTGGAAACAAGCAACGATTTAGAATTATTCATAGGGAGTGTAAATAATCTAGTAGAATCGGATTAATCAAAACCAAAGAAGCCAGTAGACATTAAAGCCGGTCATGAGTAGGCGGCTTAACATGAGGTAGATATGATGCCTCACCAAGCCTTAACTGCATGTGTAACTTGACAACAACTGGCTCACTGGCAAAATGACACTCAGCATAATTTATTCTGTTCATTTGCGATTTGCAAAATCCCCACGAAGCCTGTTTTCCGAAATTGAGGTGTTTTAAGTAATTGCTGCGACCGAAGCAGATATCTTAGCTTTTGCAGCTAGAGAAACAATTCAGAAGTCCAAACATGCAAAAAAAGGAGAGGCAAAAGGTAACTCATAGTAGAAACTTAGATTTCGCATGGTCAAGGTAACTGACCAAAGAAGGGCTCTATGAGAAGGATAACACAAAAGTGTAAGCGAGAGAATCGCAGCGATTGTGCATGTTTCTTGAAAGAAGAAAGCCTTCCTACATGGTCATTGCCGTGGAGGTCGATTGAAATCCAATAGAATGGAGTATGCTCAGTACCCCACAAACAACTTATTGACAAGCATTTGGAGAGCAAGTATCTGATCGCATCTGAAACTTGCTTTTCCAAAAGATTGTCGACAACTTGGTTTTGCACTTCCTTGTCGACAAATTGCCCGCCCGAAAGCTTGTCGACAACTTGTTTCTTCTCTTCCTTGCCGACAAGTTGCCGGAAGGAAAGCTTGTCGACAGCTTGGTTTTGGGTGGCATGATGAGGTCAAATTTGTCTACAACGATTTGCTAGTTAAACGTTTTTTTGCAAGTTGTCGACAACTCGTTTTTGGGGTTCTGAGTGGGTCGAAAAGAAAATTGCTAAGCTTAATATGTATATACCAGAAAAACTCTTCTTCTCTTGCTCTTCTTGTTCCACGACGGGAAGGTAGAAGAGGCAAAACTGTCACTGGGATGTTACCCAGCATGCATGTTACCAGCACGTATCACGTCCATATCATTCGTGGATCTGTTAATTGTTAATTCACCAACGTCAGGGTGCACAAATGGTTCCAGGACATGTCTATTTCATGAGGAAAAGAATTATATTTACATTTATCTAATTGTGAGAACTAGGAAAGCAGCAGCACTAGAGAGAAATCGAGGTCTGGAAGAGAGAGGACAGGGGTTTGCCTACTCGTTGACCACATAATCGTCCCTAGGAGTTATACTATTTCCTAGAATGCTATGCTCAGACGGATAATACTGTCCAGTACAATATCCTCACTGAGCTCCTGGAGCCGAAGTTCGCGAATAAATCATGGCTTTCTTATGACAGGTGCTCGTGACACTTGTCATAGCTTCACTGGAAAAAAATTAGCAAGTCGTTTATAAACATAAACATGAGTTTTTTTTCCTTGTGCAGAGCATGGAAGCTTTGCTGAAAGATTGGGCAACCTCACACTCATGGTTAGCAGCTGGGTATAAACATCGTGTGAGTGTCGCTGATGAATTCCAGGGAAAGGGTAAATCCGAGTACTTCGACAAATTTACCATGGGTGGCCTTAGGGATAAATACATTTGGGCCCACACCGATGTTAAAGAGTTCAAAAAAAAAGTATTTGAACAAATGTAAATGCCAGCCAAAGGTGTGAAGAAAGGGAAACTCAGAAAATAATAATTACTGTTCCTTCCTACAATACTGCGCACAGACATTGTAAAAACGACGGTATGTCCGCATATGTTACTGTCTCTTACCGTCGCTTTTCAAGAATCGCATAAGCGGCGGTTATTCCGAATGCAAATAGTACTATTAGATAGAACTCGTTGAGTTCCTCCTAAACATATGCGATTCATCAGGTTTGGACTGAAAATTTTGTTAAAAATCGCCGATTTCAGCTTCTACTCAGGCATCCTCTCTTAATTGTTATTTGAGGGCATATTTGACCTCAAAAAGATGGGTTTCCTCAGAAAGAGTCATGCAGCTTTGTTTCGAGCCGACTTTCAGCAGAAATAGGAAGTTGACTTATTTGGAACATTAAAGTAGGAACATCTTTGCCTAAGCTTTCTCCAGTTGTTCAATGAAGTTTCTTAAGTTGCTTTATTTGTAGGCTTTCGGCGTTAAAGCCTTCTTCAGACTTTAATTCTTCAGACAGAACTGCAGTCTCGTCAAAAGCTTACAAAAGTACATTTGTTAGCAGCAAAGTAGAGGAAAATCTTGATATTCTTGTGATAATCGGAATAGAAAAGCAAAAAGGAATATCGAAATAGCGCTGTGATCCTTGATTCCAGAAAAATTCTAAATAGTTATTTCTTTTTTGATGAACAGCTTTATTTAGTTGAGTAGAGACTTGTGCAAGAATGAGAAGGAATACACGGATAAATGTCCTGTACAGGGATATTCTTCTGTAGATCAAGTAGGATGACATTTTTTGTTGTTTTTTTTCATTTGTTTTAATGGCCTTCCCTCACTGCTGATGAGTTCCGGAGAACGCCATATTCCTACCTCGCTCTATACAATGAAAGGAACGGAAAATAGGTATTTTGCTGTTTTATTTTTTTCTTGTTGCGCACTACCTCTCAACCCCTCACTCCCCTCCTCCAATTGCTCCCCATCCAGTTATGGTTAGCGAACCCAAAGTACGTAAACGTCCGAGCGATTATCTCCACGTGAACTCCTTGATGCACAACAATCTCTTGCACTATAAACTCTCGCCAAAAATGGAAATTTATGGAAAATGGTAGTAGAATATACGGATAAACGTTAGCCAATGAGAGTACAAGGACAAACCGATTCTCCATGAGAATGTTGTTGGCCACTAGGTATCTTGTGAATTGCCGATTAGACGTTCGGAACCGTAAACAATTTTCCAAATCCGTCCTATACACGCAATACTTGAGAAGCGATAAACAACGTTTTCACACATGCACGCCCACCATTCACGTACTCAAAAACACCTCCACGACAGAGATGTCTCACCTAAGAATTTTGCGGGGGCGTTTGACACCTGTCCTATATTATATGACCAAACTACCAAGCTACCTATACCTGTTTCGTATTACCCAGGGTTTTAGGTAATTTTTGCTTGGCAATCTACATATGGCGGAATTCATGGAATTCCCGATACGATTCTCAGCTAGCCGCTAATTGGACGAGTTCCCAGAGGCAAATACGGCGTAACTCGCTGTATTCACCGTAACATGTCATAGATGATTGAGGAAAATATCGTTGACGAAATAAGTCCATTCTTCTCCGAACAACTCGTCCGTTTTGAGAAAGCGGGTAGGTCACAGTCTTCCCAGGGACATCCATGGATCTCAGCACTAATGTTTTGACAGAAGGTCCTTGTATAGAGTCTGAAAATGTATGGAGTCCAAAATCAGGTCTCAAAGCGAGAATAAAGAACTCATCAAACTTTTATTCTTTAAGGGAAATGCCGGGTTCACGAAAAATAAAAATGTCTAAGAACGGTTTTCGAGCGTTTAAGATGAAAAGAGCTACCAGATGGTCCAGACACACTAATCTGAGCAATAGTACCGAAAAATCCTTTTTTCCGACCGCTTCTTCTATGGAGCCGTTGGGCGGGACTCCCAATAGGACCATGTCTTAACTCGGTAGATGGTAGCTCCACCGAAAAAGGGAGTGCATTGGTAAAAATTTCGTATTCCTCGTAAGAGTCCTTGGACGTGAATTTCCTAACAGGATAGGAGTTGCATATTTGACCAGTAAGGAAGTGTATAGTGCGAAATCCCGTAGTCACTTTAAGCTCCTCCCACAATCTCCCCAAAAATTGATGCCCGAAGGCGGGCATCAATTTTTGGGGTGATTTTGCCGAAATATCACGTACAGTTGTGATCAGCAGCTTCTGCAGATTTTTTTCATGTGGAGATCTCAAAAACGATTCCAAAGTGGGGTGGTGCATTTGGAAACAGCATTCCCGCCGGAGGATGTCTGCGTCATAACAGTTAGTTATCTATTTTTAAGGTCAGATGTTCAATTATTCATTCATTCAAATGTTCATCCGCATCCCATTGGTCAGAGAGACAATGATTAGTCAGAGTGGTGATGCTGAGAAGTTCAGCAAATTAAAAAAAAAGACTCTCACAAAGTGGTCAACGCAAAATAGTACTGTTGCTATCACTATTACTGTCTAGCAGTGGCAGACGCAGAGTGGCGGGACGGGAGATGCCCCCCCCCTTGAGAATGTTCGCCCAACTTTTGAAATTACTTTACAATGCAAATATAAATCTTGTATTAGCTTATTTTCGATTGCTTGTTTATATTATTGTTCTTTTAAGTAATTTTTATTAATTAATTATTACTATAATCGATATTTTTATTAATTTCATTCTCCATCTGGTTCCCCAAAGCGGCGGAGACTCCACTTTATTTTCCACGCTCCCCCCCCCCCCTTCCCGCCCACTTTCTGCTTCCGCAGCTGTTTGAATCGAATGATGGCTACTCTGTGTATTAGAAGACAGTTCTCTTTCCATATACAAAGTCAAAATATGGACAACTGCAACTTTTTTAAAATATTCTTATAATAATACAATAAATTCAATATTTAATAATAATAAAATGTCCCTGCACTTCGTTTCAGTTTTTAAATAACTTAAAACCACCATATTCAACACAGTACTGGTTTGTTTCCCTAGAATCATGAAGGAATGTTTCGATAGTTGTTATTTCTTATTACCAGCAAAGGAGCAAATGGACTAACCAATTGAATGAAGTCAAGTAGTAATCAGGAGCAGAGTTAACCTATACCTCTTCTGGAAGCATTGATGGATAACGAAGATAGAGGAGCCAATATATGCCAGTGCAACGCTCGTTCTTCCACCACCTCATCGTTATTCATCTCATTCTCGGAAATAGCCGCGTCTTGATAGCCTAGCTTCTCAAAACTGCATCCAGTTATCCTTTTCAGAATTGCTAATTATCGCTATGATAACGAAATTATGCTAAGCGCTTCATCACACCCATGTTGGGAGATACTTTCATGAAATGTGACCAGAAAACGAAGTTACATGTATAAACGTTTGCATATATGAAGTGTTTGTAACTCTAGGAATTTACTGATATTTGCTTATGGATTATAAACTAGCACATCTCCTGGAAACGAAGCGAACATCCTCCCCCCCCCCCCCCCTTAGACTCTTCTGGAGCAGTAACCTACATTTATTCTCTCTAGTAACAAACCAGCTGTAATCTTGTGAGCGACTACCCTTGCATCATGTTGACCAATTTATCGGGAATTCGCAGGTATTTTCACATTAGAATGTCTTGAATTTTACATAACTTGAAGTAATAAGGCCATATCTGAAAATATTAAAAGTTAGACAAATAATAATTTACGGGTATTTTTACTGGTATTGCCTCAAAATCCTCTCTGTTCGTGGGAGCAGTTCTGGGCGAAACGCATGGATGTCTCACTGATTCTGCTATGCAGAAGTTTACTTCAGAGAAAAATAATCATATACGTCTACCATCAGGGGCACATCTTGAGTTAGTTTTTGATGTATAGACCTGGAGAGCTCTTCTATCACCTTTTGTGTTAATCCATGAATACGCAGCGCACATACGGGCACATAAATAAATGAACAAATAAATAAATAAATAATATTAGGTCGGGAAATGATTGAGACACTTCTACAAAAATTCTTTCTAGCAACCCTCCCACGTGACCCATCCAAATGGTACGTGAATATGTGATATCATGCCCTCTGAGCATCTGCGCCGTTTGTTATCTAGGAGCGAAAATGGACGAGCACCGAACTCAAGTGATTTTCTTGTACGAGCTCCTATGGAGCACCAGTGGGAGCGAGAGGGATGGCAACATTATCATACCATTCATCCCTGTGCTCCTCAGCCATATAACCGTGAGCCGTCGGTTCCAACGTTTCTTTTCGGGCGATACGTCTCTCCGAAGCCAATTTCCTAATCGGCGATATCCTGAGCTGAGGAGCTGGGTATGCTCCACGGGAGTCACTGGCAAGCAACATAATGGAAAGCATCAGCATTTAAGATAGTTAATTTAGGGCGACGTCCATCATTGTGGGAGAAAAGAAACATCCAACGTGTTGAGATGCTAATTTTGTTCGACAAAATGCCCCTCAAATGACTTTTCTGACTCGTGGACAGAAAATAGAGCAAACACGGATGACGGCGCCACACATGCCACTCTTGTCCGACCGAGCTTTCCTCTTAATATCCTACCTGGTACCTCTAGCACTCCTTGGCCGAGCAGCATTTCGCCAACTTTTACGTTTTTCGTTTTCGTTTCATTGACTGATGAGTTCTTCGACCTGTGTTAACATGATTACAGACCCCGTAGTGCTGGAGCTGTCTCTGATAGGTGGCCCCAGGTGATAGGTGTACATGGTCACCACAGCATGTCCTGCGGTCTTCTAATAGAAAATAAAAAGTATGAACACTGAAAATAAACCCTGAGTGTACGGAAGCATAATTAATCTTTTGCACATGACCGCCTCCGTTTGCGACGGCCTCGGACAACTGGATTGCAAAGGGCAGGGTGTTGCCTACTCAGGCAGATTTTAGCTACAATTCCTCATCTATAAATAAAATTATTAGTGTTATAGGAAGGTTTATGATAAAGAAAAGAGGTAAAATTCATATAGAAGTGCTGCCTACTAGCCCGTTTTGTTCCCTTACCATATACGGGTAAATAGGTTTAAGAAATAGGTCCTCCCGGGAGCTAGTCAGTATGGCGAGGAGGACTATCATGTCAAGGTAAGAACTCACCTTATGTTGTATATGGCTAAGAACTACGGTTAGTTCTTAGCCATGTTACCTTACGGTAGGGTAATTCAATACCAGCTCGACAAGGGCTTTGGCCCCATATATTCTGTTCCAGACGCGTAAGTGCCGTAAGATAATGATTTCATGCAGAGTGTTATTTGCTATTCTTGCTTAAGGAAGGCAATATGCGCGGCTTAGTTGTGGAAAGACCTTCAAATCTACTGATGCTCCCATTGTTTATTTTATTTATTTACTTACCTACTCAATAACTTTCCAGGTGCGCTACCACATTCCTACCTGGAGGGAAAAAGGTGAGAAAAGTGAGTACCATAGCCAGAAATGTGAGAAAGGCCATAGCCACGGTCGCCCTACAGCATTTTTCACACCTCTGTCCATCAAGGGTGAGATACTATAGAACTTAATTAACTCCGAGTAAGTTAAATACAACAACCAAGTGATTAATTCAATTAAATAAAGCAAAATGAACCCCAAAGGACTACTGTCCAAGAAATTTATAAGTAAATGTCCTCCATGGTCGTTCATACCTATCTAGGTCTGATTGAACTAATTCGTTCTTAATTAAGCTCAGTTTAATAACTAGTGCGAACTCCGTGGCTTGGATAAATACAGTAGTCGTCAATGGCGGTGGCCCCCCCCGTAAACCCGTAAAAATACGCCTCAAACACGACGCAACGCGACCGCGTCGCGCACGCCTGCATTTTTGTCGCTGCTGCCGGAATGCTATTTCTAGGCGCTTTTCTTCCCGATTAGGTCGAAAATCCTTGAAATCGGGTAGAAAGGCTGCTAGATATAGTATAACAGGAAACATCGTTTACGACGCCTGCGGCGCGGTTGCGCGGCGTACTTCTTGAGGTCGCGGATGGGCCACCACCACTGACGTCCACTGTATGTTTTTTTTCTCGAAAGGACATGTTTTGGAGGCCAAATCTGGCCGTGTAGGATGAAATGTTCTTTGTTGCCTGTGTGACGTTCCCCTTATACCTGCCTCTTAGCCCACTTTCCCTCTCTTTGTGATTAATATCTAGATAGGGGATAGCCACAATATGCTTCAAAAATATAGCGTTTGTGGACTAGTAAAGAGTAAATCCATAAGATCAAAAAGCCAATATTCTTTGGCAATTCATCATATTCAAATCTTAGCCTTTTTCCGGGCTATTAATAGAAGTGACTGCTCAGTAAGCAATCCATGCATGAAGGGCGTATCCAGAAATAGCCGTGCGAATAGGTTTATCGAGACCAATAACTCCTACGTGCTAATGGATGATTGATTTGTGCTCTCACCCGAGGGTAAGCGGCGTGTGAAGCCAGAAAATGTGCATCAAACAGCAGCCGGATCCTGAGTTATGTATGAATTTAGCACGAAACCAAGGGCTTATCCGAGCAGGAGAGGAGCTAGGTGGTCGAGCTTGTGTGCTGACGTTCTGCTCTAAGTCCTAGAAAGTCCTTCCCGCGAAATTTGCATTTAACTCGTGACAGTGGTCTTTGGATTACCATTCCTAGAGATCTCAGAATTTGAGCGGATATAATCGAAGACACAATTACCACGATGCCTTGCAAAAGGAATGGGACGCCATGCCAAGAGCACTTGAATCGCTGTAGTCCAAGAAAACTCCTTTTCTCCACCTTTCCTGTACAATTCCTATTGTTATATTGCACCTGTGGATCAGCACCAAACAATGAAAGAAACGATTCTTAAAACGATAATTCAATAAAAGCGCCATTCTAGTCGAAGATGAATCCAAAAGAAGCTTTTGTTTGCTCGTTCCGGTGCTCTAGTTCTCAGTTATTTATGGACAACATGAGGCAAAAAAATGCACTTTCAAAATTTGCTTCTAGAAGCAAAACGAAGAGTGCGACATGCTCAAGATGTAGACGGATGCTCCATTAGTTTTATTTCATTTCTACATTTGATATCATGTAAGTCGCTGCGTTTACTATTTATTACTGTACTACTATATCTCCTGCAGCACATTTTTATTGCACTCTGTTGCAAAATTAGTAGAAAGAGAAGAAAGAACCCGTGCAGATCTCTACTCAAAAGTACATCCGTGAAGCTATTCTGACTAGAAAGCTACTAGAGCTATGTATGTGCGGAGATGCAATTAGCGGTAGCTTGTCAGGCTCTAGATAAACTTGCTGCAAGACGTTCTCAGAAACAAGCAAGGCTTGCTAGGATGTCTCACAGCTACTAGGATTAATGAAAACGAATGTGATAGGCGCATCACATTGCTCCATCGAGAACGCAACCGTGGGGCTGACCGTCTGTGGAGCGCACCGTCTGAATGAACAAACAATTCATTACTGTTCCAGCACCACGCAGTCCGGCTTTTTCAGGATTTCTGCAGTTTTAAATATCAAAAGCTCCCTGAATGAATTGGAAGGAGGTAAGTCTATTGAGGAAGTCCTTATCCTTGCATGGGATCGAAACGATAAAGAGTGGAAGTAGATGAGGGAAACCATAGAAGACTCACGAGTCCCTCGCAGCCAGAGCACAAAAAAAATTTACGCTCAAGTACTGAGCTATAGTGTGTTTCACTGGGGAACATAGTTGTGAAGATAACAGAGAAATGCGAGAAATAGTGCCGTATTCGGAGAGGAAGACGAGATATGCAGATCATGGGCACAAATACTCAACTATCGTCGTTTTTGGAATGGACTATAGCACGTGCTTTTCTTTTTGAATTTGGACGAAAAATAGAACTAAATCGTGGCACTGATCCATCCTGGATGGGCGCATTTCATTCAGAACTTTTTCAGGAAGCTTCATAGAGGAATCCGTTTTTACATGAATTGATAATGACATAAGCACAGTTGAAGAAACCTTTACCTACCAATAATTTGTACTTGTGGTGACTTGAATTGTAATTTTGTGGATTTTGATCGTAGCTAAGACCATTTCTGAATAGAAACGCCCAAAAGAACAACTACATTTAATGAGAAAAAATACACAACACAAATACTACAGAGGATAAATGTATGTACAAGTGGAGGGGTGCGAAAAAAACCCGCGATTACCTACCGGAGATAACACCCCTTTTCTTCAGGATTCTCGCGCTGGATAACTGTTTCCGCAGACTTGCTTCACTAAATGAGAATGATGTGGAAAACAGCATCCGACTGAAATGGGTTTTCTAGGAAAAATGGAAAATGAATGAATTGATACCTTTAACTGTTTGGCATCCATATGGAGAAAATCAGAGGAAAACCATCGATCGATTTAAGAAAAACAAGGAAGGCGAGAGAAGCACCGAAAGACATAAAGATCATTGAGTCTAAAAGATGTACTGGAAATTGGTGGAAAACTCCTAACAAGGTTACAGTATTGGTCGAGAACAACCTGACGATATCTTCCACCAGTGAGAGCCGATCTTTAGGAGTGCTGGCAAGGCTCTAGCTAATCACATATGTATGTATGTAAAAATTCAGGGCATAAAAATGTCTTGTTTTCTGTGGGAAGCGAAAAAAGTTTCAGAGGCTGTAACGAAGGAAAGAAGAAAAGAGGAAAGTAATACGAAAGCATTAAAGTTAACTGACTGTTTCCTATACGTAACTTTCTGCTATATTGCTTAATATTTACACACACACATCCGTGATCCACCAAAAATGACGTACTGCGCGGTTCATAGCAGCCCCAATACTGGTAATAATATAACAGGATAAGCACATGTACAGTAGAACACAGATAAGCGGCTGCGTCGAACGATTTCAAACTCACTTTAGAAGTGTGTCGTTTGGTTTCTATTCGAATTTTTATTTAATCAAAGTCTTCTGTAAGTGCAAATTGTTTCAGACAGAGGACCGCGGGCGTCTTAACGGAAACCATGCTTGGTTTGAAGGATTTTAGGTAAAAAGTGAGTTCATTTGAGGCTTCGACATTTCATTTACGAATCCCTTCAGAACAGTAGTTTTTGTTGTTCCATTTCTCTACCAACACAACTTCGTACAGCTCCGTTCGCGAGATGGGGTGCTATCAATCTCACCACGTAAATGTATCGTATAGAATAAGGAAAATGAAGAAGTCCCGTGAAAAAAAGACAGACATAATCTCAACTAACCGGGGGAGCTTTCTTTCGACAGAGGGGAAGTTGAGTAATCTAATGGCTATCAAACTTGATGTCCTTATTCGTTTTCACCGACGTTTTCACCCTCCTTTTAAAGCTTAAGGAATTAAATCGCCAAATATTTGTGATCAAAAATGGAAAGAATTCGGAGCGAAATCTGGAGCCATACTTAAGGAGAAGAGAATAGAATGGGGGAAATCAACACAAATGCTCAAAGGCCGCCCAGTTGTCGTCTGAGCACCAGCTGACACCACTGACTTGCACGAATTTCATGAAGAGCAAAAAAGACAAAATGTCACCTATCACCTGCCTGTGGCACGTCGCACCGTGTAGCAAACACCTGACAATCAATTCGCATCAAATACATGACCACCAACACCAGTCCATTCCCTACAACCTCCAGCGGTTGCTAATACCACTCACATGCAGTCATGACTATATGACGTGGAGCTAATTGCACAAATATCGGTTGTCCAACTTAATGCCGCCAATAAACTGAGCTTATGGCACGCTTCATGGCCTTGCTAATTGCCAGTTTACGATTCTGAGACTGGTTCGCGTGCACTGTTGGGGCAAACCAATGTCTCAAGTGCTTAGAAGGAATACAGCGGGGAGTAGTTAAACTGCTTTTTTTAGGCACGCAACCTTTAAGGTTTACTGAGCTGGCGCAGCAACGTGAAAGTTTGCCGAGAGGAGAAAAAAATCGCTGCACAATAATGTCAACCAATTTGGAAGACGTGGGCGAGGGAAGTGCTGCAAAGTCTTCTGTGATGAAATTCCACATATGGGGTTATGCGCGAGTACACTTGAGATTGACGTTACAGTTGAGATCACTGTGATTCATTCGAAATGGAAGGAGGCGAAAAAGTACCCTCCTGTCTATCTTCATTCTCGGACCATTTAAGCAAGGCAGTAAGAGCATGCGTGCGTGGATTGGGTCTAGAAGACTCTCTGAGAGTCGTAGAGGTACCACCCACAAACCTTTAGCAAGGACTAGTAAGCAACCGCGCCTATGATCGCTTGTGCAATACCAGAAATTGCACGATTTGCTCAGCAGGGAGAGCAAGTGGCGACATCAGGGGTAATTTATCTTATGAGCTGCAAATGATGTATGAGACCGGCAGACCATTCGGAATTAGGATCCCAGAACATCTGGATAGCTCACAAAAATCCAAACTTCCAACTCCACTCGGCACTCACCGGAGACAATGTCATGACGATCAAGTGTTTGGGGTAGACGTCTTCATCCTTGCGAGAGAGGTGGAGATATCAGCGCGCAAAGCGATAAAGGCAATTTGGATTTCAGCAACCAATGGAGTTGCGCCGTTCCTCGATCTATGCAGGTTTTGACCTATACAGTCACCATGTTGGTACCCCCCCCCCACCAATAACGTTAACGCGCGTCTAGCCGATGGTGGCCCGAAGCCTTGCTTGGCAGCGCACAAGGTGAGCGAATGACACCATAGTTTCTAATCGCGATAGTTGACTTTTGCTTAACATTCAGACTATGAAGACGTTTGTGGGTTAAGTTACATTTGTTCTTTACTTCCCAGGATTTTAAAAAGGTTAAAAAGGCGAATTGCCGTATTTATAACTTAACGAAGGAACGAAACGGAGCATTGGTATTTTGTTCCTTTCTTTTTTGTTTTTTGTTCAAAGCCTTGAGAACCAGAAATCCCCAAGTCTGTTTGCGTGCCTATAAATCTTATGTACGACCTCTGGTGGAGCGTGGAACACCAATTTTCAATCCTTTCAAGAAGGAAGATATAAATCTCTTCGAAAGTGTTTAGAACAGTTCCACAGGGAAAGTAGTGATGAGATGCTTCAGATTGAGCTATGATCAAGCACCTAATGGCGAGAAGAGAGCAAAAATACTTGGTTTAGAACTTGCAAAGTAGGAGGGGAAATACTGATTTGTTAACGACGTTCAAGATACTCAAAGGAAAGCTTTCTTTGAATCCATTTGGATTTTTTGGGGTATTGCTGACGAGAATCAGAAGAGGAAAGCTCAAGCTTTATGTCCTAATTGCAAGGTCTCAGGCTGGGTCGAAATTCCTTACTTACAGAACTATAAATGAGTTCAACTTGTTACTAGCTAAAAGTGAGCATTTGATAAAATTGCCTTTGCAAGCTTTCAGAAAGCTTGTCAGGAGAACTTGTTTGAAACCATCGAACGTATGAACTTGTATATGTTCTTTGATATGTTAAAGGTGATTGATATAGTATTGTGTTCATCCACGCGTGACTTAGAAACGCGTCTCCAAATAAATAAATAATTAAATAAATATATCTGACGAATACAGCGCTGCCGCACGGATAGAGATGGAACCACCGAAAACAATATCCTACACGAAGAGCTTGAGCAATATAGGACCCGTAGTAATCTCACCTCCCCCCCCCCCCCCTCCCCCCCAGAACAGGTGAGGACAACTGGAAGCTTAACTCAGAGTGGAGTTAGATGAGCTGGATGTCTGCTGATTTCATACGTGATAAGTTAAGAAGCTGAACTCGGAGTCGATAGTGATCCAGATATGATAGTGACAGTGGCAAAGCTCTGCCCACTTCAAGAACGAATCTTGGCCTTCGATACAATAAAAACTGCGCTGAACACATAGTCCGGGTTAAAAAGGAGTGCTTGGCTGTTGAAGAAGTGATAATTTAGTTTACACTGATTAATTAGGTCATACTGTATCCTCAACGGTCCAATTTCCGCCACATTCAGGGCAAAAAGTGACTGCGCCGGGTCGTTGAAGTTGTCGGCCCAATGTCGTGGTCTATAATTATGGTCATAAAGTCTAACGATACTGCTATACAGCGTGAAAAACGCATTGATGTGGTGGAACTGCGGAGGATTTCAGTGAAAATTGTATCTGCAGGCAGAATCGGGTGTTTGAACCTTGTAAAGTGACGATTCGATTGAGTGCACTTCTAGAGAACCGCTCCAAGGCTCATACGCAGCTAGACTTGTTGATCTGCTGCTCAATATGGAATACAGCCGGGTCAGGCCTCAAAACCCCTCTTTCAAAACAGTCAATGGCCTTCAAAAAGCCTTCCTCATTTGTCGTAGGAGGTTTTGAGGCGAGTACGACAAAGGCTCGTCATCCCCCCCCCCTCCTTTGAGAGTTACCTAGTTGCCTTGACTAGGCCCTCCTGAAGGTGATTGTCGAGTTGCGATGGAGTCTTATCGAAAGTGGGATCATCACATTCCAGTGGCGGAGGCAGGAAGTGGGCGTGAGGGAGGGGGGAGGTGTGGGAAAAAAATGGGGTCTCCGCCGCTCTGGGGACCCAGATGGAAAATAAAATTAATGCGATGAAAATTAATAAAAATACTAATTATTTTGAAAATAACAAAAAATAAACAAATAAAAATAAACTAATACTAGATTTTTATTTGTATTGTAAAGCAATTTCGAAAATTTGGCGACCCATTCTCGAAGGGGGGGGGGCGCCACCGCGTCCGCCGCTGGTCACATTCATCTTCTTTTATTCTTCCTTAGCGGTGGCAAACTTTCTTTCCAATCTTGCAGCTGAATCGGATTTTTCTCGTTTCTCTAGCTTTCAAATGCTCTGTAACTTCACTATTTATATATTTATTTATATATTTATTTATTACATGAGTATACTCATGTGGACACATATAAAACCAGACGTGTGCATGAAACATCAGTATCTGAATATTCGTGATATAGTTAGGAGAATTGGAATAAAGAAAAGCGGTGACGGGACTTTGTTAATTATTTCATGTAGACAAGTAGCGGATAATCATGCTTCTGGGTGGACGAACGCTAATGAGTATCCCAAGCCTTCTACTTAACTTAGCATAACACGAACCTGCTCTATTGGGAAGAAATTACTTCTGGCTCTAGGAATGACTGGTTTGTTGCTTTTTCCTCTGGTGATGAATTTTCGCATGACACAGAAGGAGTTTAGTTCTAGCTCACATCTCCCGGAAAGCACTTTTTGGACCACGATGAAATCAAACTTTCTTCTCCTTGTAGTATGAGTTTCCAATGAAAATTTGGCACTCCTGTGTGCAGAATTTGGAATTTCGGAGTACATAAAACCAATTTCTCTGATCATTATTTTTCTCGTGAAGCAGTTTTGCGCTCTTCCTAGTTTATTAACTAGTTCCTTTCTTTTGCGAAGTCAAACACAACAGTGCCATACTCTAATATTAATCTTATATATAATTCATATGCCTGAGTAAGAACTCAGGGACGTTTGACGAAAAAGAATAGGAACAGAGTCTATGCTATCGCTATGTTTATTTTGGTTGTGAAGACGATGGCAGGTAAGGGGGCAGGTAAGAAAAAAGAATGTATTATCCAGAAAAACCTGTCCATCAGGATTTGTAGTCACACCTCTTCTAATTTATTTGTATTCTAACCTAGTTAATGTGTTATTTCGCCCATTAAAAAGAGACTGGAACGGACACATTTTTAGACTGCGCCGCTGAATAACCTTACACAATACTACCACAACAATCAGAGCTCAGAAAGGGCAATCTGATTTCTTCCAATGAGGCAAATAAGTTAAGAACAAGGTGATAATGGACCAGATCAATAAGCAAAGCTCTTTTAACAAAAGATCAGAGAAGTGTGGATGGAAAAATGGCAGTGTTTTGTCTCTGCGATGGTGCTCCCACTGCTAAACGGTGGTTCTCAACCTCACAGCAAGGCAGATCCTCTAGTCAAATTTCCTCTCCTATGATTTTAAATAAGGTAGCCAGGATCAGCCCCCCTTCATCAATCACTGGAAAACCCCTCTCAAAATGCTCTTTTCGCAGAATTCATTTAATGAAACGATTTTCCATCCAATTTCATGAAGACCTTAACTGATGAGCATGGCAAATGCGAAAAAAAGAGCGAAACGGCAATCTTTCAAGAAAGAGCATTTTTCTTTCATTCGCTTTCTTCTATCCCATAAAACCAAGGATTTCCACCTCAAAGACACTTCGTGCTCAGTACTAACGCTTGTCGGTGTGCTACAACACTCAGAACCTCAAAAACAACTTGCAAACAAGCCCTTAACTAGCAAATCGTTGTCGACAAGTTTGATGTCATCATGCCACCGAAAACCAAGTTGTCGACAAGCTTTTCTCCCGATAACTTGTCGACAAGGAAGAGAAAAAACAAGTTGTCGATCAGCTTTTCCAAAAAGCAGCTTACAAAAAAGCTTTTGGAGGGAAAAGTTGGTGACAACCTTTTAGCTGAACAACCTGTCGACGAAAGAGAGTCATGTTCCCATACCCGCGTCCAATCATTGAGTAACACCAGGGCAATGGTTGCTATATTACAGTTCTAGGAAAGCGATTGCTTCCTAATGAAGGACAGTTGTGCAAGCATCCACATGCACAAGTCCTACCTTGGGCAATTTTGCAGTGTAGAGCTGACAGATTGTCAGTGAAGAACGGGTCAAGAACAAGTTCATACGCTCGACCACCTGTCGGCAAGGAAGAGGAGAAACAAGTTGTCTACAAGCTTTTGGGCGGACAAGTTGTCGACAAGGAAGCGCAAAACCAAGTTGTCGACAAGTTTTTGGAAAAGCAAGTTTCAGATGCGATGAGATACTTGCTCGCCAAATGCTTGTCGACAAGTTGTTTTTGGGGTTCTGAGCAGTGAATGAAATATAAAGAAAAGTCACTTGCTTGCGCAGACATACTATGTAGCTATGAACCCTATGGACACGTCCCGTTCCTATTGCCTTTCGGCTAAATGATTCCATCTAGCGAGGCTCGGTCACTTGCACAGGAGTGGCATTCTGGTGGCGGATCCTGCAAACATAGTTACCCACAAACGCTCGCATATTAGCATCTCGTTTTCGTGGATTTTCCGTGTGTTTCGCGCCGTTTTAGCATAGGATATAAATCCCATACCCCTCAAAAGCACACAATCGGCAATTTCTGCGGTTTTCCAATGGTGCTCATTCTGCGGAGCCCCATCTGGATGTCATTTCCGAGAATTTTAAACTCTAGGCACAGTGATCACATCTATCTATTTATTAATTCGATACGCTGTAGTAAGACAGACGTGGAAAACTTATGTGTACATCACATTCAGACAAAACATGACCATAAGACTGTTGTTGATTGTTGACATTGTTGACATTGACATTGACATTGTTGCAAACGGCGCCCTACAAAAGTGGAGAAAAACCCTTTTCCGGGCTCGATCCTGTGTGAAATCGCAATGCACAATGGGTCATCTGCCACAATTGTGTGCAGCTGGTGTCGATCCTTGTCGCTCAGCTCCTCCTTGCAGCAGATGTCTCATGTGACATTCCGGATTCTCCATGGAAGAAGCGGCTCAGGACGGGTTTATCTGCGCTTTTGCAAGAAATCATGCAAACTGGTGTGGGTATCGTCTCTAGAATATTTTTCTTCTATCAAAACCTTAAAAAGGAATATGAGGAGAGACACTGCTGATACAAGTATAAGTTTATAACGCTTGCTGAAGGCAAACGTGAAAAAACACCACTATGGATAAGTAAAAAGGAAAAAAACTGTACACAAGGAAGCGAAATAATAAGTACATCGATGAAATCGTTAAAAAATGAAATCATTTTTCGAAAACCGGTTTCAAAAAACTAAGAAACTTCGTACTCCAACAAAATACTACTCACACGGCGCTTTAATATCTTGTCACATAGGAGTTCTTAGAGCGCTTCAGGATGATTAGTTCCACTGGCGAATTAGAGGGTGTTCTATCCTCTAATGTGCAGAGCATGTACTTCAAAAGGAGCACATACTAGGAATTCTGGATATTGTCATGTCATCTTTGCAGACTGTGTCGAATTAATCGACTGTTGGTAGAACCACGTGCAGCTTCCGTCGGATCGAGAGAGACTGTATGTACAGGGCGTGGCCTATGTTAGAGGACAAGAACTTTCCTTTACATCTCATGTGAAAACGATCCAACCAAAGTGATTTTTATTATAATAACATTAATTAGAAAAGTTAGAAACGTATTTCGACTGATGCTCAATCTGATCAGTTTCAGAATAATTACAAGATTACAAGCACATTGTCGAATTTCATGAAAGGCCGCGATGTATTTCACAGCGATTTTACCCGAGAAATGGATCAGAGGAAGTTTTGGAGGATAGAGGAATTGCGTAGGATTTAGGTAGGATAAGTTTGGCTGTTATGCCATCTTTCCCTAAGAACTTGGGAAGAGTTTTCTGCCCATAGTTAGAAGTGGTTTTGTCTTCGTAGCCTTGCAGTCGTAACTCGAAAGTTGCAGAGAAGTTAGGTGCAGGGAGTACCTGGAATGAGGTACCCGAATGTTAGGCCCACTGGGCCTCGTGGTCCTTCGATGAGGCAGAAATATTCCGAGAACATGAGCAGCACCCTGTACATGCGCATGTGCTAGCAAAGTTTGTCTCTCTAATATCCTCCCCAGCAGCACCAACCAATTGGTATCCATTACTATTTGTTTAGTTATACCTTTGGTGATTTTGATAGCATCAGTAAATACCAGTGGCGGACGCAGAAAGTGGACGGGAGGGGGGGGGGGAGGGCGTAGGAAAAAAGTGGGGGCTCCGCCGATTTGGGGACCCAGATGGAAAATAAATTTTAAAAAAATATTAATTACTATAATAAATAGAAATTATATTGAGAATAATAATAAAAATAAACAATAAAATAAACTAACACAAGATTTTTATTTGCAGTGCAAAGTAACTTCGAAAATTTGGCGACCCATTCTCGGGGGCGCCCCCCCCCGTCCCGCCCTCTCCCTCCGTCCGCCACTGGTAAATACCACTCGCGAAATTCCTACAGTCATACAAGTATAAAAAACTTGTGTGGCAATACAATTCATGACATTTGTTTGGCGATATAGAAGACGAGCCTGCCCAATTTCTTGCCAGCAGACAACGGAGATATAGGACAACTTCTCCTTCTTTTTTTTTTTGAAAAGGTATAACGCATGGTGCTTAAAACAGAGCCGATCTTCGAAAGTAACAATTCTCGTTGGCGATGAGGCGAGACCTCCCCTCATCCCCTGAATATTACTTTTCCCAAAAAAAGGAATTAGTCCCCTCCCAGGCTAACAAATGAGCCAAGCTTGTTTCTTTCGTCTCTCTTCAACTACGCTTCATTTCACTTCACTGTTTGGCCTCTTCCTCGTAGTTTCTTCTGCTTTGCTTCAGCCATAAAACACAATGCCCTTTGTGCAGCAATTTAGGCTTCAATTTTAGCTTAGCTCAAGAAATTCCACAATTTCACTAGATTAGAAACACTATTGACGGAACATTATTCGGTAACGACACTATTTGCCCTGCCGTCGTATAAAAACGAATGCAAACGTGGAAAATGAACATTTCATCGCTCCAAAACGAAGTCGAAATTAAAGGCATCAGAAAATGCCGAAAAGGAAACAAAACGGGGGTAACAATAGGGCCGCAGGGTGTGGCTGCGGCGCGGGCCGCATTTGTCGTAGCGAGGCCGGAAAGCAACGATGCATATCGGATGAGGCAAGCAATAGTGTGCCGCAGAGCGACGAATTAACTTTTTCCCTCGGTGACATTCATCTTCGACTCCCTCACTCGCTAATGAATACTGAAGTGATGACATCATCGAGTATTTAGGGGGTCCTGTCGAAAAACTGGAGCATTTTAGGAAGGGAGACGTGGGACGATGGTGGGGAGGGGGGGGGTGATTAGCTAGTGTTCGAAGCTATGAGGCTCCTGGCTCCGGATGCATCATTGAGATCACTCGTAGTAAGCGTGTTGAATTGGAATTAATTTAAAATTTACCTGGCACTCATTGACATTTTTGCAAGTACATGACGTTGTCTACATATATCTAATTGCTGGGTACTCATACCCATGGTATGGGATTACCGATCCTCACAGTGGTGAATAATACAAATGGGGGAGACATCTAATGGGAAGAATATCCTTAGAAATCAACAAGTAGAGTTTTTTATGCATAGGTATTCTGAAAAGAGCTGTAAGGTCAATGCTTGATAACAAAAGCGGGGTGTGTGGAGGGGGGGGGGTGTAAAGCAAGAGCCCTATCCAGAGCTCGAGTACACAGTTGGAACGGATGGGCTCGGAGAGCACATGGAATGAGAACGATAGGGTTCATGGAATAATGGGATAATGAGATGAGGCCTACCAAGAATTTGTAAACAACATTAACATTCCATGTATGAGTGTCATTTAATCTCGCCATGTTACTAATTCGTATGAAATCTTCTGTTTAACGATACCCGAGATTGATAAAGTTCTTTATTCCTTTCCAGCCAACGTTTCGTTAAACAGAAGATTTCATACGAACATTAACATTATTTGTGGAAGATTTTGATTGGAAATTGATATTCCAAATGAATTATATCATAGTGGCTGAGGGACAAGTCTCAGTGATCTTTCATTCTCGAAACTGGACATTTTCCAGTAAACAATTTCCAAGCCCAGGTGTAAGAAAGACATTTGAATAGTATATAAACAGGCAAGAGAAAATACGAAATCCTTCCCACTCACCAGAAAATCTAAGATGATATTTGTTGTTCATTTGAGCAGTGAATTAAGAAACCAAAGCGATGAAGTAGACAAAAGCTGCCCTATCATCTACAAGGAAGGATTTTGAAATCTATCCGATAGTTCTCGATGTAGGGATCTTAATGAATTCAAAAATGACTTCCCGGCTAAAAATAAACGCATAAACTATGGCTTGAAAATCCGTGAACGTTAGCATCTATTTTTTAAATGAAATTTAGGCGTTATTCGCACAGCGAACATTGGCCCAAGGTGCTCCTCCAAAGAATCGACTCGGTTCATGAATAGGACCACTGACAAGGACAATGTATCCTAAACCTCTCAAGGATCATCGATTAATTCATGCTCTACGATACTACAGGTCATAGCAGGGGACTTCTTCCACGAGGATGATTATCCAAAGAAAAAAAGGACAAATATTGAGCGAAAGATTCCTCATGCATAGAAGAGTCGATCATAATGAATTAAGGACCAAAGCATATAAAGGTAGCAGCTATAAACAAGTCGCGTTTTGATCGCCAACCCTTACATATTTGGTGGATGAAAAATTATCAACGTGAACAGGTAGTAATCATATGACAATCGCATAATCAGTAAAATATGTATGTGATCAGGAATTTCGCTCAGACTCATGAACAAGGAAAGTAAGAAAGTACAGGGAAAGAAGATGAATGTGCATTGATTTTATAATGAAAAATGACCTACTGGAGACGTTTAGTTCCAAGAAAAAGGTGAACAACTATCACGAAAGTAAATGACTCGGACATAAATCAGAGGCACATAGATATTTGTTTAATTATTTAATTGCAATCGATCGTGCACCTTAAAATCAAAACAAAAAGGAGAAACAAATCGAACGAGATGGGAAAGAGCGTATGGGGAAATTCGCCCTACTATGCCTTTGATCCAAGAGAAGTCGCTAGTCAGGTAAAACGACTTGGAAATGGTAAATTAAACCAGAAGAAATGTAAATCTGAAGCCAAAGGCCCTGCGCCATGCATGCAGTCTCATAGAACAACCCGGTCAAGCTGGCTAGATGCCCTGTTACCATCTGTGGTCATTGGAACTAGTATATGCACCAAATATGTGAAAAAGGTAAAAAAGTAAATAACATAATGAATATTGCTCGCTCCACTCTTCCCCAGACGTTTTCAGGACCGTGAATGAGGATGAAGATTTCATGGCTAGATTGCCGAAAGGGGTCCTCCCGAATCAGTGATAACCAGGGATTCAAAAAAAGCAGTTTGCTCCAAAATCGAATGTTTTCAAGGCAGTTTCAGAGCTTAACTTGCGAAAATGTAAGAAACAGTGACGGCTGGTTATGTTGCGGGTAATTCACTGAGAATGTTAGAGATAACAGGTACAATTTTGGAACAACGAAGCAATAAAACACGTAAGGAAAGATTTCAGGGGGACATATTACAGGATAAGGGGTGTGATCATCGTTTTGAAGAAGATGGGTAAGAGGAAGCAATTGAGACAAAATCCAAGAAAAGCAATTGAGACAAAATGCAACTGAGACAAAATCCGCGACCTAGGTGCGTCGCGGTCACGTCTTGACCCGCTCCCCCCCCCCCGTCCCATGCCGAATGTCTCTACGGACAGTTGTCCCTTTCTAAAGAAGCACAGAATCACAAATAGTTTGTTACTCTTTCAATTTTTATTTGTAATTAAATTATTTAAGATTGGCGATAATAGCTTGGGTAACATTACTATGACACAGAATGAGAAGGCGTAGTTAAGAACGTCGATCGATATGTACCTTATGCGCTGTACGGGCCCTCAAAATGGATCATGTGACCTACGAAGGATTCGACGAAGACATGGTAGCGATCAGGGGGAAGAATGAAGAGAACGGAGCAGAACGGACTAAACTTTCTCATAAATCCGAGGTTATCACGAGGAATGGCTCAAAATACGCAATAGTACTTTCCTTGACATGAAGATGAATGGAAGATAAAATGCAAACACAGAACAGCTATGATATTCCCTCATATCCGGCGCTGTTACTGAGTTGTTTGAAGTTTGTACTCCTTCCGGTCGATTTCATCCATATGAAGTTCACTCTTCCTCATAATTTTCGCACTTTCCCATTCGCTAATATCCAGTTCAAGAGTTTTGTACTCTGGATCACGTGCCGATCGCACCTCTTTCATTGCCCGTTTTGCCTTCCTACAAAGGATAACTTCTAAGCAGAACACATAACAGACAACCAACAAGGCAAGGGTAAAACTTACAATACTCGTGGAGGTGGAACTTTGATGTGAAGAGGTTCTTTTGGTCTTTCGTCTGGAAAAAAAATCATGGTGAAAGTAAAGAGAATGAAAAGCGTCTACTGAAGATGTATGCGAATATGGTGGAGCAGGCACAAACTCACAGTTCCTCGCGAAAATGACTACTAACCTCTCAGAAGAGCCTGAAAATGCATATTTCATATAGATAGTCATAATTCTCGTAATTGTGTAGAACTACGATATGCTTTTCAAGTCTGGCATTACTGGATAACTACAAATATGATCTCGAATTTTGGAAATTTTAGTGTAGTAAGTCTACCATGGTTTGCCAGAATTGCAGTAATGTCATGCGAAGCTGACATTACTGCAATTCGGCTAGAAATCTACTAGTATTCTCCTGCCTCAGTCAGCTGGCTGCCAGAGTTGATGATGAAGGTTTTCCTTTTGGAATATATATTTATTACATGAGATCGCTCATGTGTACTACAATTGAACATGAAACTGAAGAGCTGTGTGCTTTGGTGCCTAATTCATTATGAAGTAGGTAAAACGAGGAGCGTTCGACTGTAACACCCATAGTGGAGGAAAACATCCTCATGGTGAAAAATTTGGAAGGCTGTTAATAATAGGATATTGGAACTACGCATCATTCATGTTGCAATACGTAATTAAAACCCGTCGGAGACCAAAAATACGACCCATCTTCTCTGTGGAAACTTCCGAGATAGTTTAGCTTACTAAATCACCGATGTTGTCTTAAGTGGCGAGATCTTAGAGGAGTAGAACATTGTCGGCACGGGTATAAGATTAGTTAATTCCAATTTCGACAAAATTCCTCAACACATTCGCGACCTTACGCGATCTTGTGCTCAACCGGTTAAACACGCGATTCCAAGCCTTACACCACGCCTGCCAACCGGTTGAGCACATTGTTACCAATGTGTTAAGGGCAGTAACCAGGGAAATTTTGATCGCCAAGTCTTGGCTGTGTACCTAAGCCCCCTGCAATGGCGAACTCGAGTACATTGATCAATTTTATTCAAAGCTGCAAAAAACGGCGGTCCCAACCTCCTCCACCCTCAGTTTTTGTCTTTGAGAAAAGAATATGGCCAAGTTTGAATAGTATAACTAGGTATGATTGATGGGAAAGGGTGTGGAAAGCGAGTTTTATTAAGGAAATGCGCAGTGGAGGCAAACAAAACAACCGATAGCCCAATTTAGACTGAGGTGCAAGCGTAAGACTTTCATTTGCGAAGGACTTTCCATGAAAAGCGGCATGCACGTTCTCAATGAAGGGAAGGTGAAACTGCCGCGAGTCCGTAAACGCGTGCGTCCGAGCTGCGTCAGCAATGCGACTTGCGCTATCCTTCATCATATAGACGCACGCGTGTCAAACGCACGCAGGGTAAAATGGAGTTGGGGGGGGGGGCACTTGGTATAAGTCGGTAATATGACCTGTCCTACACGTTCTGACCTGTTTGCATTTCAGGCAACTATTGTACATTAAGGGAGCTAACAAGTCAGAGCGTATTGGACGTGTTAGCTAACAAGTCAGAACGTGTAGGAGAGGTCATATTACTGACTTATACCAATTGCCCCCCCCCCAACTCCATTTTGCCCCGCACGCATCTAGTATGAATTGTCCTGATCCCCTTTCATGCCATATACAACTCATTCAGGGAGTAGACGGATACCTATCTGCGTTCCCATATCTCGCGAATGCTGTCTGCGACGGTGCAGGTATCTTAGAGTTGTTGGGACCATTGCTAATGAACCGAGACACTCAAAGTATCGGCTATGAAAATTTTTGTGGGTACTGCCTTAAATGCAAATTCAGATGAAGATACCCACATCTTCCATCGGCTTCGCCATCATGTTGTCATTAGCATCGATATCCTTCTTGTTGTCCTTATCCAGTTGCTTTTCTTTGTTCTTTTCTTCAAGTGCTTCCTTTCGCCCAGGCGTATCTGCTTTTGGCGTGACTGCGGCGAGTGACTCAAAGCTCTTCTTCTTAGCAAGTTCGTTCATACTTTTCGTCGATTTCTTACGACGTACGCACATCTCTTTGACACTAAACTGAAGGCTGAAGATTTCACAATCAGCAGTAAAGAATGGTAGCACCACTGAAGAGTCAACTCACAACCGTCTTCTGGTCTTCCAAATCTAGAAATACTACGAAGAAATCCACACCAACATTATTTTGCAAAGTTGTTTTGTTTCTCACGCATAAATACACGGATAAGGTCAACTAGATACATATTTCGATGTGTACGATTTCCTGAAATGGAGCGGTTGTGAAATGGCTAATGTGCGGGGAATTAGAAAAGAGTAAAAGCCGCAAATCACCAAAAAAAAAAGAGGAAATGTCGCGAAAACACTGCGCTATGGATGGTGCCGAAGGCCTACGTAGAGCTTTCGTGAATTGGATTCAGTAATTGAAAAGCTATTCAAAGGCATCGTCCCACCCAAAATCACTTTTGAGCTTCCCACATTAGAAGGATTCTCAAGAATTCCTGAGCACAATGGTATACGTGATTCCATGAAAAACAGCCGGAAGTAGCTGTTTTCAAGCTCCCGCTTCTGGAGAACTCGTGAGCGGAGTGAGGACGACGTTTGCGCACCATGCGCTCCCTTGGTCACACATATAGCGCATCTTTCATTCAGTTAGAAACTTGATTATGTAAAACTCTCACGAGGAGAATTCGAAGCTTGGTGCTTGCTATCTCGTTGTTCTAAGCATGAATGATGGTACCCAAACAACTAACTTTTGCCAAACTGGGTGCAGTCGCAGCCTCACACGCAAATGAAACGCAGGCGTGCGGCATCACGCGATTCCTGACTGATGAGCGGTATTTTCACTCGAAATGTAGGTTCCTTGAACTGTCTTCATGGGAAATCCTCCTCAAATAATGGATATGTCTGAATAGCTACTGGCGCACGCATCTAGTATAAATGCGCCCTGTCTTTTGTAGTGTCAGTGCGAAGACAATGAGGTCTTCTGAGAACAGGTGATAATTTCATACAAAAATTTGTTTAAAAAACTTCTGGCGATACTGTGCTGGTAAAATCTACTGTTTTTCCAGAGTTCACCTGTCATCGTTTTCTTGTAACAGGTGATAATTTCATACAAAACTGTCCACCGTGTCAACAACTAGTCTTGCGGGGCAAAATCTTGCAATATTATAGTTAGGTATGTTGTAGTTAGGTTACTACGCTCAAACGAAGATATTTATTATTGCTGAATATGTGAGTGGTAATAGAGAGATTTCATGCTGCAGCCTCGACGGCGTCCTTGTGTTCACCACCAACATCCTGAAAAAATAGGATTTTTCAGTCTAGCTGGTCATTTGAGGAATCTTCTTGGAGCTTTCCAAACCAAATTATCTCACGTAAGCTTGAAATTTAAGATTGAATTCTTTTCAGGTTTCTCAAAAAGTAATTTTTTTTTTGGAGACAGATCAGATAAGTCTGATCTTGGTGTAGATTTCGAGCGGTTGCAAGAAATCTCTACTAGATGACACATTGCTGACCGAGAAAATTTTCACATTGCAGGTGGGAGTGGCTGATCGGTATTTTTTGGCCGCGCGGCGTGATGCACCATGTGCATCACATGACCTCAGGGGAAAGGTTCTTTAAATGCGAACAATACACTTCGCGTTCTTTGCGGCTTTGTGCTTTTTTCTTCGTTTGTTGCGTAAGGACTGCCTATTGTTCCGTATTTCAGTGGTACTTTCTCAGCCAGTTAAAAGCCTGTTAAAACGTTGTGACATGTCATGGAGAGAAGGACCAAGCCAACTCACAACGTTGTGCATCACGTGGCCACATGGGAACGGAAGGGCGTGACACACCATGTGCATCACACCACTGCAATGTGCTAAAATTGGTCAAATTACCATAATAAATGTGCATCAGGCCGAACACCACAATATCCCGTGTACTAACAAGGGAAGGATACTCCCTGGCCGTGAGTTTTCCTGATGACATATGTACGGTTCAATGCAGTTGGCATCACTGATGTCGAATCCATGCCGCACTTTCCACTCAGGACCCCGCAGGAATGCTGCGGCATGGATTCGACATCAGTGATGCCAACTGCATTGAACCGTACATTAGTCATCAGGAAAGTTCACGGCCAGGGAGTATCCTTCCCTTGTAAGCTTAGGGGCATCTCCTCTCCGTTGCTGGCATCGTTTTCAAGTGGCTCCTTAGAAAGGGAAAGCTTAGGCAGCAAATGAAGGGAGGATGGCAGCAACTCTGAGGAGATGTCGCTGGGCTTTTTACTTGACGTGTTACGCTCCTCAGGCCGCGTTCGCGCTGCACATCTGTCGGAGAAGTTGATTGTCACTTGAGAAAGTCAACATGCTCTTTTTATTTTGCCTATTTTGCCAAGCAATTACTCTCCTAACAAAGTAAGAAATGGGGAATAATCATCTGCACAATGCTGCTAATGAGTAAGTAATATCTGGAAAACAGCGGATATTTTAAAAAGTCAAAACCACGCTATTACCTTATCTCTGAACCTGAAAAGTGCTGGAGACGCCAGCAGCCGTCGTGATGCTGAATATGTAGATTACCTTGAAATCTTTTTTCACGATGTCATCTGGATTAATCTCGCTTCGCTTCATAATCTTCACACTTTCCCATTCGCTTATATCCAGCTCCAGTGTTTTGTATTCTGGATCACGTGCTGATCGTACCTCCTTCATGGGACGTTTTGCTTTCCTAGAAATAGGAAGTCCTGGGGAGATTCTCGTTTACTCGCGCATAGAAAATCTCACATAAAAGTTCATTCCTCTGCTCGTTCCCAGGCAAAACTCCACCCATGTTACTTCCACAGCAGCACAGATTTTACCCGACACCGTCACTATCTTGTTTTTCAACGGGACCGATTAAGCCATCCGTAATTTAAGTCAAAATGCCAGAATCTAGCTTGGCATTCCTCGGATTCCATTGAATTGCAAGTAATGGCCTCTGACGTCACTTTTTTAATCAAAATTATCTGGGGATGCACAATGCTCTCTTGCTCCGAACTATTCCTCCACAGTTCCAGAAGTTAGCTGAATTTTTAGTTCATGTTCTTAGTAGCTGCTCCTTGGGACTATAAATAACCACAAAAATTAACCTGATGCCCGGCTTTACGACAGATTGCACATAATTCTACCGCTAGCTTACCATCTCCATATGACCAGTGAGTGTTTCGGCACTATGAATTTTGACATCCAACTTCGCATATTCACTACTCTTTTGCATCCCATCTGCTCCCTTATTTTCTCTAGAACTCCAATTAAAAGAAGCGGAAAACTTGCATGATTCTTGGAGGCGGAACTCTGATGTGAAGAGGTGTTTTCGCCTTTTCCTCTGAAACAAGTTTAAATGGTGGTTGACAAAAAAGGACAATAATTTATCAAAATGTCTCTGCTCTCGTCATACACATAATCGACTGATATTTCAACTCACTGCAAACAGGCAAAAAAGAGCACCAAGAGCTAACCTTTGAACTTTTCCTGAAAGCAAAACAAGTTCTGAAGAATACTGCTGAGTTCTACAGGATGGTAATGAGTTTTTTAGGTTACGTCACAGGTGGGCCAATTAGGCCTTGACAATTAAATAACCAAACTGAATTGGATTCCAATTATGCTTTTTGAGAAAAAAGAATGATTATCATGATAACCAGTATTGTAAAAGTGAATGAGTTCCAGGGGTGGTCTCCTACTACCCCTCTACTCGTCATCGAGGTCTCAATCATGGTGAAGCTTTCAGTGCGAGGGACAGGCACAACTACCGTAATTTCCAAGCCTTATGGGCCCAAACTACCAGTAGTAGGGGGTTCGAGTTTCAAAAGACCCTGACGGACTAGTTAGTTGCCTTCAAAATATGTACTCCCTCGCGAACCACATTTCATTTTACGCCTGAAAATTACGGTAAGATTATCGGCTAACTGGCCTGAACTTTTCATTTTGTGGTTCAAAATGTTGCGAGTAGATGTGTTTTTCATTTTATGGTCTGTTAGCGCAGGGAGTGCACCAAGGTGGATTTTGCCCGCAACTGCGACCGCAGTGGTATCGGTTAGGCCGTTTCCATCGGAGGCAGTAGCTGATTATCAAAATGGAAGGAATCACAGCACATGCATGCCAAAATATAGAGTATCCCCAGACTTCGCCAGCAATCATGGCGATCGCCACGACCGCCGGCGATCCCCATATTTATAATGCGAATGAAGACCTCAGACGTAAGAGGGATGATAGCAAATGGGGCGTGGCGATCAATAGGCATCGTTTCCACTATCGCTATCACTCACATCGCCAGTTCATTTTGTGCACATCTTCGAGAGTACGGGCGATGAGCTCCGTTTGGCAGCGATCCATGGCGATGTAACGGGACAATCGATACGTATCATTTCCACGATCCTTATCTCTTATATCGCCGGTTCATTTTTATTCATTTTGAACAGGCGAAGTCTGGGGATGCTCTTACAGAAAAAGCCCACTGACCGGCCGAAAACACGGCCGCAACTGCAGACAAAATCCACTCTAGTGCACTCTCCGAGCTACTAACAGACTGTACCACCAGCGCCTCTCACAATTGTGCTGCATGAACAGCGTAATTAGCGTACTAAGCCAATTTCGAAGCCTAAGGCAACCTTCCTGTACTTGCTTTCATCCTCCCCTCAATTGCTGCTCATTTGCTTATCATGAAAGCTTCAGCAGCATTTGAGAGTAGGCAGCAAGATGGCGGTGGTCTCCGGCTTTGAGCTCGGCTTTTGACGACATTTAGGCTTCGATCCTGTTGCACAGTCCCCTGAGATGGAGTAGTACTAACTCCAGTTATAGAAAAACACTAACATCTTTTCCCATTGGCTTCGCTAGAATATTCTCGCCATCATTTTTCGCTTCCACTTCATTCTTCGCCGCTGGCCTCTTAGCATCCTTTTGTTTCTGTTGAGGTCCTTTCAAAGGTTGTGTTTTTGGAGTTTGTGATGTAGGTGTAGCTGTAGCAGGTGTTCCGGCTTTCTTGTTAGTGGCTCCTCCTTTTTTACGATGCACACACATGTTTCTGATTCGAGTCTGAAATGTAATTAGCGTAGTTTGTCTAGTTCAGCAAATTGAGAGAGGAGCAATGGCAGACCTACAACCGTCTCTTGGCCCAGAAATCTATAAATACTGAGTGCACTTCAGTTCATGCCCGTTTTGTTTACATTAAGTTCCAGAGGATCGTAATCAGTACAACACTGGATGTCAAGTCATTCTCACTTTGATGCTATAGAAAAGGCGCAAGGCGCCCAAAGTAAATCAGGGAGAGCTCCCACTTTAGTATAGAAAGGATCCTATGCAGGAGATTGGGCTACATATTTAGAGTTCTAATTTTTTGCAGGAATGCTGCCCTCCCTGGCACAAAAATGGATGGAGAAACTGGAAAAAGCGGAAAAGATGGAGAAACTGCCACAGAGTAGTCTTTACATCCAAAAAAGTGCAACGTTTTATGGAACAAGTTAGATTTCAAGGCGCACGCAACCCTCTGAGTACGGGAATCCCGAAGGTGTTCTTTAATTATGCAAAAATACTTTTCTCTTCATCTCCATCAAAGTCTGAAACCGATGAAAACTGTGTATTATTTTACTTCACCTTTGAACTTTACTTTACGTTCTACTCTTAATTCAATTCCATTTTTAAATCCTGAAGCTATAAAATCCTGTGGAAAGATCAGAGTAGAGTTTTTCGCGCTTTTCGTTTTTTGGCACAATCCACCGCCACTGGTGAAGACTTCAATTTCTTTATTCGTGTTAGCTCTCGGCGATAACGCACTCTTCAGATCTTCATATTTACAATCATGAGGAACCCCAGAAGACATGGCCCCACCGACCCCTGGACAAAATAGCGGAAAATCAATAGAATCGATACAATCGATAAATCAATCGATAATCCCTGGTGCAAAATAGCCTATAATCTCCGCCGGCCCGCGAAGGATGTGCATGCACAATTTGGTCGGTCCTCGTTTCTCCTCCGCGATTTCTGTTCATTACATACATACACACATACTTACAAATTTTCACTTTTATATATACAGATTATATAATGAACATCATGGAGAAATGAGGTCGAATCCAGGTAAGGTTTTAACTTCACATTATACAAGGTAAGTTCCTCCTCGCCGTACTGACGAGTTTCCGGGAGGACCTATCTCTTATACTTATTTACCCGTATATGGTAAGCAAACGAAAAGTGCAAATAGGCAAAATTCCTTTATGAATTTTATAGCTCTTTTATCATAAATTCTTTCCATCACGTTAATAATTTCATTCATAAACACTCCCGGGTAGGTTGAGACCTTTCGAACCGGACGAATTTCCCTTGCAATAAATGAGTCCGAGCTTATTGTCTCAGATACAGTTAATAGGTGGAGTAGACAGATTCATCACTTTTGCTTGGAAAACTCGTCCATCTAAATAAGCGAATCACAACCTTACAGGGAAGGTTTTTGCCTTCCGCAAGTGTTTTCTCTCTAATCATTACCCAGGGAGATATTCCGAGGACACCGTCGCGTTCACAACAGTTCAAATCCACCTAGAACTGCAGGTTCCCAAAGCTTACGTGTGAAGACTCGTGCTTACGGCCCGTGAACGTCAATCCTTTGATGGCTTCCTATTGTTAGTGTTTTTTTTTTCAATTTTTCCCCACACCATATTGCATGTGCACTGGAGCATGCTCTAATGTGACTGTTACCCATTCTTACTTCTTTCCTCAGTTACTCGTGGATATTCTCACGGAACATGAGGAAGCAGGCGTGCGGACCGGAATGGAAATTTTTGTGAGACAGTTTTTGCAAGGGTTGGCGTGATTCTGTTCAATCTCCTAGCAACGATGTAAGGTTGAGCATTACCTGATGCTCTATCCAGCACTATCTGATGCTCTACCTTCACCTTTTCGGATCCCAAGAAATATTAGGGTGGTCAGAAAGTCTTGAGCCGTTTTGGACTTTTTTTGCGCTTTATTTTATTACTCAGCCCACAGTGGAATTTGCTCAACAATATAATAGCCACAGTTAGTCAATGCTGTGTCCCACCTAATGGGCAGGTCAGCGGTCCCCTTTTCCCAGGAATGGGAAGACTGGGAGCCAAAGAAATCGCCGACCTCCGTTTCAAAATGGTCAACTTTGGTGAATTTTTTCTTAGCCAGGAATGCCTCGAGGGGATGAAATCAGAAGTGGCAACGTCTGGAGAATACGGTAGGTGGGGAAGCGTGTCCCAACCCAGCTCCTCCTACTTTTCAGGGGTCCCTTAAGCAAAATGGGACCTAGCGTCACCTTGGCGTAGGTGTACAAAAAACTCGTCTTGGCCGCTTTTCTCGAACAGCATCCGCGACCTTCCGGAACTGATTGGCGTATGTGTTACTGATGACCTTGTAGTTTGCGGGAGCAGCTTATAATACGACATTCCTGGCGAATTCCAGAGGTAGCAAAGGAAACACTTGTTTGGGTGGGGGTGCGATTTGGTGGATCTTCTGCTCGACGGAGCCACATGGCAAGATGTATGTTAGAATCGTAGAAGACACAACTCTCATCTTCAGTAATTAGTTATTCCAAAAACTCCTTTCGGTGTGGTCAATGAAGGGAATCTGATCTTGGGTAGGAGGACCTCTTTTGGAATTGACGTCGTAATTAAAGTTAGGAAAGCCAATCCGGCTATATATGCCTACTATGGAGAAGTCCCGAGTTTGGTCTACGATTACCACATGGTAGGTCATGGGTACCGATCAATAATCAAAAGTTCTGGAACTTTCAAAAAAATCGGCTCAAGACTTTCTGACCACCCTAATAGTTACACTCCTGGATTTAAAGATGTCAACTTTCCTTAATAGCAACCAAAAACTAACATCTTTGTTGCTGGTGCAGTGAAAATGCTGTGCAGTCACTGTTTCCAAAAGAAATAATTCTTACATTCCCTTAATTCATACGTGTTGACATATTCGCAGTTATCATTGAAGTATTCGTGCTGGGAAAAAATGCTGTTACCTTCAAGCTTAACAGTGTCGAGTCCCTCCGGGCCTAGATGCGAACAAACACAGACGATTCATTCGCGATTGTATTATTCCCGGCAGTCATTATAATATTTAAAGGGCAACATGTCGTTCCTGTGAAAATGATGCCTTTTTCACACGTGACGAACACCACGGTCAATTGATGGGAAAGCTGAGCTGTGCACTTACAATTTCAGAACCTTACAACTCTCGCACATTAAGCATGTCTGCTTTGGTTTTGCCCACTTAGTTTTCAGGAGAAACGTCTATTCCTGCATGAATATGAGGTATTACAGGTAAAAATAATGTAATTTTGGAGCAAATATTGTAGAAGAATTAACTGCAGAAGTTCAACTATTGCGAGGGACGTGTGTGAGACTGAACGTATGTATCTGGAGTGGATTTTGGCCTGACAAGGTCTAACAGAATTTTCTGACCTGCACCTCATCAGATGTAGTTAAGGTTAGAATTGACTTTTGTTATTACTGCATTAACTATAATACTGCTCCTAATCCTGGCAAAAAAAAGTCGCGTTGCAAGCGTCGCACGCGTACAACTTGCTTTCGAATGAAGCTTTTCCATTTCTATGTATTCTACTTGAGTGTTGAAAAATTTCGACTTGTTGAAAGCAGTTCTACTGGGGCACCCAGAGAAGGGAACAGCACTAACTAGAATTTTTTCGTTTGGAATTCCTATGAGTACGTGATATTTCAAAAGCACATCCGAAATCCATGCATTCTACAATGAGGGATACGCCTGCATATTCCAAGCGAAATTGCTAGATCGCAATTAAATGAGGCGTCAATTGAATTAAACCCTGCGGATTAGGCAATGTCTGTATGTATGTCTCGTGGCTCTTCTACCACCAAATTCCATCGTTGTCACTAGAAACTAAACTGACACCCTTTGCTCGACTGTCGAAAATGCGGAGAGAGCCAACCGAGCAGTGTGTGTAAAAGCAGATTGGGAGTGCTCAAGACGGAGTATGCTTCAAGAATATGAGCTCATCCAAGAAAAACATGTTTTTCGAAGCTTTAAGGCGCAATTTCTAATTTTGAACATCATTTGGGGCAAGGGAGTTCCATTGAATCATGCGAATTATTAAGGCTTCATAGAGAAGAAGTCTCTTCCTGTAGCTTTCATAGTGTAACATCAATAATCAGCAATCTCCTGAACAGCTGCTCACCCTGTCAAAGGTCAGCAATTGATGCTTGCAAAACAAAACTCTGGACAGGATGCAAACCCTCGACCTACATCCTATGTATCAGCATCACTATCCACTCGGCTATCCAGCTGCCAAGCCATGATTGAGGGAGGTATATGTCAATATGGCAGTAAATGGAATTTTGAGCTTGTATTAACCATTTAGCAAATTCCAAATATTATCTGTAAGATCGTTTGAGATAAGCTTTTCAACCGTACATGTCTCGTTCCGAAAGCGCAGCTTAATTTCGTTCACTTCCCTTGTGAGTATTGATATGACTTGTGTGCACTTAGACGACATTTTGGTAAGGTCAATTAGGACGCGAAACATTTCGGTTGAAGATATCAAAGATAATCTAAATGAAATTAAGAGCACTCTCATTACGTGTGACACTCCCCCGTCACAACACTATTAAAACAATTGCCTCTCATCCCAGAGGAATAATGGAGGAAGTAAATCCTATTTAAGCATACTTTTTTTATCCTTCTGTTCCTTGATATTTGTAAGGTCAAGGAAGTTTCTCTTCAAATATAAGATAGTTTAACATCTATTAAGTTCATTTGTCTCGACTCAGATTCAGTTTCGTTTCAGTCGAGGTTCACTTCCGTAGGTCACTGAGAAGGAGGAACTCAGCTCTCGATTATTCTTATGGATCAAATACAGCAGTGAACCTTTCTGTCAATTTGCTCACTCTACTGAGTCAGTATTTGCTTCATTAAGTGATTATTTATAATAATGAAAGACGAGAGGACGAAAACCGCACTTCTTACCAAGAACGCAGCGCTTGAGGGGCAAAAACTTTAGGTACATCCATAGGTGCCGCTATGAGTGTGCCCTGGATTTTTGACCGAATCGAACAGAGTTGAATATTTTTGTTGTTCACATATTCGAGGTCTCGAAATTGCGAAAATGCGTACCAATCCCCCCTCCCCTGCCCGATTCTCGCATTCATTGTTTTTCCCTGGTTTTGTTTCACTTTGTTATCTCGTCCTTCCTCGGAGAGTTTCAATATCTCTGTGGGCTTCATTAACGAGCTGAAAAAATATGAGGTAGGGTGTAATTAGTTTGATGATTATCTGTGTTCCAAGCATGGTGGCTGGTTGAATTTTGTCATTTTTTTTTGCAAGTAATGTTTTTCAAGTAAACGTGGACTCAAGCGTTAGGATCTTATTTCTATGAAAGCATCGGATACTCGTAGAGGAGCCATTGAGCCATTTTCAGCTTAGGAAATCCCGGCCATATTGCAGGTGCCATTTCCTTGTTAATAGAATTGTTCCCAAATTTGACAGAGCTCGCAAAAGCCATCCCATCCCTCTCGCTTACCACTCATTCAAAAAACTCCTCAAACACAGCCTCAGTCCCTGACGTCGTATGTGGCTTTTTGATGATTGTTGTTTTACAGTGTTTGTGTGTCATGGCCTCTTCTTTGTTTGCTCCATTGTTTTAGTTTTCTACCCATTTTCTTACACTGCATAAGTTTATCTTATGTGATGAATATATAAGTAATCTGTTCTCAAAAGTCATCATCTGCCTCGGGGGCAGCCCTCTTCCCTAATGAATTCATACAAGAAACCTTGGATGATCACAGTCCCACTTTTTCTCGCTCTCCCACTCGTTTTTTTTTTTGCTTAATTCGTTGCCGCATTCTTTCTCTTCCTCTCCTTGTACCCATAATTTCTTGTCTTCTTTTTTTTTAGTCTACTTTAATTTTGTGACCAGAATACTTGCGGATTTTACTTTACTTCTCATGACTAGGATACCTGAGGATCTCTATTTTCTGATTTGTTAGGCAGCATGAAAACTCGTTACTTTTTCTCTCGTTGCTTTAATTTTCCCCTCCCTCTAGACTTCTATTTTCTGGTTAATTTGTTAGCTAGTATGAAAACTCGTTACTTTTAATTTCCCCTCCTTCGAGTAAATACCTCGAGTTCCAGTGATAATTGTTGAGAGCGGGAAACGAAGAGGGGAATTCACATCCTTTGTGCACTTTGTTGCCACAGGTACAGACGACGTTATTTTCACGGTGTCACCTTCCCACAGCAGCGGTTTGCGTTCACTCTGAAGTACTGTATACCGGCTCAGCACCAGGCAAACGTTGTACTTTGTATCTTAGTGCTTTTAACGGCGCGATGAAGATAACACTGTTGCGCATTGCTGACTTACGCATTTCTTGTATATTGGGAACGAGCCTTTCTTGAAATGAATGTGCCATCCTTTTCCCTGTTCCTAATACATGCATGATTTTGACAATGAAATGGATGACTCACCTGCATCTGGACAGTATTTGCCGTGACGTGAGTAAGTCTTGAACTGCGGGGTGCTTCCTTATTTGTCGTTTTGCTATCATAAGGAAATGATTTCGTATTCCATTTCTCAGTGGTCTCGTTAAATCAATTGTATTTGCTAATAAATTCGCTATCTATTACATATTCATGTCAGGTTATCAGGATATTCAATTTTGTCGTTGTTTCTCCTGAGTTCAACCTGGCAGATGTCATCTCTTATATGGGTGTGGAGCGTTATACCCGTAGTGCGAGACCCCTTCCATTTCCCCCCTGGACCGACCAGCCGTGGAGCTTGGCCCCACCCCTTTTCTAGTAAAGCGCCCCACATCCGAAAGTCGCAGCTGTCAACGGAAAGAGCATCTTTTTTTTTTCTTCAAGATTTATTTGAATTCTGGGAATGTGTTTCTAGGGCAACTGCTCCAAAGCAGAAGCCTCCTGCGAAATCCAGTTTGAACCGAAAAATATCCGTAAGCCTTCCTTCCTTCGGCGGAGAAAAGAACACTGCAGTACATGAAATTTGTCGGAGAAATAATTAGCAATTAGTTGTACTATAGCTTATGCCCCACCCTCTACGAGCGCCGTTTGAAAAGTTTCCGGGATGACAACAAAAGAGTTGTTCCTTTTCAGAAATTTCCGTGCAATTCTGTTTGAGAGTCCTTCACATGAACTGACTGTGAATGTAAATTTGATCTGACAAAGTCTGTGCTTTTGACTAGGGGATCAAGTCAAGCAACTGCGACTGCGCTCAGCTACAGATAAATGCTGAATTTAGGGGGTCATTAACTAGAAGAGAAAACGGCATGTTATTAGAACGCCACATGAATGGTGATTTTGGAGGAACATCACCTTCATTTTTCTGCCATAGTTTCTGGGTTCTGAAAACCAAAAATAGCTGAACGCGAGCAAACAGTAAGCCGTGTGCAAAATGTTAGGAAAAAGCGACCACATCAGAAAAAGTAAATGAAATCGTTGATAAGGTTTTGCCAGATAAAAAAACAAATGCGTGCTAAATAGGTAAGCCAAAATGAGTGCCGCTTTTGCTCAATACTTAACAAAAGCACAATCCAACATGAAAATCAGAAAATTATTTTGAGTTGTTGAATCAGATTTCAAAGCGAAACTGTGATCGATGTTCAAGCACAGATTAAGCGCTACACTGTGGTCACATAATATGCAATGAAAACATTTGCTTAGACAGGAAGTATGGATTTCGGAGAAGAAAGTACCGTTCACTGAGGTGGAATGGTGACGGCGTTCTTAGGAGTTCCAGGGAAGTGATGACAAAGCCATTGCCATTAAATATTAGCCGAAATTTTTGAAAGCTCAAGCTGTGGTGGCCCTAGCGACAGGGTCGGATTTGAACTGGAAAAGAGATTTGTCCCTCCATGTCAACATGACCGCTTGAGCTAGTGTTATGGCTCATCAGAAAAACTTGTAAGAAGGAAATCTAAAATTTCACCTCATTCCATGATATTTCTGCGTTGGCTTCCGTACCTGCATCTATCCTAGAATCTTAATTTCTTCCCATGATGGAGAAGACTCAGATGAAAATACAAGTTAATCGTGACTTTATCAGGTTGTTCTAAGTACTTCGGAGAAATTCATTCTGGATAGAGAATGAAAAATTAAAATTAGGCCGGACCATGTGTGTTGAGCGTCGAGGAGATTGAGTTATAAAATAAAATATTGATCGCATCAGATTTGCTTTGTTTTCATTGTCATTCCGGAAACTTTCCAAACCGCCCTCGTGTAGCACTATTAGCGTCAGCTTCACTGATCATGTCCAATGCAGATATTTTCAGCACGATCTTCTTCGGACCTCCTCCTTTTTGAATCTCTCAGCTGGCTGCATTGAGCAGGCACTTCTCTATATTAGTTAACGGGTGCTGTTATACTTTGTAAAATCTATAAATCACTACCAATTCCTGTAGCGATATACCGCAAGCCGGTACAACACGCAGCTCAATGTTACGCAACCAACATATTGGAAACTTCAGTTTCAATTCCAGTGTGGAGAAATTAGATCCCTTTGATGTCAGTCCAGTTTGAAAATATGGCAATTAATCCAATTTTAAAGAGCCATAGCCGTTAGAATTGAAGAGTACAGAAATAAATTTCAAGCTCGCCGATATCAATGTGGAAGTGCGCATGTATCTATACACGGTGCTTGGCACTTTGGTATGCATTTCAAGCTCAATATGCATGGTGGTATTCTGTTCGAAACAACTACGAACAAAATATATCCTGTTTCTTGCACTAAGTTTTGGGGACTGGGTGAGCATGAATGAATTTCTCACTCAATATTCACGACCACACTGATCGTCGCTTTATTCCACCTTTCAGACAAATGGTTTGTCGTTCATCCTTGCTGGCATCTACCGATATGTTTACATGAGGCAAGGGAATTATTTCGTCGCTACTACGTCTCTCGAGTGTTTTGGCACACCATGGGCTCTCCTTATGATCTTCGCAGGTACGTCTCACATAGCAATCATTTGCTTCAACAAAGCTCTTTCTTTGCTTTATGAGGAAATAATGTGGCAGACAGTGGGGCTGTTGTTACATGTTTCTTTCGAACTGAAGCTCGCGTGCTCGATTACTCTGACTTCCTCAATAACGCACTCCTTGATAGAGCTAGTTCCGTCAATATATCCAATCTAGTCATGTTTCATGTTTAATTTCCATGTCATCGTTTCCTGATGTTTGAAATTCTCTCATATCCAACGAGATGGGATGTTGGGGAGAGGGGGGGGGAGGTGCAGTGGACAGTTAACTTTGACATTGAAGGCTGAAGATATTAGGTTGATGTAGAAGATTTTGTGGTCTTATTCGTCAACTTTATTTCTTCCACAGTGTTTTTGTCAGTCGGTACGATTTCAACGATTACTAAGGCCTGCATAATGAATAGTCCATCTTATGAGCACAGGACGTCATGTGCACCTAACTTAAGAGACTGCAAAGCGAATAAAATCGAAGAATGACTGAGACTATGTCCTCATGCGTGACAAATTCTCCCTGCGAAGAAGCTGATGGAGCTGGGAAAGTAACCGTTAGAAGGATAGAAAGCAGTAGAAGGCGCACGGAGCTGGGTTTGAAGAGAGAGGGGCGCCCTGACAAAATAGATTTACACTTTGTAGTAGTTTATTTTTAATTGTTTATTTTTACTATCTATTTCGAGCTTAGTTTTATCAATAATTCGAACAGTAGTGAGTAGTTCTGTTGTCTTTTGTTTTCATTCGAATCCCTAAAGAGGCGGAGACCCTACCTTTTTTCACGCCCCTTTTTGCATGCTTCCTACTTTCCTTGCTAGTAGAAAAATGTTCAAAGAAATATGTGGTTCTGGAAAAATCGTCACTTTTTTGCACTAACCAATCGTATGCGGAAACAAAAAATTTTCAGGCTAGCTTCGTCCTAAGCAATAAATATTGAAACTAATAATCTTATCTCAACCCAGATACGTTTTTATTGTTTTTGTCAGGACAAAAGTTGCTTCGCTTCTGGTGCTTGGATAAAATCTAATAAATCTAAATCTAATCTTTGTGATTTACATCTTTTTTGATGTACCAAACAAAGAAGTGCATAAATAATACAAAAAATCGGAGGCCGATAACAAAGATTGTATGTCTCACAGTTGAGAGGTCCTCAAGCACTACTGGTCTTTATCAAGTTCTAATGTCAGTTTGTTCAGGACAATTTCCTGCACTCATCAACTTGTTCATCGCCCTGGAGAGAATAGTGGCTATTCAGTGTGCGAGCTTCTACCGACGTGTTTGGAAGAATAGCCACAAGTGGTACCTGGTGATACTGGCGGCTTTTCTGACTTCGGTAAGATTGGTGCAGTCTGGACACGTTTGTCCAGCTATTGATGATTAGGGGAAAGTGTCACATTCTGGGGTGAGTTCGGGAAGGGTTCGTACAAAGTCAGAAGCGATTGATATCTGATAGAAGACATAAGGTGGCAGAAATTCTAATTCATACCTCTCCCCAATTTTTTACCTCATAAGCGAGAAGGGGAGAGGGTCAATTCACTCTTCTTATAAAACGTAGGATTGAGTGGATAAAGGTCATCAATGAAGTATCAGCATAAAGATAAAGGTCAGCAAATAATTTACCTGGACAGGAGGGAGAATGCGAGAAGCACTTCCATCTGCTTCGAACGCCAACAACGAGATGTGATTGTCCTCCATATACCAGTAGTATTTTTGTGACTGCTACCACTAACAGTCATCTTTGCAGGTGTTCATGATTGCTGGAGTAATAATCAATTTGATTCACGTCCGTAAAAACCCAACAAGATTGTGTAGTACTATGCAAACTACAGGAGCTGCCTACGGTACAATTCATTACACTCTCATAGCTATACTATATCTGTCGTGCTTTATAGCATTGAATATAATCTTCTATAGGATAAACAAGACTCGGGTAAGTCTAGTCTTGATGACAAGTACATGTTGATTAAAGAATTCAGAAGATTATATATTATTTAAGATTTGAGGAGATTATGAACTATCACCACAAAATTACTAGTAGACAAACGATTCGCAGAGGTTGACTCATTCTCGAACTATCTCTTAGTATAATAGGCATTTCACCTGTTAAGTTGTGGTACATAGTTTACAAAAATCTACGCATCTGTTTTTTCTTCGGGCTACTTTTTCTCGACTCTTGCGGAAAAGATACCAGATTTAACACACTGCGGGTCGAGCACATTTTTGCATGGCGAGTGCACGTGGCCAATCGATAATTTTTTAGCCGCGCAGGGTGATGCACCATGTGCATCATATGACTACAGGGCAACGGTTTCTTTTAGTGTGAATGGCCTTCGCGTTTTTTTTTCGCGGCTTTGTTTCCTTTTTCCTGTTATAAACGTTGCCTTTTATTCCGCATTCCAGTGATAACTTCCGATTTTCTTGAGAGCATCGTGACATGAATTTTTACACCCACGAAGCACTTCATTTTAGACCTCGCTAAATTAAGAGTTTTAAACACCCTCCCCCTCCTTTATTTTGCTCTCTGTATTGAGTACTGTAATTATGTGAAGGACGTCGAAAAAAGTGCAGTTGTCAACGCACGAGAAAGGTGTGAGGCACCATGTGCATCGCATTATCCGCATTGCTATTATGTTGGGTTGTTGCATAATTATGGAGTTTTTTTGCACGACTTTTTCTCGTGGAAAATGGACTCTTCCTAAAAAATAGTTTTCCAAACAAATTGTCCTTTTTCTTGAATCGGTGTGGATGTATGTGGAAAATCATATCCATACTCGCCAAATTGTACTTCACCACTCCGAAAGGAAATGCTGTATCACAGACATTTTGCGATCTCAAAAAAACTTTTCTTGGAGAATTGTTCAAAAGCTTGGATGGGAAAAACAAGCCTAGATGAAGAATGGAAAAACGTCTTGACGACCAGTAAGTTTTGACAGCCATAGAAGAGGACGAAAGCCTAATAACGAGAGAGCTTACCATATGCTTCGATTTCTACCATTCGTACTCTGTTCATCGTTGCAGAAAGCTCGAAAAAATATGGGATTCAAGAACTTTGAAAAATATAGCGAATAAAAAATTGGAGCACAAAAGGCTTGAATTATATGAATGGCTCGAGCGTATGGGAACATATTCAAAAAAAACACCTAGTAAAAAGACATCACGGAAAGCCAAGACTAGAATTCAGGTGCCACCTAAAGCAGAATTGAGAAAGCAGAAGATGTCACTTGCTATTGTGGGTGCTTCTGTCGTGTTGGCCTCGATTCCACTCCTGGTTGTTACGCTGAACGAGTGGGAAACCCCGAAAATTGATGGCGTAATTGTTGGTGAGTTTTTTAAAATAATAAGATTCGAGAATAGAGATAAGCTCCAGAGCGTAGGAGAATAGATGGCCTGTCAAATTTTTCGAGTAGAAGTCATTGATCCATTGGCAAATATTCGGAAGAAAATCATCAAGATTGAAGTCGAGAATTCAAAATAAATTTTCAAATAAATATAATAATATAACAAATTCAAAATAAATTGGCTCATCAACCAAGGCACAGTACAAGATTTTCACGAGAGAACTAGGTGCGCCCAGACTCAGAAATAAAGACAAAGCTGTGATAATAGTGATTGGAAGAGACCAATGCTCATCTTTGAACATTTTTCCAGCGCGCTTTGCGCAGAACTTGGGAAACTGCGAAGCCAAGGAATGAGAAACTGCCACTTTTAGGTCGCCAAAGGTTGGCGAATTTTTTTTTCTTGCGAAGTAAGAATCTCTCGAGCTGGGGAAGCTACCAGGCATGTGGGAAATTCCGAGAGAATACGATGGGGGGTAAACCGTTTGCTAGCGAAATGAAAGCTAAGGCAGGTCCAATAAGCGCCTTTTGAACTATTTCATCCTCACTCTAAATGTGCCTCTAGGCATCGTTCTTCCACCAGAAACACCAAAAAGAACCCTGGAAGCCATCCTTGACTTTTATGATGTCCCAAAGTTGTTCCTGCTGTTCCCGGAATAAAATATCCGCTCAACGAATTGGGGAAGTTCCGCGGGAATCTCACTGAGCGTAAAGAGGCATCTGAGTTTCTATTATAGTAGCGTTCAGGTATGAGTTCAGTCTGGGAAACGTTTTTGGATTCGTATTTTACTCCGATGAATTCGTATTTAACTTCAACTTTCTTCTGGAATTTTGTTCTGCTCGCCCTTCTTTGTGCTTCAAATAATGAACGATGCTAGATGGGATCAGCTTCTATCCGGGAACTTACTGCTTTAAGAATTATTCAGTACAATCGAGTAACTTACTCCCATTCTCATTACCAGAGAAGGAACAGTGAAATACTACATTTAGGTGTGGCTTACTGTTCATATGCGATGCACTCTGGAATTTCACTTATCATTTATATAAAATTTCAACCAGATTTTTGTCATCGTTTTCTCTCACTTCTACATATCAAAGCCCGTAGATTCGAGACTGAAGTCACAAGAATCAAGTCGTTATCCAGATACGCTACCACTCCCAATTAGTCTTTGTTTTCACCAATCCCACACATTTGTATGTACATGTTGGAAGGAAATCGAATTGGAGATGTCAGATCTCTTCGCATTATGCTTTGTATAGATGTGCACTTCTGTAATTTGCTCGCTTCTCTTTTGTGTGGTGTTTTGTAAATTGTGTAAAGAAGTGTAAGTTGCCATTGTCTCTCGATCTCATATTGCGATTTCTGTATAAATGAACATGGTTAGCTCATTGAGCTTATTGTTTCAACACCGCTTTTCCAGTACAATGAATTAAACTGCTCTGAAAATCCTCTTTAACAGCTCATCACAAAGGATGCTCGCAGCAGAGCTGTAGGTGAAAGCCGCCTCTATTTCATTATAGGGCAAGGATCGTGATCAGTAAAATATTGTTCCTACATTGATTGGTGGAAAGAGACGTTGGTTCACCCTCCTGCAAAGTTCTCAAAACTTATTACTATAAAAAGTTGTAGTTTGATCTAGGGGACCAGCCGCTGACCTAAATCTGACGGCCCGCGTAAGGGATGAAAATTGGCCAGCAATTGGGTACGCGGGCGGTCAGCTTCTGATCGAAAGCGGACCAGCCGCGCATCCAATTGCTGACGGCCCGCGCTACATTTCTTGACGAGACGAGCACCCTTACCTTCCCTTTTTGAATTCAGCCTTCTCTGCATGTTTTCCGTTCCAATACATCCTTGTCATGCATCCGACATCGTCATTCATATATATATATATATATATATATATATCAGTGGCGGACGCAGAAAGTGGGCGGGAGGGGGGGCGTGGGAAGAAAAGTGGGGTCTCCGCCGTTTTGGGGACCCAGACGGAAAATAAAATTAATAATAATATTAATTATAATAATAAACAATAAATAAAAAATATATTAAAAATAATAATAAAAATAAACAATTAAAAATAAACTAACACAAGATTTTTATTTGTATTGTAAAGTAATTTCGAAAATTTGGCGACCCATTCTCGGGGGGGGGGCGCCCCCCCGCCCCCCCCCCTGCGTCCGCCACTGATATATATATATATATATATATATATATATATATATATATATATATATATATATATATATATATATACGGGGCCCCAGCTCATCTGTCCGTCATCACTGCAGCCGCACTCCTTCCAAATCTCGAAAGTGATGGAACGAAGTTAGGAAATATTTAGAAAATTTGATCAACTGCACAAGTTGCACAAATGGTTTCAGAAAATGTCACAACAGCTTATGATGACGCGTTCTTCATCCTGTGTATTTGATTGTGCTTCTTAAAAACAAACGGATCCTCAGTCTGCATAATCCCCAAAGGACTTCAAAGAGAGGTGCGCAAGGATCATATCCCAAATGAGGACACCGATCGTTCGATACATCATCCATGGTATGCACACTTCTTTTCGAAGTGGTTGTCGTCCACTGTTCCAAAGCTGAGTGAAGTCAACAAGAAAGCTCCAGCGACATGGCGTCTGCTCCGTACATTGCTGCAATGCATCGTCAAATCGTTGCAAACACTGTCTCGTCTGGAGGGCTCGAGACCGCTAGCTGCTGGTCCCGCCGCGAAATCTCGAATGCACCCGAATTCCACTACGTCTATGCACCTATGACGAAACATCGGCCGAATGCTCCATTAGCTTCGCATCCTCGCGAGGCACAGTCTATAACTGAGTTTCACGGCGAGCGCATGCGATCACGTGCTAGTCCCCCTACGTCTGCGCTCTAGAAAATTTTGTTGCACTACCATGATTTATATAAGAGGATAGCTATGATCTTCACAGGATAACAGCCAGGTGTTCATCTACGTACCTCTGAGCAATAATGGGAAAATGATTGAAATCAGCAAGTCAATATTTTTTGCCAAATTTAAATGGAACTGGCTTTCATGGCGATGAACAGCTCCTGCAAACGTGTTCCCATCCTGCAAAATTTCCAAAAATCTGAAAAATCAATGAATCAATGAAGACGAGTGTGGTAAATAAGCCCAGAAGCCAGAAGGAAGGTTTCGTGCTAAATTGGGGCACCGTTGCAGAAAAATCGATAAAACCAATAAGTATTTTAATTTCCGAACTGACAATTTCCAGGGAGAAGTATCTTAGATCTTCTGTTGGAGCTGGATAGTTACCGCTTTATTGTGAGTTCAAGTAATTGCTCGCTCGTAAACGAACGTTCTACAGGGTGCTGCAAAAGTCTTTAGACAAGCATAATTGATCTTCAACACAGGGGCGAAGAAGTTGAAAAAATGGGTAGTTGCTATAAGCCAGCAGTTTAGTTGTAAGCATAATTAATGTTTCTGATCCCAAAATTTCCTCCACTGATAGCGACCCAGGCTTGAAAAATGGTAGGAGCGGAATTGGCCAGACGCGCATACTGATCAACTCAAAATCATCTTAGGCCTTCTCTAAAATTTTGAAACAGTCCAAATTCCTGTCTAGTGTTGTAGATGCCTCGGCTCCACGTACTCTTCCAAGCTAGATTTAGGACCTCGTTAGGCGACTATTTAATCCTACCTTTGCAGTGGAGAAAAACAGTCATTTTAGGAGGCAATTTCATTATTCTGTAAATCCCAAAATAATGTGTATATCATTCCAGATGAACTAAATAATACACATAGAACTTGAGAGGAAAGGTTAGGCTGCGAACTCCTTGCCTTTACAAAATTCTATTAAGACACAGGAGCTATAAGCTTTTAATGAGCTAATTTAATTTTAACGTTCAACAAGCTGTTTCAAGCTATCCCAAAAATGTTAGCCCGATAGTTGTGCTAGGTGTTTTTTGTGGCGGGTCCGGTTCACTCACATCGCACACATTTCGAGAACTTAAAGTGCTTTTACCAGATTCGATGCTTACAAGCTAGAAATGTCGGTATCGAAAAGGACGCCATTTTGCATGGAATCATATCACGTTCAGATGGCAAAAAGCATTTGGTTCCTTCTTTTCGCAGCTCCTTAGTGTTCCGTGTTGTTTCGAAACTTCACAGTCTAGGGTAATGAGCGACAAAACTGAGTGATAACTCAAGCATTTTGCTGAAAGGATATCTGTGGTCACTGATCTCACAAAGATACTTATCAGATGATTTGCACGAAATAGGCACATGTTTTCTTACTGCAACTCAGGAACAAAGCCTCTATAGCTATGTATAAATGTAGCCACAATTTCAAGAGAAAAAAAAACTACAGAACAGATGTGAACAGGTTTTTCTTACCATCGATCCTTCACTTGCATTAATATCCATTTGTGTAATCGTTAGTAGCATTCGGTTGTTGAGTGGGGACTTCTTTTCACAAAGTCTCTGTCACCAGGCAATCTACTCTCAAATTCCTGTAGCTTCTTCTTGAAATATCATTGCGCCTGCCGTTTATAATAGGCTACTCCTAGTGATCACCACCATAGCGTCATACTTTAGTCCGTGTTTCAAGGGAAATTTTCTTGTCCATTGACGTTCACCGGTGTGGGGTGTGTGACTTTCCCATCTTTTCCTCCCACAGTTTGAAACCACTTCCTGGAAGGAGTCCACAAGAATTATCCCCCAAGCCTTCATCACAAACTGAAAAACAAAGCTAGTGACTGCTCCTCGAACAATGCATATGTCTATGGTCCCAAACCAAGCGGTTTTTTTGCATCAGACAACCGTCGAAGAAACTACTGCCGTCCTTTCAGACTCCCACCAGATTCGGCGTGGAAAGTACGTAGTGTTTAGTGCACACAAACATTCAAATGTCTTTACGATTATTCAGTATTTTCTTTCTCTGAGTTTCATTATTTACTTCATTGGCTGATAAAGTGGAACCTTTCCAACTTCTTCATTCATTACCTTTCGGCAATAACGCCTTCTTGGGATCTTAACTCTTACAATCAATTGTACCTCACCACAAACACGTAAATATTTGCATGAATGAATATTAACACTTAAAGCAAACCTCACTCCTACGGTTCCAGCTACAGAGTGAGACAAGCACAAAGTGAGATAGAGAAGTTTTCACCATCGTGTGACTCGCCGCTGCTTGAGAAGTCAACCTATGCGAGCTGAGTTCTCGCCTCCCAGTAAAGGTTCAGTTTCTCGCGTTTCCGTAGCCTATGGTCAACCACAGGGCGCGGCGCGTCAAAACTATGCAAACACCCTTAAACTCGCGATCATGCGACTAATTGTAGAACCTCCCTTACCTCTTCTTTATTATTAGGGCTGTACCTCCTTACTTCGACCGCCTCCATGGTTTTCCTCTCCAGAGTCCGCGTGGGGTGCCAATGGAGGATGGCAAACTTTGGTGCACGGTCGTTGGCATATCTGAAAGTACAGTGTCTTGTCTCTACTATTCTGAATTCATGTCGAATGCGCGGCGTATTTCATCAGGGTAATTGACTAACGTCGATCACTTTATCATTTATTTGAAGAATGTCTTCTTTTTCATGTCACTGTCCTTACACTTTCTTCCCTGTTGCCTATGTCAAAGTGCAGTGCAGGAGGCAAACGAGGGCAGGAGAGGAGAGAGGAGTGAGAAGGCTGTGATTGCCACCGTCTTCACCAAAAAAGGCTAGTTATGTTGCTATAGTAAAAAAGAAACAAAAATTTTTGGATTGAAATCGAAAAGAAGGATATGCCTCGGTTAGAGTTTCCAGTCTTAAGCGAACTATTTCAATCTTTTATAGGAGAGAGATGCGTCCCTACTTGTGTGAAATTGCCGATGGTACGATTATCTCCCTATCAGTAATATGTATGCATTTTCTTTCACATGCACTCTCCGGCCACGAGTTCAGATTCAAATGCAGTACGTGTCTATGTACACTAATGCTGACTTCCGGAATTTCGTCAGTCACATGCCGAAAAACACTTTGTGTTGCACGATTATTGCGATTCTGAACTACAAAATAGTCTTGTTAAATACAGCCTGAAAAGAGAATAAAATTTTCTAGAGAGTTTCCTATAGACTGTGAACATTTGCCCTTTGATTCCGAATTGACTTTGTTCTACATAGTTTATTATCTCGCCTTTCTCAGCCCGTGAATAAAGTATTTTTGCATATTGCAGCTCGTAGTTTTGATCTCCAACTCGAAGTTCAAATTTCCTGCAATTGTGTAGTGAGTTACACCTATTTCTTGCCGTGCTGATTCAACATGGAATATTTATGCATTGGCTCCAGGCTGTGCTTTTTCTTTTGCTTTTTTGTCTTTTTTTTTGTTTTTTTTTGCTTTTCTCCTTTCGTATTCGAAGTGTCGAATGCTTTTGGACGGAACAAGGGTTTTGGTTGCGTGCTACCAATGAAGCTGCCTTATTTCGACTTGAAATTAAGCTCGCGTATGAGGGCCTGAAGTGAGTCAGCCACTAACTATGAGTACGGTTCTCACATAAGAGCCCAAATCGAGGCAAGGCAGGTGTATCGACAGCATGCTATCAAGGCTCTTGTTCTCCCCTAAAGCACCCAATTGTTTGAAGACACTAAGCAGCTAGCAAGCACAATTCTGTAATTTTTTTATGGACATTTCTCTGGAAATGAACGAAAAAAACGTAAATTGACCGCGCGAAAAGCGAGTGCAACCTTTCATATTCAGGGGTCATGAGGAGATGTTCATCTCAAGGAAGAACATCATTGCCCTATGGGTGGGTAACATTACTACCTTGCATAGCTAAGAAATCAAGATTTGATCGGGAAATGAACGAAGCAGTGGCGCATACTCATTCAATGTTCACCTTTCCCTTGGGTGCAATTAGTGTGGTAGAGCAGATGTGAACAACTTTCAAGAGAAAGAATATATATACAGGGCCTTGACATAACAAGAATAACATAACGTTTTCTCAAAATCTGCTCTCACTCGTCACGAGATCTCTGATTAGTTCGTTGTTCACTCCTACCATTCTGCTATGCCAGACGCAATGTCATCCAAATGTTTGCGAATTGTGATGAACAACTCATCGAGGTTCATAACCAACAGAAACCAATTCGTTTCATTTTACAGGGCCTCACTTTGAAACCATCGCTTGTTTCTTTTTGGAATTGAAAGAATATGATTTGGCTTTTTTATTGTTTACACTCTTTTGTCACACCGATACAATGAATATCTTGCCTTACGTGCGAAGAGTTCGGCTGATTTCTTCACATCTCCATCGAACAGTTTCGTCCATGCTCCATCGAGGTCTTTCCCATAGTAGTATCCTTTCTGCTCCTGATATTATTGTGGCGTTGATAGTGACGATGTGAACAGAACCGGCCGATCGCTTTGGCATACGGTCCACGGTTGCCAAATGCGGATTGGACCGGCTCCTTGCACAATGGTTGGAGTAGGGTGTGGTGGAGGCAGCGGCTGGAGAGGACCCACCGCCCTCGGTCACACACAGTGCAGAACTGTGTGTGACCGAGGGCGGCGAATTGGCTTTGGCTTTTGGCTTTTCTCTTAAAAAATGACTTTTCCTTTTGAGTTTCCTGCACTTTGGTGTTCTGTGCTCAGCTTCTTTATCTGTTTCATCCTATTTTCATCAAATTTATCCACTGTGTCTATACAAAGCACTGTCTCTAAATGTATTTTTATATATCACTTCCTCCAAGCGTTTTCTTTAACTTCCTCCATGATATTCATTAAAATTATGTTCCATGTAAAATGAACATCGTTCTGTTAGGTTTATGAAGCTGCAATGTACAACCTACTTTTCAGCGAACAAAATCCACTTATTTTGTACATTTTCCATGTCGTTGTGAGGATGTTTGCTCAGTCTGAAGTGCGTCATGCTTGAGTTTGATTTAGAGGTTCATCACTGAAACAGTTTTGGTTTAGCTTTTAGATAAACTTAAGAATGATAAAAGATACTTTTAGTATGACGATTTGGAAGTGCGGTTGATTTTGTACACGGTGCTTGGATTCTTGGTATGTATTTCGAGTTCAATCTCCATTCTGGTATTCTGTTCAAAAGATCTTCGAACAAAATATGTCATGTTCCTTGCGTTGAGTTTCGGAGATTTGGTGAGTTCCGAACACCTCTCAGTGGATGCTGTGTGCGCGTTCAAACTGAGCTTTGAACTTTTTCGACAGACAAATGGGTTGGCATTCTTCTTTGCTGGCGTATTCCGAGCCAGTTTTATAAGGCGAGGGAAATTTTATGTGAGTACGACTTCTATCCGGTGCTTCTTTAACACACCATGGGCAATTCTTATGATTTTTTCAGGTATGTTCTGCATGCGGAACATTTTTCTTTCTACTCGCCCCTAAAGTTCTTGTCCTGAAAGCTTTGCTCTATCGCATAGTCGCATAGAGGGAAGACCTGCCTGCCTGAGAAAGGAAAATGGCAAAATGGTTTACTTCAAGATAGCACCCGTTTCGCAGCAGAGAGGAATGTATTTGCATTGCCCCATGATATTAAACACATCTGCGAGTTTCAGGCTATCAAAGTTCATAGACATGAAAATTTCGCATGATTTCACATTTGTTGACACTTTGCCATTTTTGTTAGCATTTCATACTTTGCTGTCGATAGTATCTTTTATCACTAGAATCCCTTTAGGACGCTAGAAAGTGGGGTTAAGCAGCCACATGAGACATGAGCAAAAGCCTCACACTTGCGAAATTTTAGGGATAACAGCAAAGAATCACAACTAATGTTCAGTTGAGCTCAAATGCGAAATCCTCCTTACGAGTGCGTATATTCTACCAGTGCGGCCGCCCGCCATACGTTGGTCTTCTTGTGATCCTAGCGTTGCCCGAAAATTCTTCATCGCACATCTACATTTAGAGCTATCTCCGGATGCAGTGATACATTCTCCTGTGATTCAAGCCGAGATTGATGTTGGGATAGTTGGGATGCACCAACTAATTAGGGTCTGCTTGGATATCTATCAATAAGAAGAATGAGGAGGCCGACTTGTCTAGCCCGAAACGAGTACTGCGCGACTTGTCTAGCCCGAAACGAGTACTGCGCGACTTGTCTAGCCCGAAATCCGTCGACGAATCGACAGTTCTCGTCTGGTATCACAAAAGCGCGGACGAGACTCAGGACTTGAACTATTTTGTAATCCTCCTTCTTCTTGATCTTGTTTCTGAAACGCAGCTACAGGAACTTGCATATCTATACTGCTGTAGTTCGAGCCGGATGGATTTCCGTAACGTCTGATCTCCTCCACATCGTCATCTCCAACAAACAGATCATAGGTTGACATGTCAGAGAAGACTAAAGGCAAAGCATGATGCGGTTGTGTCTAACATGTTAATCAGTGGTCTTCCAGTTGGAGATAATGGAGTGAAGAGGCTAGGCGTTGAGGAAATCCTTTCGGCTCAAACTACAGCATTCTACATCACACAGTTTAGGACAATTTCCTGCTCTTATGAACATGTTCATAGCAGTTCAACGGGTGGTCGCTTTCGATTTTGCTGTATATTACCGAAGAGTGTGGAAGAACTCCTACAATTACTGTTTAATCATGTCTGCTGTTTGCCTTACTGTGGTTAGTTTAGTTGTTCCAAGACCTTGTTCTGTATTCAAATGACGAGCGCAACATCCCCAGAAATACCTTCCTCCAAGTTAGGACAGCCGGTAAGAATTTTTCAGACATTCTGCACTTCGAGAACGATCGACGAGGTGACAAGATGCTGTTTCTGAATCCCTTTGTTTTTGCTGAGTGGTACCACTTCCAAGATTTTTTAGCGTATTTCCAAAGTCCGCAGGCAATACATTTGGTGAAGATTTTCGTTTATACATTTTTGCATGGTGAAGTCGGGATGAGATAGACCGCTTCCGAAAAAAGAGGCGAAAAAACTTTTAGTGAAGTAGATTCCACCTATTCGTAAAACAAGGAAACAGCAGGGATCAGAGGAGCGTCAGCGGCACAGTTCACATAAGGGTTATAGAAGCGGATTCACAGCCGCATGCCGCCATTGACTCTAGTCGCTAGACGGATCCGCATCGTGTGACAAGTGCGCCAGAGTCAGGATGTGGTGATGGTGCTAAGAAGCAGGTCCGCTCGAAGTGTCGAAAAGTCGAAGTGCTCGGCGCTTGGTCATATGAGAAAAGTCAATGAAAAGGTCAATGAATGTCCCTGCACCCTGCAGTATCGAAGATGCAGAGAAACGGACTCATCGACGAGGAAAGCGGCGACGGCGTCTGTAGTGGTTCACAAATATGGAACTATGTAGTATAAATATGGGACTGGGACTGATGCACCCCGGCTGCTATGCAAGGTAGAAAGATCACATGACAATCGCGCAGCTATGGAAGGGGCACCTCGGAGTCGGACAGTGGGGAGGTGCATTGGTAAGTTTGGAATGGCCGGGTGTTATGAAGATGAAAACACACAGGGAAGCAACGCGAGCACCAAAAGAGGCCCCCTGAGAGCCCGGCGTTATTAGGATTTTTAGGCCTCTTTTCAAGCTAGTTCGGCCAGGCCGAATAATTTTAGATGAAAAACAATCACTGCCAAGTTGTAAGGCGAAAATACACTGGAGGAACACAATGCTAAATTGATTTCTTCCAATTTCAGTCCATTTTAATAAATTTATAAATTAATAGTGAATGACTTCTGCCTTCCTTGTGTACAGTGAAGCGCATGACGCTGAACATAGAAAACTGGAGAGATCCAACAAGGAGTATGTATGGTGTGAGATCTGTTGTTCAATCACCTTGGCCGTACTTTCCACACAACTCAAGGAGATCCTCCCTACAATTTTTGCGAAGTTAGCTGTGGTTGTTTCTTACAAATAATAGCCATACTTTGCAGTTGTTCATCGTTGTTGCTATTGTGATCAATTCAGTCGACCATCGTGAGAATCCAACAAGCATGTGTTCCGTAATGCAAACCACAGGCGTTATCTACGGCACAATTCACTATGCACTAATAGCCTTTATATACCTATCATGCTTCATAGTTTTGTATGTTATTTTCAACCAGATGAATAGAACTCGAGTAAGTTCATGGTTATAAAAAGTGCTTGAACGCAACCAGTTGTGAGCTCTTTGAGTGCGGGAACAGGGAACTCCAGACCAGGCCCCAGCACAGGTCTTCTCGGGGGTAAGCTGGCGCAGAAAGCTTACTGGAATAAAGTACCAACTTAAAAGCTCTCATCGAATTCTGACAATGAGAATATTAGAACGGCTGTTGCTATTGTTCAAGGTTTGCCGCTCTGAGAATTCCTCCAGTAGTGAGAAAACTTCCACAATAAACTGAATTGTAAAGTCGACAGTAATAGATAAATTCCTTGATTGGGTCAAGCTCAGAGGGAAGATCTTTGCTAGAAAGGAGTGCACCAATTGGTGATGGTTTACGGCTGCATCAGGACGAGTGCCGAAACTTGTGTTTACTAATGGACGAAAGCTTTCCGGTCCAAGCTGTGAGGAAATCTGCATTTCAAAAATGAGAGCAAATGGTTTCTGTACGAGGATTTCGCCCTTATTCCTTGAAGTGGTCTTCGTTCAGTTAGAAGAGGAGTATGATATGATGAAGTGTTAACTTGGTACAATCGCTTTTGACCTCTATCCTCCTCTGTAGGTCGTGACTCAGACACTGGGCCGGAAATTCCGCAGCGGAAAACCGGAATTTCCGCAGGTAACCAGCCGGTTTTTCTGCTGTTCTGCTGCGGAATTTCCGGTATCCACCTGCGGAAATTCCGGCATTCTGCTGCGGAAATTCCGAACAAGAGCATTTTGCCGCGGAATTTACGAAACGATGGTCGGTCACACACACACACACACACACACACACACACACACACACACACACACACACACACACACACACACACACACACACACACACACACACACACACACACACACACACACACACGCACGCACGCACGCACGCACGCACACACACACACACTTTCATACTTCATATTCCATTTTAATATACAGATAACACGTCCACCTCTCCGCTGTTTGAGTTCAGTGGACTAGTGAGATCAAAATCTGCAACGAGTCACAAGAAAAACAAAAACATTGAATAACAATAAATTCTACTGAAGAGCACTCATCCAAGCTGAAATCAGTTGGGGGAGAGACCAATTTAGACGGCCACAATCCAGGTACTACGCGCACAAGCCGCTGAGTTCAAAATCCGATTAGTGGACATTGTAGCCTGCGCATAAAACTGTGGGATATGAGAAATTTGAATTTGCCAAGAAATGTGACAGATGAACAGCAAAAAAAATGATTTGGGAAGGTACTGATGAAGAGTCGGAGCAAACACGACTGATGAAGAGCCGGAGCAACGCCAATAAGTCTGTGTGCCACGTCGTTAGATGACGTGTTCTGCTGCGGAATTTCCGAAGTTTGGGGCAGCTCTTTTCTTCTGCGGTTTTCCTGCGTTTCTGCTGCGGAAATTCCGGAGCGCTTTTTTGCTCTGCTTCTCTCTCACTGCGGATCTCTTTCTGATGCTGTTTTTCCGAAAGCCGTTTTATTCTGCTGCGGAATTTCCGGAAGGCCCATGTTCTGCTGCGGAATTTCCGGCAGTTTGTCTGAGGAGTCATTGCATAGAGCACATGTTTTGAACGCCTCTGTACCTTCGTGGTCAGATCACGTTCTGGCTGCAGCCATACAATTCCACCATTTCCTCGTTCGTTTTTCGTCTATCAAGTTGTTTGATCAATGCTATAAGAGAAAGTGGGCAAGTATTATATGAAATTAAAATGCTTCGCATTAACATATTCATTGAAAGCCTGTGCTTCAAGCCGTAAAAATGCCCAAGTAGGTTGGTGTTGGTTGTGCATGGGAAAACTAGTGAAGTTAAATCAAAACCACCATGCAGTCATCGACCGGAATTTAATTAATTGAAACATCAAAATGTAGCAAATTAAAGGAATAAGGCATGTTCCACAAATAGCTACTGTTGGAATAAGCCTACGGTCCTAGCACAAGCGGCAATCATGTAGATTTAGGTTCCATCCGCAGACGATTTGAGAAGGCAGAGGATGCTGCTTGCTATTAATGGGGTCTCTGTTGTTCTTGCTTCAATTCCAGATTTCGTGGTGACGCTAAACGAATGGAAAGCTCCAAAAATAGATGACTGGATCGTAGGTGAGTTTTTGTTAACACTCAATTTTCGCAGTTGTATTTATCTGAAATGCATCACTCTGCTGACCTAGAAGAGCATTGGCAATGACCGGTCCATAAACTAGCAGGGAATGCGTTGGCATTAAATCGTTCTATCGTTCTGTATCCTGGAAAGTAATTTTAGATATATGGTGGTGGTTTAGTATGATGTTAAATTTGCGAGCGAAGAGTGCATCGACCAAAGTCTGATATTCAGGCCTACCCGAACAGCTCATTTGATACGATAAATAGAGCTCATAGAAAGTAGGGCTTTTGATTAGTGCTATGTTATTAGATTTGCATTTTGCTGATTTTTTGATGAGAATTAACAGGAGATGAAGATCATAAATTTGCTCGTCTAATTGTCAAGCAATGGAGATCATAAATTTGCTCGTCTAATTGTCAAGTAATTTCCCCATGTTATTTTGAAAACGATGCAAAAACAGGAACAACAGAGAAATCCAGGAAATAGAAAATTTATGAATTTCCGAGTGCTTCATTGTCGGAACTTGAGAATTGTGCTATTATATAATAATGCTATGTATTGTTTCGCCAATCAGGTTGTATCGCCCTGACGTTTCAAACAGGTCCTCGCCTTCAGGGGCCTGAAAGTGGTTTGCGGTTCTTACCTGTGATTGAAACCGTCAAACCTCTCTATTCACCCAGCTATTTTATTAACATTACCTCGAGCTCGCTACCTTTAAAGACTTAGGACGAGGGAAAAGCCAACCTTGTCACTGCCGTAATCCCGGAAATCCACAGATGACTGTTGCTGCGTAGAATTGAGGCACCCTCAGGTGTCCCCATCTTATGTTATCTACGGTTCTAATATCACATTTCACACTGAAATCATCTCCCTCATGTACCCCGTTCCTACCAAGTTTTGATGTTGGGCTGCTTGCCTCATGTTTATCAAATTACACATTAAGCGCTATACCAGTTTCTTCAGTTTAGAGTGCTACTGATATGATGCGCCAAACATTCAATTTTGCACACTACTCCCAGCCTCAAATAATTGCTAATTTTTGGGGCCCGTTACACAGTGTTCTGCTGTGCATTCTCTTCAGAGTGCTCTAATGCACATTCTCTATCATACATAATAGTGTATCAATGATTAACTGCTTCCTCATGTCATCGTTAGGAATTCTCATTAACAGAACATTGACTTGTAATTGAGCCATAGAAAGGGAGAATAGACGCACTACTTGGGAAGCTGTATTTTGCTTGAGGTGTTTATCTTCACCTGTGCACACTTAGGCAGCAGTTCTGAAGATATGAATACAAAATGAGATATTGATTCTTTGAGAAAATCTAATGTACACTCAAACTATGTTATGTTCCTCCGGAAATATTGATAAATTTAGGTGTGGCTTACTGTTGTTATGCTATGCACTCCGGACTTTCGCTTATCATTTATCTGACCTTACGACCGGATTTCCGCCGTCGATTTCTTTCAATTTTACATATGGAGGATATCCAACGCCGGGTTAAGAATACCGAGATTAAATCAATGTCTAAAGTGTGCACCAGATTCTAAACTAGATAATCCGTTCCTCCTATTGCACAGTCACTTGTTCATTTCAGCGTTACTTTGCTTGATATAAAAATTATAATGCATTTGATGGCTATGTTGTCGTGCTGCTGGCTCTTATCTTGTTGTGTAGATGTTTTCTCTTTCCTCTATGTAGACCCTTTTTTCTATTTTTTTTCCTTTTTTCTGTGATTTTTTTCTTTTCCGTAAGTGCATAAACGTAAGGTTTGCTATTATGCAGCCTCTCGAACTGGTTCTTTTATTGTAAGATTTTTTGAAAGGTGTGTGGTCGAGGGCATTACACCACCAACCCCTCATTCACTATCTTGATGAGGAATTGCGCGTAATGAAGAAAACAAACACTTGGGTTATGAAACGCTCAGAAGAACTGATAACAATTAGCTATTAGCTGATAACATTCGCACAAGCATACAGTGGACGTCAATGGCGTTGGCCTATCCGCGGCCTCGAAAAAGAGGTCACGCAAACGCGCCGCGCACCCAGTAACCGGGTTTTCTGCTGTTGTTATACTTTTTCTAGCGGCTTTTCTACCCGATGTTAAGCACTTTCAACCAAATCGGGAAGAAAAGAGCCTAGAAGTATCATTCCGGTGGCAAACGACACCGATCTCGGTACGCGCGGCGCGGTCGCGCTGCGTCCTTCTCGAGGCCGCAGATGGGCCACCGCCACTGCCGTCCACTGTAGGTTATCGTTATTAATTGTTCATTCGATAATTCATGGTTACATCTTTGTTCTACAATTCATGAATCCACAATTCATGACTCTATTAGAGAGATTGGGACATCCCTCTCCATATGCTCATTTTCAATAAAAAATGAGTGCCTGAGCAGGAACCCAACCCGCGATGCGCCAAAACCCCGAACAGCCAACATGGTCAGTAACCCACATCTAATATCACGAGATCGGCAGGGCACAATTTGACAGTGGGAAACTGCGCCACGAGGGTAGTTGCAGCACCACTAACATTGTACATGATAAAGAAGACGAATAGCCGCGGAATGTTTCTTTCCCTGGTTGACGCTAGTGAGAATCATGACTTATAATAACGGGCTTACTTCGTCTGTCACGTGTGTGTGTGTGTCAGAAAGAAATTCCCTGATTGGCCAGTGATGGTGATTAGGAGGTCAACAAGATGATAGGGACGGGTATGGTGAGGTTCAAAGAATGAAGAGAAGCTCTAAAGGATGGGGAAGTGGAGAGCGGTGAGTGCACCGCGGTGTGGAGGGTGCGCCGGCGTCCAAAAGTGGGGGAACGCCGGGAGTCGGGTCCAACGGTGTGATGAGGGTGCGCCGGCGTCCAAAAGTGGGGAAACGCCTGGAATCGGGTCCAACGGTGTGATAAGGGTGCGCCGGCGTCCAAAAGTGGGGAAACGCCGGAAGTCGGGCCCAGCGGTGTGATAAGGGTGCGCCGGCGTCCAAAAGTGGGGAAACGCCGGGAGTCGGGTCCAGCGGTGTGATAAGGGTGCGCCGGCGTCCAAAAGTGGGGAAACGCCTGGAGTCGGGTCCAACGGTGTGATAAGGGTGCGCCGGCGTCCAAAAGTGGGGAAACGCCGGAAGTCGGGCCCAGCGGTGTGATAAGGGTGCGCCGGCGTCCAAAAGTGGGGGAACGCCGGAAGTCGGGCCCAGCGGTGTGATAAGGGTGCGCCGGCGTCCAAAAGTGGGGGAACGCCGGGAGTCGGGTCCAGCGGTGTGATAAGGGTGCGCCGGCGTCCAAAAGTGGGAAAACGCCGGGAGTCGGGCCCAGCGGTGTGATAAGGGTGCGCCGGCTTCCACAAGTAATAGGAATTCGCTAGGCGGGTCTACTTCTGCATGAGGGGTATGCTTATCCTGTTTCGGCGGACCCTCCCACCTAAATCACCTAGACGTACATTGTTTCTTTTCAGATTCGTGTTCTCTTCCCACTCCGTTTGTGTCTGAATGAACCACTCCTTCCTTTCCATTTATATACACCGGTGGACCCTCAGCACTTGAATTACCACAACAACCAGTTGAGCCTAAATCATTTCAAGATAACATTTGCACTGAATTGGTTGCACTCAATTTCTCACGGCCACTAACTTCGCTCATATGGAAGAGCATAACTTCGTTCATATGGGGGAAAGCCACCACCTATGGGATCAAAGGTTTCTCAGGAGAGCGATAGAACTGCGTAGAAGGATGCAGATTTTATCAATCCATTTGCACTTCTGTGTTTGCTGTTAACGTGTAGTATGCGAGCGAAGCGAGCACCAATTGAAGTCTGGAAGTCCGGCGTCAGCCGGACGGCCGGACTGGTGAATTAATAAACTGAGAGAAATGTTATGGCACAGGGCACTCAGAAAGTAGTGCTTAATGGTTATACAAATAGCAAGGACAATTAATGAACTTATACGTAGATCACATTGTCAATTCCAGAGAGTTCTTGTGCAGCTCTGGAGAGAGTGAAATTCTGAGAACAACGTGCCTGGAATCAGACCACTGCATTCCTTTTCACGTGATCGCCTAGTACATAGTATATTTGTGTGTCTATATGTTTTTGTAATAGATACGTATAATATTGCACTTCTAATAAAGCTAGAAAATTATCCGAATCCACGAATGTTGGTTGTCATCGTGGTTTTGCTCGCTTATGCGTTCACGAATAGCTCAGACGTACGCTAGGTGAATGCTCCATGGTATCCCACTTCGTTCGCTGCTGCAATTGGTCGTATAATCTAGGTTGCGCTTGGCTATTAAATATTGTTCACCGAAGACTAGGTTATCGGCTTTTTAGAAGCAATGCTCCCAAGAACATTCGCATATGCTGTTGTAATAAGGATAAAGGATAAAGTGGTCGGCGTTAATCAGTCCCGTCACGTGGGATGCGCTGCGCATCCGACTTCATCTGAACATCGTAGAGGCGTTGAATGCGCATGTGCCCTATACAGTGACTTGCGAAGGGCATCCGATGTACCAAGTCAGTGCTTCATCCTCCCAGACTCCTCTGCTACCAATTTACCGACCCCGGAGAGATGGAAGGCTTGGTTGGCCTCGAGCGAGATCGAACCATTGACCATGTGATTGCGCCGTGAGCCTCTTACCACTGCTCTACACGCGCCCGTTATGATAAGGAACGGCAGAAAAGTAGTGGAAAATTTAAGCTCCGGGATTCAAGAAGCCCGGGTTGTAACTCAGCTACGAGACCATTTTGAATCTCATTGGTGACGAGTGAATAGCTTTCGCGGTGCTCTAACCTGGCGTAATTTCAGGCATATTTTCTTGATGGAGTAATGAAATGTAGATATGTAAGAACTGTTTTTTTTTTGTACGTATTATTTCTTAGTGAAGTTGTTTAAGATTCACATGTGATCACTCTTGTACTGTAGCCTCATATTGCCCTCACTGGAATTACATGCTCTGGGTTTTAGACATTCGTTTCCATTGTTTCATCAATGCTGAATCGGTAACGTGAGTATCCGCCTTGAGGAAGTGTAGTTGTCGAACAAAGGCTACCGCAAAAAGACGTCAAGAAACCTTCGATGATAACAAATATACGATGGAGATCTACGTAGTTGAAAAATTTCCTTTCATTTCTAAAAAAGAAACATAAAGAGCGTGATTCCTAATTTCTTTCTGCAATTCGTATCGTTTTTCCTACATTAACTCACCTGAAATTTTTCTGGTGCCGCAGAAGTAGAATCTGTGATACATGTGGGTGAAGACAGAATAGTTAAATTTGTAATCAACTTTGCTACTATTGTATTGATATTACATATATGATCTCACATAAATCATCACTAACATATCAAATCAATACACATTCACACATGCAATGGTAAGAAGTCTAAGAAGTCTTTTTAACGAGTTTCCAGAGATTCTGCAAAATAAATCCCATCAACTGCTCATTTTTAGCCAGTAACAAATTTGATGCACAGACTGAATAACGTTGCTCTCAGCAGCTCGTAATTCCAGACCTGAGGCGGGTAGATCACCGTGGTCCTCTGAAATATTTGGTGACATTTCGTGAATAGGCTCCCTAAGTTGCTGAGCTCAGCGCTTAACACGTTTAGAAGCGATTTTGCGTCTTGTGGGACAGACCGGCCGAGGTCGCGCTCCCGCAAGGCAGCAATTATCCTATCCTTATAAAATGCTATTAGGTGCGTCCAAAAGTTCTGGGGCACTCGGTGGTATTTCACCGTTCAACGTCGTATTGCTCCTTGCGTTTGCGACATCCTGCAACGATTTTCACGTAAACCGGTAACCTTAAACATCTGTTACCTATTCCACTTTTGGCTCGGGTCTACGTCACAGCGTTGCTCTGTTTTGTGTATAAAACCAATGGTTTGAGAAACAATAATTTCGCTTTATGAATTCAAATTTAGATGATCAACAAGAAAAGGGACCCCTAGCATCAAAAATGCGTTTGTGGAGAGTATGTTTTCTGAAACGCCAGGTGCTCGATGCTTCCTAAGAATTCTGTTCGGAGATGAGAGCTTGGAAAATGCTCCACAAGCTGGTCAGAGATTTGATTTCACAAAGGCGTCGGGAAAGAACAGGTTGAACCAGATCCTATGCAAAGTGCGCAAGGTATAACGGAAAATTTATTCAACAATGTTCCGTCACTTGAAGAAAATCGGCAAGATGGTGAAGGTGAGTAAATGGATTTTGAGTTGGGCAAACAGCACCAACGTCCACTGTGGCAAGTCTGCAGATATCCGCCGTTTAGATTTTCTAACAATTCATTTCTCGGAAGAATTGGGATTGTTGATAAAGAATGGGTCATGTACTACATAAGGAGGAGGTCGTCCCAAAATCCAGCCTCTAGCCACCCACATAAAAAATAGGCGGGCCATCACTACATTCCTTCAAATACTTTTGCCCCTTCATAGCCAGCAACGTGAGTCATTTGCAAAAAAAAATTGTTTCAAACGAATATACAATAATGGTCCTGTAGTACGCACTTATCCCTAAAGTAATCACGGAAAACTATTAACCATGGGGCCGACACAGGCGGAAATATGTGGTATGATGTGGCTGTGGGATAACGCATACCAGCATGTTGCAATATCAACCCTATAAATAATTGGGGATTCGTGCTTCAGAATTCTAGCCTGAACTCCATTATTTCTTGGGTCTGTCTCCAACAGAGTACACCCATTTTAAGCTTCTATGGCTTTGACTTCGTTGTAGAGCTTTTAATGAACAGACCCTACTCGAAAACGACGTGTGCCGCTATTACAGGTGTAGATCTGTCATATTTTTAGCTTCCGGAAAAATCTTCTCTGTACCATATTGGCAACATTGTGCAGATGCCAATTCTTTTTGTTTTGAACAAAATTGCTGACTTTGAGTCAAGTTATGGCTTTTTGAAAAATTGTGTGGAACTGCCCCAGAACTTTTGCACGCACCTAATATATTCTTTCATAAGAATTGCTTCTCGGTATTAATCCTTGCATCATGAGAGATATAGCATCAAAAAGAGGGTGCTCGACTGGTCGAGCATGCGGTCTCAATCGGCAGGCCCCGCGTGCTAGGCTGATTGTGACGTGGCCCTGAACGTTTTGATATAGATGTATTTGCAAGTCTCCAGCCTGGAGTGCCCTAATAGGTCTACAGGAACAAAATTCTATTACAGCCAACTCTAATACACATTTCAGATCTCCACCGCGGTCTTCCTCAAGTATACCTCTGGACTAAGAAAAATGTACTCTCATAACACCTGGTCAACTGCTTCATTTGCCTATAAAAGGGAAGTTTATAGAAAGTTTGTGGAAACAAATGAATGTTCGCAGCCATCAATGCAAAAAAACATTACAGTATTTGATTTTGTGCAACTCCGTGAGGAACATCAGAAACATTTCGCTCAAAAATCGTAACCACAAATCGCGCACTTTTTTCACTTGAAAAAATCACAAAAACAGGACAAAAGGCAGCACCCATGTGTTTAACTTCTGCTTCGATTCTCTGGCGGTAGCGCACCTTTTTTCATGTATGACACACTGTTCAGTGCTTTCCTATTCCTCCCCTGCTCTTACCTATTACTCCTTAATTCCTCTACTAATTATTAGTGTACTTCTTTTTCTAGTCATTGAATAGCGCCTCGCCAGGTGGTCGATGATGCTTTGCAAAGTACAAAGTTCAGTGTTGTGCTGGAAATTCAACCGTCATCATCAGCCGTGATTCTTTGCTTGAGTAATTTTTTTTAAATTTTCGATGACAAGTACAGAACATAGAATGTTCTTATTGCTCGTATGTCCTTCGCTTGTAGTTGAATTCACATTTTCAAAGTTTGCATCCCTGTGCTCATTTGCCTGTTCCAACGAATACTGATAAATGTTTTCAACAGACACACTTTATTTTCCTCGAATTTTCCTCGGATTCGAATGATGCTTGAGTAGGAGTACTGTTGGGTAATTGCTGGCCAAATGTGCAAGCATGCTTAGGTTTTTGCCCAATTTCCTTTGCTAGGCAACTTTCGTCGTCTTTCCCATGGGGTTTTTTCGACAATGAGCACGTCACTGCTTTCTAAACTACTCTGTAGTGTCTGCCAACTTTTGTTTTTTTAAAAGATTTTCTTGTTCAGTTCCTGGATGCGTGACTAACTCGCTCCATGTTCCTCTACCTAACAACTCAGCTTCCAGAGACGCTTTTCATTTCTATGGTTATCGAGTTTGTTTCTGTATTAACTATTACCTAGTGTGTATTTGGCGTGCTCTTGTCGCGTGCCTAGCTAACCAACTACCAAATAACTGAATAAATAAATAAATCTCAAGAGGGGGAATCCTACACAGGAGAATTCCGACAACTCTTTACGAAATTAATATTGTCATGTGCAGTTTTTGACGTTCTCAAATTTTGGTTTTACCTTCTGTTGAGTTCTCTCTGAAGAGCTACGTGGCGTGTTTCCTGCCTGTTCAAACCGGGCACCTTGTCCATCCAAGTTATACCCCACTACTAATAAGAGCAGAGATTTTTTAAGATCAGTCAACGCAACAAGAAATTTAGATAGCTTCGCACTGTCGGATATATTTGCCATCTCTTGTCCGCCTTGGGCAAACTAGAACGATGCAACTCTTTTCGGATGGCTCCAAAGGAGATATGGGAGATGGGTTTGAGATCAGCGTCGCACTCTGCACTTAATCTCGACTGTATATCTCATAAAGGATAGTCAGCGCTTCCAAGTACCCTTACCTTTATAGTTAGTCTTTGACTAAAAACATGATAATTCAGGAAGGTATCGTGACAATTTTCTTCCTCTACACCCCTTTCCTACTTTTTTCTAAACCATGCAGTTCTCCACATACTTCTTGCTGAAAGCCTAGCTATTTGACCGGAAGTTTCCTCTTAAATTTCATAAGTCAGGCCTCTGTAGCTCCATTATTCACTTTATTTATATTGGAAACTTATCTAATCATTCAAGAGTGGAATTAATTAAAATTGTCCAGCCTACTTATGTGCAAGCAGATTGATCGCTCACCTTTCATTGGAGCTTGTTCGCCGTTAAATATTCTGCGGACAGCCCTCGGATTATCTCCCTCTAATTATTTTCCTGGAAAAAATCTCCATTCACCCGCATCAGTTACCTTCCCACCCTAATTGCTGGAGCGTCCTGGCTCCAAAGAACTATTGTCTATATAATCTAGAATGTGGTGAGATACAAAACTTGACTCGGGAATTAGTTTAGCCCTCCTAAAAAGTTATTGGTTGCTGCAATCTACGAGATAACTGCTTTATGTCTGCACATAGCTAATGATATCACATCAGATTTGACTGCCATAATATGTTTAACTTTTGGAAATAAAGGAATTAACATACGGTGAAATCACATAACCTGATCGTGTTCCCCTTGCATTTTATTCCCTTCCACGTAGGAGCCTTTGCATAAGAAGTTCTGAAATTCTTGCTCTTCGAGGGATGTCTGCTATGTTCTTGAATGAGTCTGCAGAGTTTTTACAATTTGTTTGCACTATCTCTATTTTCTGATTCTTTCCCAAATCCTTGTAATTTTTGCCGTATTTTCTTCATTCAAATAAGTGATTTGGATCCAGTTTACAGCATTGGCAATACAAATAACTGCTAGCGAAAGATCGACCCAAGACGTTTGCTCTTTTTTGCGGAAATTACATTATAAGACTTCAACTACGGCTCGAGGGACCCCCAAGTGCCCCGGGAAAATTGAATGGGCGCGTTCACGGCGAGTTATTTTAACCATCCTCCTGTATATGGTATATCATATAGTATTATGCATCGTACGTCTGCGTCAGCCACCTCTTGCGTTGTAGAACCTAACAATTCGGAGAAGTAATACAGCACGAATCACTCGACCTACTAACACGTGTATTTATCTTTGTCTTTACTTTATTTAGCACCCAGATATATGTACATTTGTACTTGCTTCCTCCTGTTTCCCCACTGCTAATGTAGTTAGTTAGTCTAGTCAATAGTATGAAGCAGTTTGAAAACGTATAGGTAGCGAGAGCTTCCTAATTGTTTTTCCTGTGAATTCCATTGTTTTCTTTATGGCTGGACTCTTGTAACACACCTAGATTGCATAATTGAAGAATGAATTATTCTTGATTCATCGGTGTAAGCACTTGCGGTGACAAGAGGTGTCTGATAAAGTCATAATACCTCATTAGTTGAAATTGAAACTGAAGTATTGAGAATTATAAGGTCTACATCATCTGAGCACGGTGTGATGGGCGGGGTCAATGCTCGGGAGTGCAGTTGACACCGCACCTCTCGTACTTCGCAGCGACAGTGGCCATTAAGTCTCGATCCTTTCCGTACAACTTCCATACTTCCATACTTGTACGCTGTTCAACGAAAATAGTGTGCTAGGACACAAAAAATCCCGGCATTTCGTTACCATCAATTCCATTCATTTTGTTTCCAGCTAACACCGTTGTTGCAAGATCGTTTTGATTATTACCCTGTAGTAAGCCTCCACTCAATATCTATATCACTTCTTTTGACTAAATTACCAAGAGTTCTGTTGAAAAGGGATGGAGGATAAATGATAAAGTGGTGAGGTTCGTGGGATGCGCCATGCATTCGACTTCATCTGAGCATGCTAGAGACATTTAATGCGTACCTGTCTTATGCAGTGACCTGGAGGAGGGGGAGAGGTGAGGTATCCGATAAACCAAGTCAGTATTTGATCCTCTCAGACTCTTCCTGCAAAAATTCACTGACCGATGGAAGGCTTGGTTAATCACGGGCGTTATCGAGCCATTGACTGCGTGCGTGCACGCGCCCATGTTGAAAGGGGGGAACGACCCCTGATTTCATGTCGACGGGCTGACCATCAATGGCAGCCTTGACTAAATCACAATGGAGGTATGATCGTTGTGCCCGTCTTGACGCTGCCAATACCATTCTGGAGGCGGTCTTGCAGCATCCTTTTCCGAAATAATACTACGAATTCTCTTACGGCGACAAAAACAGACACAACCACAATAATGCTACATATTCTCGCTTACAATACTCAGTATCTCACACGTCAAAGGGGGCGAAGCTACAATAGTATCTCCTTTGCCTCGTGATGTCAAATACGGACCATGACGTCGGATTTAGCACTTGCAGTCTCAAGGTGATCTTTTAAAGAAGGCTACATCACCGGTCAATGCCCTCAATCAACTTAGCATCTCCACTCACTCTGTAAATTGTTATGGCTTCGTTGGGGCAAGAGCATCTCGACCATAACATTGTGGTGAACCTTTTCGTACCATCTGTCTCAAGCCTTATCTCTATCTGTACTAGAGGTGTAGTTATATTGGATTGGAGAATAAGTTCGTTCGGTTTTTTTAACTTGTTTTTTCACGGTGATTTGATCTTCGCTTGACTTGCCATCGTAGCCAACCTTATAGCTGTTGATTTGCTCTTTGCAACCTTTGTAGCCCCGTTCCTCATTCTCGCTTTACCTTGTTTTCTACCGCGTGGAATGTGACCCTCCAAGTCGTCAAAATTGTACTGCTCCGCCACCGACTACTTTTCTATATCAATGGTGGATCAAATGTGGCTATGTTGGCTAGCTATTTCAATGACGTCTACAGAGAAACCTTTACTGCTGGAAGGACAGCACGGAAAAGACATGCTTGCTTTAGACAGAGCAACTTTAGCCTCGAACCTGCTCCTCGTTCTGCACGCTCAGTTTGCAGGACGCAAAGGCAATTTTCTGCCAAATTTGCTTTAGATATAAGGAGTAATCACGTAATCACGTAATAGTAATCGTTGAGTTCTAATCAATTTATTCCTTAATATTCATCTAGTTTCCATAATTCCTTGTAGAAATGCATATGCACAGGTGATATGAGGAGGGGGGAGGGGTAGCAACTTGTATGCAAAAGGAGGGGTAGGGAGATTTTTGTTGGTCATCTTTTTATCGTTTGATCCTGCTCTCAACTCCGTTTCAACGTGCTCATGAAAACCGATTCGTTGCTTGGTCCACATTGGTCTACCTTATTGTAGAATAATTGTGTGGGTACGAGTACGATGTTCAGTAGTTACCACTGAAATGTTCTTCTTTTGATAGGCAAGTGGATATGAAGACTCGATTGTTGTCACGAACTTTATCAGCAACGTTTCGAGAAATAATGCAAATAATGGGAAAACTGTGCAGTGAAAGACCGAACTGTTGTTCAGTTTTAAATTTTTTTAAATCACGGTGTTGTGTAACCATTGAAACCAGGGTTAGGATTCGCGAAAACCAAGCGGAACCAGGTTAACAAATCAACTTGCGTCCATTAAAACAAGGATTAGGATTCGCGAAAACTAAGCGAAACCAGGTTAACAAATCAACTCGCGTGCTCCTTGTTTCCTAGCATTACATAATCTATACCGCAACCAATAGAGCTAACCACTGCTAGTCTATTTGGTTGTTGTTCCATGAATCCCAGGCCAATTCATGTCCAAGATGGAAGTTCCAAAAGAGTTGCATCGTTGTAATATTGAACTTCTCGCGGAGATTGAAGACCTGTTCACATTTTTCACATATCTGACGATTTCTGATCATTTTCGCGGATTCTCCTGCGACCACCACAATAAAACCCAGAACTTCGCTGCAACGCTAGGTGCAGACGGAATGAGGACACATTCAGGAGGAGTGCACAATTCTGCTACGGCCTATAATTATTCCAGATACAAAGCTGACAATTGCGCTACTAATTTTTGTTTACAATTGCTCCTCGTTATTCTGAGTATTTTTGCTGTTTCCCTTATTCAATGTACTCACTTCAAAATTGAATACTACTACGAAAGCATAATTAAAAGCAACCATCTAATTAGGTTTGTAAGTCAGTTGTAATTTGCGTATATCTGCAAAAAGTTTCTTTGTGTTCGCCTCCAGTGATCGTTGCTCGGTTATCAAATTGCATTCAATTGCTTCAGAACAGACTACTGTATGGTTGAACACTAGAGCCTACTTCTTTATTCCAGACCGAACGAACTTCAACAATGGCCAACGAGGTAAATTGTTATCTTTCAGCGCTACTGCCACCCGATCTCTGGACTCAACAAGATAACTAATCTTCAATGAATCAAATGAAAGCTATTCCTTTCTAAGTTACAATAGGTATCGATAACTGTGCGGTTTCGCGGCTTCGAGAAGCACGCAGCGCAACCGCAAAATGTCTTAAACTCGCAAGAATCCTCGCTGCTGCAACAAATAAAAGGGTTTTCTTGGTAGTTAGTTAGTTTTCTTGATAGTTGCCATGAAGTATGATGAAAAACTATTGAAAAATACTGATTCGCCACGACAGCGCCTATTACAGCGCGAGCGGAGCGGCCTCGCAGCGTTCTTCGCGTATTCGCGGAAAATGCACCACAATCTACACTCATTATACGTGGATAATTCAACACATTAAAGGAGCCTTCAGTTGATTAACTGTGAAGGAAATCTTGATTTTTTTTACAATAACAGTATCGATGAAGAAACAATACTTCAAAATAGAGCAAATATAGAGAACCTTTGTCATCACAATCTAAAACTGTAAATTGCTTCTATTTAGGGGGATTTAATTTTTAATTTCAATTCGTGATCATAAGATGTTCCGCTTTATGCTTTTCTGCTGTCATCTCAACCACGCTTCAGTGTTGCCATTATGCCCAATATGAGGCATGGCAACCTGCGCCGCTCTCGCTAATGCTGCCTTGATATTGATACGCATTGATTATCGTTGGCTCGTGCATCAACGTCACCGTCAACGTTTACCTCGAAAATGGGTATGTATCCGGATCACGCCAACGATAACGGCGGGTGCTATAATCCGCGTTGAGTGTGGCAACACTTCTCTAAGTAGTTCTGTCTACAAAAAAAAAAGAGTAGACCGTGTGTATTTCTGTGAAAATTTGCATATTTTTGTGAAAAGTGGTGCTCATCAATGCGGCCATTTTCTTTGAACCAAAAAGAAAATACTGACAAGGGAAGTGCAGTGTGCAACTTAAGCTGTCATCCCAGGACGCCACATATAAGCTTAGAATGCCTGTCTAACATGATGTTATAGCCCTTACTTGAAATCTGTCACATGATTTAGAGAAGCTCAGAATTACCATAGAAATACGAGAATTACCGATTTCGGTAGGAAAATGACAGATTATGTTGATGTTCATGCAAAATGATGTTGATAATCGTGATGAGAGTCTGAAATTACCCCTATGTACAAAAACTGAAAATATATTGCGACATCACCTGTGCCACTGCTGCGTTCTGTGTGTGCCCTACATATGTACTGCCCTGTTTGCCCGCGTGAAGAACGAGCGTAACTCCTTATAGAAACAAGATTTGTAGAAGTGAAAAACTGATCTGAAATCAGCGTCGCGAGTTGCACAAGGAAGTCCACAATTCTCCACGGGAGGAACTGAAGGTATGCCACACTGCCGCAGTATCCTTGTCTTATCAGCATGGTCGAAGGTCATCGGTATGGAACTCTGGGATACTGTAAGCCATTTCGCATATCTCAAAAATAGCTTCTAACATCACGTTGGACAGCTCTCATACAGGTCTCGTCTCGGATAAGCAGCTTAAGCTCGTGCACTTCCCTTGTAGGGTTTGTTTAATAAACAGCGCGATTGTTTAATAAATTGCGTAAATCAAATAACGAAAAAGAAAATACGTTGCGTAAGTCGAACAAGAGGACCACTTTTCATATTAAGCTTCATCTAGCAATTAGATGACTGCGAGAGATAATGACACAATTAGCGTAGAAATTTACGACGCAGTTACATTTCTTTGCACAAATCCCACCATGAGATGACAGGGTTCATTAAGTCACTCTTCATTGAGTGCGTTGGTGATGAACCATACAACCTGTTCTAAGTTGATGGTTTTTCATTTTTTTTTTGAATGATTTCTAGCATTTGGCTGGTGATTTCTATATTCGCTTCTCCGTTTACGTCGCTGTAGGGATCTGTGTTTGTGTTTCCTGTACTACTTGCATAGTGATTTTTTCTTCAAAGAATTTTCGCAGCAAATATATTATGTTCCTTGCTTTATCTATAGGAGAGTTGGTGAGCTACATTTGCGTTATGTTATACTTTTTCCAGTTTTCATGAACGATTGAGTTGCTTTAGGCCAATGGATTCTCTCTGACTATTTCTGGAACATTTCGTATGATATTCATATCACAAGGCAGATACTTTATGGAAATACAACGGAACGAGTGTCTATTGGCACCGTGGCCAATTATAATGCTTTTTGCAGGTTCACATTCTTTTTATTGTTATCCAATAATATAGCTTTCGTGCTCGATGCATGCGTGTCTTCAAGACGCCTAGATAAACGTTTAAAATCACAGTAACGAGTTGAACTCGGGGTATTCTAAACGCTATGGGCACAAAGCACGCATGGATCCATTATAATTTAGCCCGTCGAACAATGAAACTACTTTATGATTCAGGCCAATTTCCTTCTTTCATGACTGTGATGATTGCTGTGGAAAGAGTCATTGCAGTGCAATTTCCCAACTGGTACCGATACAGGTGGAAGAATCGTTATAGGATTTATCTTATAGGAGCTGCTCTTACATTAACATTCGTAAGTAATCACAGCCACTCCCTAAATGCTGGTGTTATCCAGAGAGCCGAGGCTCCCGGAAAAGAAACCAAGCCATACAAATCAAACCCCAAAAAAATCGCCGCGTACAATAACAATAGCTCTAACCATCGTCTCTTTCATTTTTTCACTTCTAGTTTCACTTTTCCACCGCCACATGTAAACACCAAACGTATCAAAACAGTGAGGAATTCTTTCCAAATAGCGCTCCGTTCTTGAGTATTAATCTGTTGTTACCTCTCCTTGCTACCCCAATCAAATCAAGATTAAAATCACTGGGTTTTCATTACTAGCAAATAATTTCATCTAGGTGTTCATCTCAGTTGCTGTGATCTTGATTATAAATAGCGACAGGATACTAAAGTGGAGGTTGTGTAATGTGTCGGAGACAACTGGAAGGGCTTATGGTACCACACATCATCTTTTCACCGCCGCGTCCTACGTTTTTTCTTTGGCGGTGTTGATAGTAATTTCCTTCAAAATGAGGAAAGGTCGAGTAAGTTGGTCACTTTTTTTCGTTAAAAAAAAACATGGATACATTGCCCTTAACTAACACTTGAAAAACCTCTATTACTTGAGACTTCGAAAATCGATTCAGACGCCTTCACGAGATGAGGATCGAAGGCAAAAGATGGTGCTCAGCATCACAGCTATTTCTGTTACTTTGGTTTCAATTCCAAATGTGGCAGTTGTTCTCAACGAATGGAAAGCTGTGAAATTTGGGCACATCACAATCGGTAGGTAATGAAAAGTTAAAAGAAAAAATACTGCACCGCGTAATATGTAGGGGAAGATTATGTTATGAGCTTTGGCTTAGACAGGGTGCGGCCTATGTACCCTATACCCTGGCAGGAACTTTTCTTTATATCTCATGTAAAAACGATCCAAACACAGCTATTTTTAGTGTGGTAAAGTTAATTAGAAAGCTTGAAAACATAATACGACTGATGCCCGACCTGATAAGTTTTAGAATCATTACAAGCCTACAAGCGTCTTCTCGGATTTTGTGAGAAGGCCGCTATGTATTTGACAGCGAAGTTCCGCAAGAAATGGATCAGTGGGAGTTTTGGAGGGTAGAGGAATTCTGTAGGGTTTAGATAGGATGCGATTGGCGGCTATACCTTCTTTCCCTTACCACTGGGGAACAGCTTCCTGCCCATAGTTAAAAGTGGTTTTGTCTTCGTAGCCTGGCACTCCTGTCTTGAAAATTGTAGGTTAGGTGCACGGAGTACCTGGGATGGAGGACCGGAATGTTAGAGCTAGTGGGCCTCGCGGTCCTTCGATGAGGCAGAAATATGATATCAAAATTTTCTGTTCGAGAACATAGTCCGCACCCTGAAGATGTTCAGAGAACGCCGCTGGTAACAACTCAGTTTTTAATTCTTTATTAATTTTTTTTTAATTCTTTGCCGCCTCGAGACCAATCGAGAACAAAAACATTAGCTCTGACTTCTATAGGAGTTGAATTACAACAGCATCTGTAATGGCATAAAATGTTTATACATAGATTTGTAGTATACATTATCGTCCTCAGATTTTCCCCCAGTAAAAACTCAGAGGAGTTACAACGAGAGATCAGAGTGGGCGTTCCACAGCTCCAAAATCGTATGAGCCGCTGCCTTGTCATCTTGTGAGCTTGAAGCCTCCATACTGTGACCATTACTATCAAAATGCTTAAAGCCTCGCGCGTATATGTTTTCAGAAGTTGGGGCAGAACCAAATGCAAACTTCCCAATAGTCCAATAATTATACAGTATTTTGGGAGATGTTGTATGTAATCTCCAAGCATTTCGTGTTGCGATCATTTCTTATGGAGTTATTGACTTTCAAACTGTGTGCATATTTCAATTCTTGCTTGAGCTATACACGAGGCTGGCAAGAAATTGATGCTGACTTTTCAGTGAATTACTGTCCTTAGCGCCTAAAATGGGTGATCCGACAAGCCAACTATGCGATCAAATCTCTCCAGAACCATGCTAACAAAACTATTCCCCATCACAAATCTAGCTCACAGACTAATGCTCACCTTTTATGTGACAACAGTGATGTTGTGGCACTACCAACCGCTCACTGTCTAATTAAGCGGATGGACGCCCCATTCGAATCACTTGTGTACACATCATTCTTGAGCCCTCTTTACACTTTTTTTTGAAAAAAAAAGAGAAACTTGACCAGGGCGAGAGTAGAAGGAGTTCTGTAGCTTTTCAAGTTAGTTTCACTACTTGTGCAAGTCATCTGTTGAGAACAAGTGGAAAACGTATCTACCATATTCGAGGGATTTCAACAACCTTGTTCCTACCGCGCGTGCATAGTAGTGCATTGCGTGCTCAGGAAATTCTGAGAGCGAGCAAATGATCGCACAGCCCAATCAAAAGTAGCTGGTCATGCCTGACCTTGCAACTATTATTTCAAGTCCTACCTTCATGAAAGTGAATGTAGTAAGGAATTTGAGCCAAACCAGCGAACGGATTGCGGCGGGCATTTCAGAAACTGATGAGACAATCGAACGCATTTTCTTTGAAAACGGATACAGCAGTGGAGAAGTGACGACTTGGAGACCGTATTCGGCTCGAGATGGGTTTCCACTGGTGTTGCCGCAACGAACAGCTTACGAGACGCGTTAACGCTATCGTAAAGAGGTCACGACTTCCATTGTGACTAATTTGACTAATATTCCAACCTCCCCCCACTCTCAAAGACCTGGCGACCTCGTCCCTTTTGTATGAAGAAGAATGCGACGAAGAGAGATGACGCTACTGCACCGACCAAAAGATTAGCTACTTGCGCGGTACGGTGTATCTGATAAAGTGTAGCGGATGCGGTCACCGATACATTAGAGAAAGTGGAAGGCCGCTGAGAAAGCGGTTGGATGACCATCGTCGAGCATTCGAGCACCCACAAACCTTCCCCAACAACAGTTTCTCCAGGCACCGCACGACGGTACACACCCGAGATTCCGCACCAGAATTCGAAGTCGTTGTGTTACACCGTCATCTCGAGAACACCCTTCACAGAAAGATCATGGAGGCTCGAGAAATCGAGCGGTATCAGCCGGAGATCAACAACAGGGAGGAGCTTGCAGAGGCGCTGAAACTAATTGCTTGACTACAGCCTTGATATCTTAGGAGTATTAGTATTGTGTACAATTGTATTCTTTAGATAACATCAGATACTATGCATACTTGTTACTCATTCACATCTGCTCCTCTATCCATCGTACTCGGTCGGTCATACACGTTAACAATTGTTAAATGTATTACGTTGCGCATTGTTCTGTATGCATTAAGGTCTGAGGAAGGCGCTATGCGCCGAAAGCTCACTGGGATAAATACTAACACAGAAGCGCTCATCGAACACTGGTAAAGAAGATGAAGACTGTTTATTTAGGTGTCATCTACTGCTTCTTTGGGATGCACTCAGCGCTGTCCATCTTCGTGTATGCTATTTTTCGACCCGAGTTCCGAAAACGGCTGCTAGGCATGCTTGGGATTAAGCGAGCTAATGCTAATGTTGAGGACTTTATTTTGGCCAAAATAATTTCGAAGTAGTCAAGTGAGTGGTAACTCCGTATAAATGGTAACCCTTCTGAAAGTCTTCCACCTACTGTGCTTTTCTTTATCTTTTTCAGGTGTGGATACATTTTTTCAGGAAATTTGGGCGAAAACTCTCGAGATGCAAAACTCACATTACCGTATACTACCGTATGTACTACCATGTACAATGAGATATGGTCATGCGCGAAGCTGAATCAGCACCCGTTCATTTTCCACCGAAACGACTCTCGACGATCGTGAACTTTTCCATTGGTCTCCATAGACTGTATCCTGATCGATCTCAACGATATCTTGGAATTCTTGTAGAATTCTTGTGGAATTCTTCTTGTCATGTAGAATAATTCACCTATAACTTGTTGCAGGAGTTTTTTTGTGCACATCAATTTTGCCTGAGAGTTGATGAAGCCACCCCATCGAAAGTGGTAATGAATTTTTTGCCCGGATATACGAAGGCGCCCACATGAATGTGAATGTTGAACACTCGTTGACAAAGAGAAAGTGCCAGGAATGGCCACGACACCTTGGCAGTGGGTCAAAACATTTCAAAGTGTCTTCAGTACTTCAATTAGATGCCATCTTAATCATTTACCGATATGAACTCCATTTCGCGAATTCTTCTTATCGATATTTGTATCTTCTTCCACTTATTTGGCTTTTTGTTTGACTATTACACATATATTATGGTATATCCAGAACACTTCACGCAATGTTGATTATAAGTCGCGAAAAACGGAAATGCGAGTGAACGCGAGATGCTTGCGAGCAAATGCGAGTTGCTTGCAATTCCACTACACGATGAAACGTTCTCCCATAGGACGTTGCCATGATAGTGTTCACTTCAGCGCACTTTGAAAACGCTTGTATTAAGCTTCATCTACTGCATGTATGGAATGCACTCTGCATTCTCCATTTTTGTTCATACTATTTCCGACCCGACTTCCGTCAAAGACTGTTATTAAATCGTGCAGTGCTCTTGTAACCGACAGTCAAGCGAAAACAAGCACAAGCTAGTCATTTGCATTACATTCGATGGTAAGGTTCTCTCAATGGTTGAAACCTTTCCTTTTTCCTGTAATCCCTCCAAACAACCCAGACGCAATGTTAAGCAAGTGGAACTAGTTATGTAGAAATGCTTTCTTGTACTTATATGGCGTATACTTATTTATATGGCGTATACACTTATTTATATGGAGTATACCTCCGTACATTCCGGCACTCCTGCGATCCGGACACAAACGGACTCCGGCGGTGACTGATCCCCAACGACAAAGCCGAGCAACAAACTGACGTGCCAAATAACGGTACTTAGAGATTTCCAGAATTGGGGGATTGAAGAAGAAATGTCAGTATTATGTGATTGAGAAACAAACAGAATATTTGGTTTTGTTTTTTTTATGTCTTTAAAGTGTTCGACTTGTCACGTGAATAAAAGTACATATATCACAAAGTTAGATTTGCAATGGGTGAAAAATTAGTTTCATTAAACAACTATTGCTTGTGGAATGATGAGGTAAGGGCATTCTAAAAATGTATGAATAGTGACAGGCTATGACCTGCACCTGTTATACTTTCATAAATCCACGAATAACCTTATATCTTCAGCATATATGGTTCGGAAATTCCAACGAAGGTGTTGGGATGAGGTCGGGACAACTTTTTGACTCAGAACTATATTTAACCCCCAGGATTAAAAATTTCTTTTCTGAATTAGCTCTCAACAGAGCAAAAGCGCCGCTTCGCAGCGCTTTCTTGAGGACCCATGTGCCATATTACTTTTGGACCCTCTGAACTCACAAAAAAAGAACTTATCCCGAGCGAAAGGGGGGCTTTGCGCTGATAGCCGTCCTGGCAAAACAGGGATAACAGTCCAATAGCAGACTACCTGGCTGATTCGCGAGACAGATTACGAAGTCAAATCCTCATCCATCAAACCTCCAAATTGCTGCTTCAGGAAGCTGGCATTCTTCATTGGCATGACTCTTTTGCAACCCATGTGGCATAGATAGTACATCTTCCATCGGAGTTCTTTTGATCTACCTTGTTCACGCAAAGTCGTCCACTGGCTTCGGGGAAAGTGGGTGAGGCAGCCAATCACAGTCGCTGCCTTCACCCACCCACGTCACGATGGGGGGTCTTGGGGGGTCTGCGCTTCATTATAGTTGATCTACCTGTTGGTATCCCAAAGAGCAGAACACCTCACAGATATGGCTGCGTTTTGTGTTTGTTCTTTGTACACGTTCCTGCTCACCACCAGCAAGACAAATTTCGTTGGATTCCTGTCAAATTTGAAGAAACCGAATGATCCTTCGGATCATAACCATTAGGAGTTATGATTTTGCCTAATCACATAGGAAAGGTCCACGTATGAGTTTGAACTTAATTAATATGGCTTTTTTAGCGACTTCTTTTCTGGTTGAGAATTGACGCTACTCAAGTGGTTCTTTTTTTCAAGCAAATCCTAGGTGTGGGTCATGATGAAGCAAAAGTGGGTGAACAGTGTGTTTGCGATCGGTTCAGTCAAACCTCCGCCCCGCCCTCCAGGACCGATTTGCACTAATTTGCGCGCAATTTCACCATATTTGCCCTTGCAAGTTGGAATGTGAGTTTGGACGAGTTCACGCAGTAGGGCGGGAAGAAACCGCCCCGTTTCGCCTCATCATGACCTACACCCAATGATTCTTCTTTACCTCAATATAGGTACTGTCAGTTCTAGTATCTAGGTTTGCGATTGTGTGCTTCACCACTTTGTTAAAGGTTGGATTACAGCACACTCATTTCATGATCTCATCGAAATTTTGACTGAAGAGCAATCAACAAAAAAAAGTCGAAAAATGTTTGAGTAGTTGAAATGAGGTGGAACAATCTTCATTGGCGAAGAAGGAAGACCTCGACCGATCACATTTCGACGACCAGGAACTTTTGGCAGTCGTGGAAGGGAAGGTTTGATGGATGAGAATCTCCAGAATTGAAGTCTACTCATCAACTGCAAGAAATCGGTGGGGAATTTAGGCACGTTCAGTTATATTTCTTCCTAGAAATTCGTGGGGACTCAGTAGCTAGTTTGCGGAGCGTTTCGGGGTGAGGGGGGGGGGAGGGAAAGATGTGGCTTTCCTACTTCCTACACAGTTCCCCATTCACCTGGCGCACGAAATTTGATAGACAACCTTTTCCTCCTTCATCTCAGAAGCCAATAGATTGTGAATATGAATCGTCTATCAACTTAGCTTGCTGACTGTTCCATCACCAAAAGGTTTGCGGAAACTGTGCCGCATTCCAATCTTTATCAAAATGGTAGGGCATGTTGATGGCGAATGTGGGTATGATTTTGAGTGACACTTCTGCTGGAATGAAAAAGAGAAAAATTAAAAGGAAAACTTTCATGAGGTGTATGTAAGTATCCGAAGAGTGTTGATTTTTGACGGGAAAAGATGCCGCGAAAAAAGCCCTACTATTTATTTTTATTCAACCAAATATATGTATGTTTAAGGATAGCGGTTTACACTCTCTTCAGGATCATGGTGGGAGATATCGTAAGGTTTCAGATTGAAGCCACATTTTCCTTTTGTTTGTAGAAAGAATGAGAACAAACCTCCGTTAGGAATTCTTTCCGCATTTATAATGTACAGTTTTATGGTCACTTGTAAAACCAACGCCCTATACTCTAGCGAGTGTATCTGCGGCTTCAATTCATCTATTTTATTGTCCATATACATGCATCCTTGTTTTAACAATCGGAATTCACGGAAATTGCACTTGACGTCTTCTTTGCTATTTCAAAGGAGAATGAAAACGGGTATATTCCAAACAATGATGCATAACTCCTTGATTCTAGACTTCCACTTTCTCACATGCACGTAAGCCCGAAGAACTGCCAGTTGGAATTTAATTTGATATCCTGCAATGATTCAGCAAACAATGAATTGGTACTAACCTTACATTTATGTGCACAAGTGTTTACAGTGAAAGCTGCGCGAGTATTTTTACACAGGAATTTGTAGAAACTGCAGTTGTTTCCTAATCACTAGAATGCTCCGAAAAACACGAAGGCATCGCTATACCTACTACATTTCCCATTTTTTTTTTCGACTACAATGTGGAGACGACAACGAAACAATAGTGTTCCGGGTAGCAGTATGTCTCGTTTTGCCGCGATAGTGGTAGTAGGCTTTCAAATCCGTTGCTATGGATTTCCCTGTTTTAATCACCCCACAATCAGTAAAATGTTCTACTTCACAACTTCCTAATATTATGTTTCGGGAAGAGACACAAGCTGGTTCAGATAGAGCTGCCTATCAAGTGGAATTGTTTTCATTGTTTCATATCAGTCAACTCGTGCGATACAAAAGTGGAGTGTTACCTCTGTTACAGGTGGAATTAAAAGCTCGCGATCGAGAACAGTCCATAAATCACCAGTGGCTGTGGCATTGGTAGTGGCATCTAGCAGAATTGAAAAACAGCATCAAAATCAACTTTCTAAAATGCTCACGGCGCAGTGTATCTCAATACAACTTGCTTTTTTGACAGTATATACATACCAGTCTGGCCGCCCGGCTGACGCCGGACTTCCAGACTTCTTTGATGCTCGCTTTGTTCGCATGAGGTTATCCTTTTTCATCCGAACAGACTCACAGCCACGCCATTTTTTTTGATATAAAGCATGCCGGATCCTTTCCATTGCTCTTCCTCATGACATATCAAATGAGAATAACTGCATTCCTCAGAGCAGTTTTATCTTTCGCTAAACTGACAGTGAGATAGCTATTTGTAACTACATGAAATTATCCAACCTTGAATGATTACGGGAAATGGTTTGCCATTCTTTTTCTTTTATAACTGGTCAAATGATGCTTTGAACACATAAAAGAGGAGGGTGCGGTGTTCATAAGCAAATGAGAAACGAAAAAAGAGGAAGTGGATGTGAGATGGAGGGAACCACACAAATTCCATACTACTCACAGCTGAGCTCTGACATTTAGTGTTTCACGAGCGCCACCGAACCGATCGAGTGAAAGATGGACTCAGCTCATGGCATTTTCTCAGTAGTGAGCATGCGCATCCATGATCCGTCGGTGGTCACATTTTCAGGCATTTCCCCAATTTTGGACGCCGGCGCACCCTTATCACACCGTTGGATCCGACACCAGGCGTTTCTCCACTTTTGTACGCCTTCGCACTCTTATCACACCGTTGGACCCGACTCCAGGCGTTTCTCCACTTTTGGACGCCGGCGCACCCTTATCACCCCGTTGGACCCGACTCCAGGCGTTTCCCCACTTTTGGACGCCGGCGCACTCCTACAGCAACAGTGGTCCCGTTGTAGAGCATTTTCTTCGGTGTAGGCCACGCCCTCGAATTTCGTTTCACACACACACGCACACACACACGTGACAGACTAAGCCCTTCATTATAAGCCATGATTTCCATTGTACTATGTTTAGGAGTACAAGATGAAGTTCGTCATCAATCCTTGCTGTACAAATATGAACTATAATTCTTACCTAGTTTTACATTAAGGAGAGCATTTATGACAATAACCTCAGCGTTTGCATAACATGTGTGCTTGATGTGATTTATCATCTATTTTTGTTTCAGTCTCCATTTCCCTGCACTTGCATTCCTACGGACTATCAGTCTTATTGGATTCGGTTCATTCTCAGACGATTGACTGCTTATCACATTAGGCTCGCTTTCATTTTTCCGTTCTTACAGCTATTGTGAGCAACTATTATTTTACGTAGGCCTGTTTGCTCAGAGATCCCTTTACTCTAAATAATAGTTACATAGTTTTCATTTGCACTGGCTCCCGCGAAACTCTCCACTCTGTTTGCCTTTGAACCACTTTTAGCTGCGCTACGTACTTCAGTGGGTATGTGATTGAGAATGGGAATTGCTATGGCTGTGAGCATTTTTTGGAAAACTTGAGTTCAACCTATCAGCCATTAAATGCATGAGCAATGGTATTCACGGCCTGAATTACTTGTTGTTTGCTGTGTTTCTTAAAAAGTAATTCACACATCTGCACGCCAACACTGAACCCTGGCAAGTAGGCGTAACCCAGTGCACTCTTGTTCTGGCTCAAGTTCGTAATTTCATCAAATGTAGTCATTAGTAATTGTATCTCCAACCTGTAACATGAAATTCAAGTTGGAAAGAGAACGCCACTGTTAATCCGTACTTCAGCTACTTTTTGAGTTGTCACCTTTCATTCAGCGCACCTTGGAGTGCATCAATAAAACTACAAAATGAATGAGCCCTCGCAATGTGATGTGCTTGCTGACGATGAGCTCAAACCCTAGCAGTTCTTCGCACTTTTCATGACCTGGGCTGGGATTCATGAAACGATAACGAAGCAAACCGAGGCTAGCGAACCAACTTTTGCCGTCTGCGTCTTTTAGCTCCAACTAGTCAGTACGATAACCGATCAGGCTAGCCATCATTGGTTGGCTTGGTTAATGTTTCATGAATCCCATCCCTGCAGTTCTTAGAGATGTCTTGATTCCTGGACATGGTCGTAGAACGACCATCTTAAGCTTTGCAGGTGTGTTGCCAAAAAATTATAGAATTGCATGCGCCTTGGAAAGGAAGTTGAATGGCTGGCGCTTTCCGAAATAGGGCTTGTTAATGCTGACATCTTTTTACACTACTTATATCCTTTCAAATGGTCATTTGTTAAGAAAGTAGCTCACATGTAAACATTTAGATAGTCCATCTCTGACTCCACATCGCGATAGTTTCCAAGCCCTCATTGTGATTGTACACATGTTTAGTTGCTCTGGAGTAAATTAATGAACGACGCTGCAGAACTTAAATCTTTACTAAATACAGTGTCAACGCCAACAGTGAACAACGAGGTATCTTTTCAAATATACCTTTGAGCTTGTACAATCGGAATAATCTTCAACCGTCATACGTAGATGATTTCTTTTAATAGTAAAAACTTCGAAATACATGCAGGCGAAATGCGGACCAACAGCGTAATACCTCGATTTTCTAGCAAACAAATCTTTAAATAAATATGGGACAAGCACAGGAAAGAAACCAATTGAATACTGATAAAAAGAACAACAAACATTATAGGCGTCCATGGCAGGAACAAATGAAATCCCTGCCACAATTTTGCAGTGATACAGAAAAAAACATGCTGTGAGAGATTGTTGATTAGACTGTTTTATTATTTTCTAGCAATTGGCCAATGAGCTCTACATTCGCTTCTCCATCTATTTTATTGTGGGAGTTTGTGTATGGATTTCGTGTACCACCTGTATTGTGATATTTTTATCGAAGGAATTTCGAAATAAGTACATTATATTTCTTGCTTTGTCAGTCGGAGAGTTGGTGAGTTTCACATGTGAATGATTTTGATTCCTACCAGGGACTTTTGACTCTTCAGAGCAACGGATTCTCCTTTTGTATTTCTGGTGCATTTCGAATGTTGTTTATTGCACGAGGCCAATATTTCGTGGCGATACATAGCAGAGTGTGCTTATTTGCAACTCCATGGCCGATTATAATGCTTTTTGCAGGTTGCAAGTTATATTCTCTCGAATAACACGCCACCTCTCGTAATCTTCTCATGATTCAGGTCAATTTCCATCTTTTCTCACCTTAATGATTACCGTGGAGAGGGTTATCGCTGTTGAATTTCCCAACTGGTACCGATACAGGTGGAAGAATCGTCACAGAATGTATCTAATAGGATCAGCACTTGGACTCACTTCGGTAAAAGGCAGCAACCATTATTTAAATAACCCAAGACTGGCGAGGAAACATTTGTGCAGCAACGATTGAGATTCACCTTTTTTGTGAACAGAGCCACCACCACTACTGCACTCTCTCCAGTACCTGTTTTTTTTTTTTATTCTATTCGGGAGACGTAGAGCCCATGTCTAGCGGTGCAATAGCGCAAAACTGCGAAATCAATAAAACCGAGGTGTCTTCCGCCCGGTGGATATGCGCGAAGTGCCGCAGGTCCCGCCACGCAAATGTTACGCGCGCTTGTGAAAGACTTTTCCTAACAAATTCGCAATCTCACGCTTTTGTTATCGTATGTCACGTGAAACGCGCGCATTTGAGCGTGTGTGGGTCCCGCGCTCAACCGCTTGAGCTTGTGGACCCACTTGGTAGGAATTTTTCCTTTGCCGCATGAAACTCTGAATTTGCTCAGATACGAGGTATATCACTTTCTTTCTTGTGATCGTCAAGAGTTTTTCCAAATGTTTGTCGTCCATTCGCTTGAGATTGATTAAAGTTTCTTTTTCATATGTAACGTTCTTTCTGTTGTACGTTTCAACCATGTATCATAATACACAGTTTGAGGGGAGTTCTGCTCTGCCCATTGCGTGTGTAGAGAGCTTGTATATTTGTTAGTATACCACTACATACATAGAAGTTGATAGTTATGACTGCTTTTTAAAAATATGACTTTAAAACGAGTGTGCTCACCCGGTTGAGCACGCGATCGAATGGGCCGTCCACGCGTATAAACCGGTTGATCACATTGTCGCGATTATGTTGATGATGCTATCGTAGAGCTCTGAGTAGTTCATGTTGTCTGTACGTATCTCAATTCTGCCATCTGGGTACGCAGTGTGGCAGGAATCTCTCTCTTTCTACCTCCCCCCCCCTGGCAAATGAAGTTATCAAACGGCTTTAAACTTACGTTCTTACTTTCACCTTGAGGGTTTGTTATCCCTTTTCAACAGCAAAAGAACAATCATTTGTTGATGCACCTCACACATTAGAAAAAAACTATGTGTTTCGCAAATGTATTGTCTAACTTTCATGCCCTAGTATAGAAGCCACTGTACTGAAACGAGTGCTAATTTGTCTAGGTGTTCCTTACACTTGCTGCGTTCCTGGTTATAAATAACGATAGAATATTGAAATGGAGACTGTGTAATGTATCGGAGACGACAGGACGGACATATGGTACTATACACCATCTTTTTACAGCTGCTTCCTATATTTTTTCCTTGACTGTGTTGGTAGCAATTTCCTTTAAAATGAGGAAAGGTCATGTAAGTTTTTTTACATCATATCAAAGAAATGTTAGAGTCAAAGTGGTGTTCTAAGAATCGTAGAAACATTTTGTTTGTTTTTGCGTATAGCATTATTTCTGTTCAGGTGCCTTCACGGGATGAAACTCGACGGCAGAAGATGGTGCTAAGTATCACTATGATATCTGTCAGTCTGGTTTCACTTCCTAACGTAGCAGTAGTTCTTAATGAATGGAAGGCAGTAAAATTTGGTGACATGACTATTGGTGAGTGAACATCGCCGAAATCTTGGAGGGATATCAAAATGAAGAAAATGAGCTGGACGGGTTTTGACAGACCTTCAAGGTGATATGATAGAACTTACCAGCTATTAGCTGAGGTTCATGCAAAACGCACTCAAAGGCGATGTTTTTTTTACGATGGTGAAGGAAGAGATTCATGTAAAATGCCATCTGTGTGTCCAGCTTTCCGTAGTACGTTGCATCGATTTGTAAGAGTTAGAAATGTGACTGCTATACTTCGAACCGAATAGAATATTTGGATAAAGAGTTTGAACAAACATAATTCGGAATTCCAGTACTCAAAAAAAGTACATTTTTCGAATTTATTCGAAATTCGATTTGATTTAGTCTCGAATAATCGAAGAAATTGTGTCCGTAAAACCCTTCATTTCTAGCCTTCAGACTTTGCATAGAAGTGCAACACTATCGAGTGGTCCATAATGAACGAATCACCAGCTTTGTTTTCGATTCTTTCAGGCTCTGTTTTTTTTCCTTTGGACACCTAGAGAGAACGCTAAATAGAACTGTGTGCAACTTTTTAAAAATCTACTAATCAACGATTCTGTTTTTGCCAACCGTTCATGTTACTGTTGAAAGAAAACACATATCTTGGAGGACATCATTCCGCCCTACTTTCCTACGTTAGCATTCAACTGCATTTAAGATCGTAATGCAATCGTCGTTATCCAAAGTTGTATTTTCATACCATCACCGCCAGTCGCTCTTCACGTACATATGCCCTAGGAATCTCGTTTTCACGATTTTTTTCCTACGATCAGATGATTCATTGTGAAGGAAACAAAAAGGACGACAACCTCACTTCATGAGGATTCGTTTCCATGTTATATTTTACTTAGAATAAGTAGAGCACTGGTATAGCTTTCAGGGATGGTAATGGTTGAAGTCGGTCCTACTTGTACAGCGTAAATGGCATTAAATCAAAGAAATCTTCACAGCCATAAGTTGAAATTTCAAAGTCTCTGCAAGTTATACCGATTTCAAAATGGTCACATTGTTAGTTAATTAATTCGAAGCGAAATTCTGGATTAATTCAAATATTCGAATTTTGAAGAACCGAATAAATTCGAAAATTTAAAAGATAGTGGAAATCAAATGAACTCGGATTTTGATTATTCAAAAAATTTGAAGATCGAATAAATTCAAAATTCGATAACCTGAAAGAAGTGGAAAATCGAATAAATTCGAAAACAAAAAAATCCCGACGATTCCGAAGCATAATGACTTCCCTTTAGGGACCTTTTCTGTTTGCCAGCCACTGCGAGTTATATTCCTTGTTCGTCATCTTAATTATTCGATGCATACTATTCATTCCTTCAGGTATCATCTACTGTCTGTTCGGAATACACTCTGCGCTCTCTATCTTCGTATATGCTATTTTTCGGCCTGATTTTCGTTCACGGCTGTTCCAGATGTTTGGGATCAAAGTGAATAACAATGCTGAGAATAGTACTCAAGTTGGAACAAGCGCAAGCTAGTCACTAGTCACGTGCACGAACTAAGTTCCTGAGTATATCTGTTATGAATTCTTTCATTTATTTAGTTACTCTCTAATTAATGTGTTTTAAATAGAACGTTCTTGTTGAAGCGGTTCCTACTAGGAATCGTACAGCTAAATTCAGTTGTTTACCTCAGCTCTTCTACGTAGTTCTCATGTGCTTTACATCAGTACAATAAAGAACTCGAGTAAAGCGAACTCTGGCGATTCAGGAGAATTGTTCTTCGAAAAGAAAATTTGATGTAATTCAAAACTAAGATTATTTTATTCAATGACGCTATCTAAGAATGAGTCTCGTTTAACTGTGAGTTACCATGCGTTCAACGATCCTTCAAATAAACACAATTCCTTCCCAATGTTTTTTTCTCAGTGTCTAGTTTGCTCACTCCACTCAAAGAATAGATGTCGTAGGCCATGTAAGTGCAGCTCGTTCAGTGGTGATGTCTGGGTTTCTGACTTGTTTCAATTGAAAAGAAAAAGAAGAAAAGTTCGAAAATGGAGAGGGAACATAGTACATTTGTTGGAATAAAACTATGGGGAAGGTAAGCTACGCACAATAAACATTACTATGAAAACCCATTTCAAGCTCACCATCTTCTCTTGCAATTTGAGATCGAGGAATACTTCCAAAATACTAAACAGTGGTCATTTTATGTGCTGTCCTTGGCAAATAAATGAATCTGGATACGATTATAGATAGCTGGAAAAACAAGGAACCTACCTGCTTAAATTCTTCAAATTTTTCACAGCACTGAAAGCAACGCAAGGCTCACATTTTCGTATACAATTTTTCTCAACAATAAATCTGTCCATAATTCGTTCTCGGTTCGTCTACCTGCGATTGACAGGATACGTTGTAGACTACAAAGCACAAGGTATCGAGGAGTAGCTGCGTTCTCTGCTTAGAACCTGAAAAGGTTACGTCTCTGAAAAAGAAAGAAGTCAAGCTTCAATCATGCATCAAATGTGGCTCGAATGGTTGCGGATATCAATGACTTCTAAAGAGGAACCTTCACTGTTGCAAACACAGCGCAGAAGCTGTACACCCGCTTCAGAAAGGGCTTTGAAGTTGTTTCTCGTTCTGGACGCTCAGTTTTTGAGACATAGAGGCTATTATCCGCTAATGTAGCTTCAAATGTAAGAAAAAAGTCACTGCTAATGCTAACTCTTAACAATATGTAAGTCTAGCTAACGCACTCCGTGCGAAACCCTGCTCAATATGAGGTGATCGTCCACAAGGGTTATGCTCGATTTCTTTGCGGAAATTTCAGCAAAACGACTAGCAAGAAACTCGAATGTGGGGGATTCCCACCATTGGCGACTCTACAGGTCTGGTGCAGTCATATACCACCTATTATATTTTGTTGAGTCCCTTATTCATTTCATAAACTTTGATCCAAGAGTTGCGGCTGCGGTCTGCATGTTGAGTCGTCTTACACAACGCATTTTTTCGTAGACATGAAGGTGAGGAGCTGCCCTGTCCTTGGCAGCACAGATAGAAGAGGGAAGAAGCTTTGCAACTCCTTCAGTGTGGTTGACATTGTTCATGAGAAGTGGTGGTTCCTATGCCCATGAAAAACCGCACGAACTTATTCCCCAACGCCATACAAGGGCAATGTGTAAGATTTCCGAAGAAGATAGTGGACTTGGCTCGGTAGCATACCTTGGCGGGAACTTTTCTTGAAATTGTTTGGAGTTTGATGGACAGCAGTAGTGTGAATCATGACTTGCAGGTGGAAACCGATACTTGCTATTGAGATCTTCATCATTCTGGCGGAGATCGGCTTGATAGACATTAGGCGAACACGCTATGTGGAACAACATGACCATTGCCGAAAACCGCTAGAGTTCAAGGTTATTGTTGTAGAATGCATGATCAGGTGAAAAGGTGGAAAGCTGCAGACCGACCGGAGACGGCAACTCTAACAAATCCCAGATGAATTACTAGTATTGGTGGCTTCTAGGCTGCACGATAGACGACGAAAGTCCTTGGAGGAATGTGAATATTCGAAAACTGCTTACATAGAGAGGATACTTGATCTTATTTGGAAAGGAATAAAACTAATTATATGAAACCGACGATACTGTGGTGACATTTGGGCTGCTGATCATTCGGAACAGCTAACACATAATTTCTTGTTTCTCGACTGTTCCCCTGCACTGAAGAAATTTATCAGCGCAAAGAACTCAAAATATTTTAGCTTTCTCAAGTCGACACCGGTTTTGGATTGCTGATTTTTCTTAATGTTGAACTGAAGGCCACAAAACTATCTGCTTAACTATGAAGTTGAGCTAAACCAGTAAAGGTAAGAAAAATTTTTTGACCATTCTCAGAGAATCTTATCGTTAGCTGAGGAGCAAAAACAAAGCGTTGTTGATGCCGTAGCTAAAAAACGCTCTCTAGGTCAATTTTCTGCTACGCCTGCTATGCTGCCTGCAAAAATAACACCCAAGTCACCCTTTTTCATTGTCTTTTCAACTCGTTTTCTTCTGGATATTGCCTTGTTTGTGTATTGACGACTTTATTAATTCAGCAAGCAGGATGAGAAATTTAGTAAATAAATACGGAAATAAATAAATAAATACATTTTCATGGAACAAGACCGCTACAACACACCGCTCTGTCAAGGAGAGTCCCTCTTTTCGATATTCAGTGAAAGTAGCGAGTTTCGCTCGCCCATGTGACGACCGCGAAATGCGCATGTTCCTCACATCATTTGTCTTCGATGCAAACAGCACGTGGTTTATGTTATCGTTCGTTTGTGTCGTAGAATCGCATAGATCGCTGATCGTCGTCATCCTGTTGAGGCATACGAGAAAAGCTACGGTCAGGCACCAGTGACGGGAATCGCAAATCTTTGCAAAAATTCCAAGCCTCCCTTCATTCATTGTAGAGTACAAGAATTTTCAGAGTCACGCTATGGAATTGTTATACTCAGATATCACTTAGCACTGCTGACTGAGATGACTCGCTCCAACAAAGTGAACCCATTCTGCTTGGTGAAGAACAGAAACGGAATGGTCCTAACATTGTAACCTGGACGAGGAATTAGTTTCAAAGGGGTAGAGCGAAGAAGTATTTGAGTGTACTATGGCTACCACATTTTCCCTCACAGTGGAACACTTTCAGCCATCTAAATGTGCTATCCAGTGACGTCAATCCAGAAACGAGAGAGAAAGGGAACGGGTTGGAAGGTACGGTCACAGTCAAAAATGGACCCGTTGGGTAGTGAGTCCGAAAAAAGACTGTGTATCTTCAACAAATAACAAAGTAAAAAGCTGGAAAATAATGAATGTGTCGTTGCGAGGGAAAGGGGCGTAACCAGGCGACTCTGATTGGCGCATGCGAGCCGCTTGTCACGCCCACTTTATTGAACTCGTACGTCATTGATTACATAACACATGGTGTATTGATGCGTGGAGCCGCACGAATTCAAAGAATGCGCCAATCAGAGTTGCCTAGTCGCGCCTCTTTCTACCTTACCATGATATACACCTGAAAATAGCGAAGAAAATAGGAAAGTAAAAGTAAGGTGATGGAGACTCTGCACCATTTTTCTCTGACCCTCGCCCGGTAGTCATACTAGACCACAAGATCTATTGGGAACGAGAATGGTGATACCAATAGAGGCGCAGACAATCAGAGCGTCACGATGCAACTGATGCGCCGCTGCTCCGGGTCCTGAGCGTTGTAGCCACTCCTACATTTTTTTCACCTGAACAGCAAAAGCTTTTATAGAAGTTTTTTATAGAAATTTTCTAGAAATATCAGGGAGGGATTCTTGTAGAGATACGAACCTGAGATACCTTTCAATTTTTGTTATCTTTTCGCATGTGTCTGCAAAAATTCCTTCTACAAAGAATAGTGACACTTGCAATTCTTCCTGATGGTCACACCCTTTTTAGACCAGTTGCTATGATTTCTGTGCCACTAAAGTAACATGTTTATTATTATGCATTCTTTTGTATCTCTCATTCATTGAAATGCAATAGTGCTTGCAGTTTGCAGGTGCAACATGCTGATCAAGCGCCACTTGATAGACTCGGATGCGGAACGTGTTCTCTCTGAAATTTCCCTTGCAAAAGTGCGCTTTAGTCGGATGCCCACCATGGTCAGAGCAACGAACATTTCAAATGCCAAGCATCAGACGATTCTGCCCGTCTTTCCTTTTGATTTCCTATTTCTATTCTAGAGTGTAAAGCATTTATTTTGAAAGTCTTGAAATTCCTGTTTCAATTCTTAAGTGTCGAAGTTCAGAAGTCGAGATTCGCACCATTATCGCAAATTCTTTTGAGATAACCACTCCGTAAAAAATGTGCAAAGTTTTGCAGAAATCACTTTGAGAGGGGGTTCGCACAGAAGGCTATCAGTGCTTCTGAATGGACGACACAACTGCTTACGATAGCATCCATTATGAAAGCATTTTGGCACACTCGAGTTTAGTCGATAAGTTATTTATTTATTTATTCATTTATTTATTTATTTATTTATTTATTTATTTACTTATGGTCATAGAAATTAAAGGCGCCCCCTCTTTCAAAGCTGAGCCTCACCCAAATTTGGCTTGATTCTGTTGCTTCCAAAGCTTCAATGGCACTATTTGCTTTAGAACCTACAAGGAACCTTCTCTTTCCAGAATGACCTGAAGAAGGCATAAGGGCAAAGATTCGCGAAAATGAAAAAAAAACTTCTCAACAGATAAAACGAGCTGAATAAATAAAAAAAACTAGTTGGCGTAAGTTTTTTGTGTTGTCGTTTTTCAGTAGTTGTAGTTGAACAATTTATTAGAAGAACCAGAATACAGCACAGGCCAGTGAATGCAACTGAATCATATAAATAAGAAGATACATACAGTGACAGTGGTGGGGTTTATATACCCTAAGAGGTGAGGTTCTAGAACATTCCGGAGTAGGTCACAACACATCAGTAGTAGATCAAACATCTTAGATCACCTCAAACACACAGCTGTCATGGTCCTACAACATTTTGCTTCTCTTTCGAGGCATCTTGTGTGTACTGGAATAAAAAAAAACAAATGGATAAATGAATAGATGGATAGATTTCCCATCCTGTTGTTAAAAGGAGACGCTGAGACAATGACGTTCAGAAATGCATAGAAAAACGTTAAGTCCTAATAATTGGAACAGAGAAAAAATGTGAGACAAAATGCCAAAAATTACCAAACACTTCTTGTTCTGATGGGGCATCAGAACATGTGGATTATCCCACTCTGTTACCCACTTTGTTTATACCTCATCCTTTGTGTCGCCTGTATCTATGTAAAGACGAACCGCCTCCAGATGTCGCGAACAGGCAGTGTTGATTTTGTGCAGCCGACCGAAGGTCGGCATTTTATGTTGTGAATTTTGGATAAATTTGTAACCACTGAACCACTGTTTTCTTGGGTGCCAATCACCCTTTGCTGGGAAGACTCATCCCCCGGCAGCACAATTTTTGGTGCATCGACCTAAGAAAGTGTCGAGAAAGTGCAGCAAGCCCCTAAGCTGCCCACAGCAAGCCCCATAGCTGTGTAACATCTTTACGATGTCACTGGTTTTCCATAGAAAACCTATTGCGCATAGCGCAAAAACCCTCCAAGTACTTCTGGAGAAATTCTCACCCTACACAGGCGAAATCAAACCTGTGGGATCTGATGAGGAAAAATGCGAGACATTACTGAGCACAATCAACCTCATACTGGGGAGCATCAATACTATCGAACAGAGTAGAAGTTCATTGCAATCACTCGTGGATAAACTGCAAAGAGAATTTGACGACGCTAAAACAAAAGCCAATAAAAAAGAACTAGAAAAAGAGGTCGAAGACATCGATAGCGAAATCAAGTTCACGGAAATTATTGCAAAAGCCAACGAAATGAAATTTATGCTAGGCGCGAGACTTACTGAGGCAAAAAATCAAGCTGAAATGCTCTCGCGCAAAATGGGAATAAAATTACCCAAAACCGCTTTGAGGCAACCTGAACCTGCATACAATCAATCCGGCCAGCCAGGAAGCAGCAGTTCAGTTCCGATTAAGGATGGTGATGAGGTTATCAACCAGAATGACGCAATGTGGTTGTCAGAGGATACTTCCGAGGGCAGCAGAGACTCGGTTGAAGAAGATTTCATCTGTAGAACACTCAAACCAAAACAAATGAGTCTTCCCAGATTCTGGGGAGACGAAGAGGAATTCCCAGAGTTCTGGGCAGTATACGAAACACTCGTCCACCAAAACAAAGTGCTCAGCACCGTCGAAAAAATGCTCCTATTAAAGGATAGCTTGAAAGGAAGGGCTGAAATGGCCATAAAAGGAATACAACTAATTCCACAGAACTATAAATGGATGGTTGACACTCTAAAGAAAAAGTATGGCAACAAACCAGTTAATAGAGCCAAAATCGTTCAAAGACTCATTGATCTTCCAGGAGCCAAGAACAATGGCGAAAGTTGCACCTTTATTTTCGACAAGATCAGAATGCTCATTAACCAAATGGTGTCCGCTGGGCAGGATATTCCAAATATGCAAGACGCTATGTGGACAGAAAAGATTCTAGAAAAATTTCCATATAGCATTGTAAAAAACGTGCTAATCTCCATCCAAGAAATGGAAGAAGTAAAAGTCGAGGATGTCATGGAACAACTTGATAAAGAAATTAATGCGAAGAAGTACGTAGAATCGAGACTAAAAGGTCGCTCCAAAACCGAGTTTCAAGAATTTAGGAAATATCAACCTCAAGAGAAATCGCAGGTACAAAAACGAGAGAAAACGTGCATTTTCTGTGACAGCTGCGAACATTTTCCATCGAACTGCAGAGCCGTTACTGATGTTCAGCAGAAAAGAAACATAGTTATAGAATCGAAACGGTGTTGGAAATGTTTTACTGACCAACACAGAAGCAATCAGTGTAGCAGACCTAACTGCCCCAACTGTGCAAGAATGCACCACATCAGTTTGTGCTTCCAAAATACAAGAACACCCGAAAACTCAGGTTCGCCGAATAATCGCGCAGTTCGCTTCGCCAATACACCGGCCGCCAGCAGGCGACCCCCTGCCGGAGAAACAAGAGGAAATCCTCCAGGATGGCGCAATCGAGCTTCAAATGACGCTCGCCAGAGAGACCATACTTCAAGCCTACACGCAGAACTAACCAATACTAGCTCATTAGTAAAAAGTAGTATTGATAAAAACAGAAAAGATCAAGTTGTACTCATGACGGCAGAAGCCAATATTTGGAATCACAATACGAGCCAATTCGAACGAGTTTTAGTGTTTTTCGACACTGGTGCTCAAAGGACGATTATACTCGAGAAAACTGCTGAAGAATTCGGCCTTCCAAAACAGAAGAGCGACTTGTGCACGATGTCGGGTATTGGTGGACATATTGAGAAATTCAGAACTTTTTATGTGCCCTTGAGGATCTCGACAATTTTCGGGAGGGAACTTAACATGGTTGCACAAACAAAGCCCGTAATAACCAACGGATTTCCTTCCGCGCATCTTTTGGAAGAAGACAAACAATATCTGCAGGAGAATGATATCTGTTTGTGTAACCCGAGAATACGGGGTGAACATCAAAATCCGCAGATTTTAGTAGGACTAGACTACTATTATGAATTCGTTATGAGCAGCAGAAAGACAGTCCTGCCATCCGGATTGTATGTGGCTAGAACAGTTCTTGGTCCCACTCTTCACGGGCGCGGGTCAATTTGTGCAGACGAAAAAGGGAGCGAAGATATTACTCATGCTCTCACACTTGTACAGGAGTCAAGCGAGACAGAAATACTTCAAAAAATCTTCGAACTGGATGGATTAGGTATTTCTGCAAACGAATTCACGAACGATGAGAAAACATTTGAGTATTTTGAGAACTACTCGAAAGCCATATCATTTGATGGTGGTGTGGTGACCGCACCGTTCCCTCTGAAGGATAATGTAATCGATCTGTCCGATAATTACGGGATGGCCTACCGTAGGCTCGAGGCTTTGCAAAGGCAGCTGGCCACCAACACAGAACTGAGGTCATGGTACACCAAAATACTCGATGAATATTTCAAAAGTGGTATCATCGAAAAAGCAAATGATAAAATCGAAAGCTCGGCCGGCACTTACTATATGCCCCATTCCGGTGTATGGAAACCCTTAAAAGCAAAGCCGCTCAGAATTGTGTTTGATGCCTCTTCCAAACAAAGAGGAAAACTTTCACTGAACGATGTAATTCACACTGGAGAATCGTTCGTTAACAAAATCCATGACATTTTGATTCGGTGTAGATTTAGCAAGTTCATCTTGACATGCGATATCGAGGCTGCTTTCACTCAGATTCGCCTTATAGATGAACACAAAGATCTTTGTCGCTTTCTTTGGATCAAAGACATCAATCGCTTGCCGACAAAGGACAACATAATTGTTTACAGATTCAATCGCCTGCCATTTGGCGTTACCGCATCGCCGAGTGTCTTAAATATGGCAATACTTGCTTATCTAAACATGAAAGACACCCCAATTTCACATGAGATAGCACGAAATATTTACGTTGACAACATCTTATTGACAGCCGAAAATGAGACTGAAGTCTTGGAAAAATACACAGAATCAAAAAATCTCTTCAAAGAAATGGGGATGAATCTACGCGAGTATGTGTCTAATTCAAAAAAAGTCAATGAATGTATTCCGGATCCGGATAGATCACCGTCAGGTGACATTAAAATTCTTGGTTTACCATACAACACCGAAACTGACGAATTCAGTATCAAAATTGACTTGCCCACAAAAGCAAGACTGACGAAACGAGATGTTGTCAGTCTCATAAACTCGGTTTATGATCCACTCGGGGTGACAGCACCACTAATTGTTAAACTTAAATCACTCATGCGAGAAATTTACGAAACAGGAATAGATTGGAACGAAGTAGTCAGTACAACACTGACCCGAAGATGGAATTCTGTCTGTGATGAGATAAACAATGTACGCGTTAGATTCCCCAGATCATCCCTCCAATATGTTCGAGGTATTCACACCTCAAAGGCAGTTCTTTGGATGTTCTGTGATGCGAGCAATCTCGCGATCTCGACCTGTGCCTTCCTGCGGGATAATGACACCAAAGAGGTCACGCAATTGATTAGCGGAAAGTCAAAACTCACTCCGAAAAAGTGCAGACAAACAATACCACGTTTGGAAATGCTTGGCATTCTGATTGGAATGCGATTGGGTAAAAATATTTTAGATAATCTTGATTCTACTATATGTCAAATGAATATAGTCAGTGACAGCGAAATAGCTTTACAATGGATTAAATCGTCCAGAAAACTGCCAGCGTTTGTTTCTAACCAGAAAGATAGAATAGGAAAAATCAGATCCTATGTTGAGAGTAAGGGGATTCAGGTGAAATTCTTCCATATCCCTACAGAAGCTAATCCTGCCGATGCAGGAACGCGAGGCCTTAAAGCAGCAGAGATTAACAGTCATGACTGGCTTAGAGGGCCGCGGTGGCTGGCATTGGAACCTTCCAACTGGAAATTACGTTCCATCGACATTCTAAGTGAAGTTGAGCATGTTGAAGAAAATGTAACGTGGGAACATGCTAGTATCGAAGTTCGTGAGCAAAATACGGAATCCAAATCAACTTTGGTTGATTTGTCGAGGTTTTCACGCTTCAAAATTCTGTTGCGAACTGTAGCCAGAGTCGGAAAACTACTCCGTAAGTGGATCGATCGATGTAACTCAGCAAGATCAACGTTAATTACAACATCGTTCATCAAAGACTACGACCCAGAGTCCGTAATTACCTGCGACGAAATCACTCTAAGTGAGAAGTTGATAATAGCATCACTTCATAAGAATATCGACTTACAGAAACTGAAAAAACGATTTCCAAATCAGATAATACTGAAGGATGAGTTTGGAATTATTCGCTACAAATCAAGAATACAAAATGCAGCTCTGCCATTCGATACAAGAATGCCCATCTATGTCGTTAACGACTCCGACCTCGCTCGACTCATAATTATCGACTTGCACTACGAGAATGCTCACTGTGGCAAAGATCACATATTGTCATTAGCGAGACAAAAATATTGGATTCCCCAGCCATCACGCGCAATTAGAAGATTCGTCAAAAATTGCCCTACTTGTAAGAGATGCCATGGCTTACCATATGGAGCGCCTGAGATGCCACCCTTGCCACCAGACAGGGTGACAATAAGTAAACCATTTAGAAATGTTGGCTGTGACTTCATGGGTCCATTTCAGTCCAAAACAAATGAAAATATGTACATCTGTCTTTACACATGTTTGGCAACGAGAGCAGTCCACTTAGAAGTGGTGGAAAATCTTTCTACAGGAGCGTTCCTCAACAGTTTTGTACGTTTTGTTTCGCGCAGAGGAGTCCCACGTTTGATGAGGTCCGATTGTGGAACAAATTTCAAACTTGGTCAGAAAATAATCGAAACTTTGTTCGAGCAGAATGAAATAACGGGAAATTCTGTGATGAATTACAGCGCCTCCGAAGGCATTAAGTGGATTTTCAATCCACCTGCCTCTCCGTGGATGGGAGGTGTTTGGGAGAGACTTGTCGGATCAGTAAAAAGGAGTCTTCACAAATCTATCGGGAGAAGAAAATTATCTTTCGAACAAATGGTCACAGTTATAACCCGAATTGAAGCAATCATAAATACTCGCCCAATTACAAAGCTTAGTTCATCTGATCTTTCAGAAATTCCTCTCAGACCTATCGATTTTCTGCAAGGAAATTTGAAGTTCTCAATTCCAAGTTCACAGAATAGCATTTTCATAAATGACCCTCTTTATGAAACTGAAATAATACAAACGGCTGCACAAGCTTACGAAGCACTGGCATATTCCGAGACCATAGCGTCAAAATTTTGGGAAAAATGGAACTTTGAATATCTCACGGTTTTACGTGACAGCCACAGGTGTCAATTAAACCAACCACGCCACGTCAATAAGACTCCGCTCGTGGGCGAAATCGTTCTAATCGAGCAAGAACTGCTACCGAGAGGACAGTGGATATATGGCAAAATAGAAGAGCTGATTAAGAGCGCAGATGGAATGATAAGATCAGCAAAAATTCTCATGCCCAATCACAAGATTCTGCAAAGGCCACTCAATAAAATATATCCACTTGAAATCCGTTCACTATCTGATCCTTCCGAGGAACGAAATCCAAACAACATACAACATGTTCCTCAAAATCCGCCTCCACCAAGAACAAGAGGTCACTTAGCCAGAGATTCGAAATCTCGTGCGCTGGATAATATCAGGGAATTTGAAGCTGATCTTGATAGATCTACGACCCCAACATCTGGTGGTTCATCGGTATCATCTTTAGTTATGGCCATGCTAGCAATATTGGTAATCGATCCTGCAGCAGCGCAAGAAGACCACATCAGATGTTACAACGGTACTGTGTTTATAGCACCACCGAAAGGAAAATTCGAACTGTGCTTCAACCAAGAGTGCAGAACATTTACCGACATTAATGAAGAAATGAAGTTCACTTTACCAATATCACCATTACGGCATGCAGTTGGAGTCAAAATACGATCGACACAGCACAGCGGGGTAATCTCAACAGTCGAGTGGTGCGAGCCGCCAGACGTATGCGCAGAAACGGCATCGATCTTGAGCATAGACCTTATAGGTAATCCACACTGCTGGCCAGTCGGTGCAGTCATTACAGTAACCATTGCCTTTTACTCCATAATCGCGGCAGTAATGAGCATAATTTGGGCTGTAAGCTTGTACAGGAAACGCAAACAGCAAGGTTTCAACGTAGAGGTTGGATTCGAAATGAACATGTTCAGACCATCTCCTCTGATTGCAAGTGCTACAGTAATGCTCAGCATATTCGCGCTAGTATCCGGCTGTCAACATGGCTACATGAGGCATACTGTGGAAATGGTGTGTGAATCAAGAGGAAAATGTCTGTACGAATTCAATCAAGAAATCCTTTTCAACAAAATTAGCCCAGAACTTTGCATTCAAATCAACCACTCCAATACTACAGTGGGAGTGATAAAGATAAGCAATGGACCAATTAAACTAACTTGTAACAAAGTTTCACTTTTCTTTACTAGAGACACGATGCATAAATTTTTCCGTACGACAAGGTGTCCGCAGATGGGCTCATGCACTCGAGGCATGTGCAATAAAATCTACTCAAATGGGACCATACCAGAATTGGAGATGGCATCTGTGTATCCCGGATACATAACGTGTGATCAGACATGTGGTGGCCTTGCTTGCGGCTGCTTCCTCCCGTTCCCTGCGTGCTCCTTTCTGCGACTCGCACAAATTCCGAAAAGTAGGTCAGTTTATGAACTGGTGCGCTGCATGGAATGGACACCCGTAGTGCAAGTTGACATCGACATAACGATGTATAACAGAGGCAGCAGAAAATCAATGGATCTGGTTCCCTACATTACTCAAAAACATGATAATTTATCAATTACGGTAATTTCTATTCAAAAACCTCATTTTCCACTAATGGACAGAAGGTTCGCTCTCTCTGAAAGTGAAGCATTAACCTTGCCCGACGATTATATTCTGCCAGTAGAATGTGATTCGAAAGTACAGGCACAAGAGGAATTTTCAAAATGCGTAAATAGAATGATTTGTGTATGCGAAAATCTAAAAGCTCCCAGAGCATGCAAATGTCCACAAGGTTCTATCCGCAACTTACGTAAGGACATCACGAATATATTTCCAATCAAAACCCCATTCACAGAAATCAGGGCAGAAAGTGGAGATATTAATGCCTATTCGCAAGAAGGTGAAATCACTATTGTACTGCAGTCTAACTTTATGATAAATAGCTCTAACTACATAATTGAACAGCCTTGTGACATCACTTTCGAAGAAATAAGGGGTTGCTACAGTTGCTTTGAAGGAGCACAAGTAAATGTCTCTTGTAAAACCGATATCGCTGCATGGGCAACTGTCGAATGCGAATCACAGGTTTTCTCAATCCAATGTGGTCCATCGAATAGATCCAATGTGGTATCACTCGAGTTTAATCGCGCTCTAATCCAACAAAGGTGTCACACGTTGTGTAGTGGGCGTGAACTTACGTTTGATCTACGCGGCACATTAGTATACCACCCAAGATACAAGCGAAATCAATTGTTTCCTGCAGAAAACGACGAAAAAGAGTCAAGAACCCTCTTCGAAAATTTTGATCTACCTGATCTACAACCACTCGCAAGATTATTTACGGAACACTGGAAGCTTGTACTCGGAGCATTGGGTGCACTCGCAATAACAACAGTCATGACCTACATCATGGGACCCACCATCATTATATTGGTCATAAAAATAATTATTCATATTTTTAAATTCTTATTAACAATGGTAATTTTGATTTCGAAACTCATTGTGACTTGTATAGGCAAGTGTTGCGCAATATTCGCTAAAAGAAGAGTGTAGGAGACAGTATCAGATTACTGTAAACTATTACCGTTCTCACGTTAAGCCTTGTGCCCAATATAAATCACTTAGAGTTCATTGTCCATATGTTTCCCAAGTTTGTTTATGTGATTTTATCCATAGTGGGCGGAGCCTGGACATCAGCATAAAAGCACGACCCAAAAAAAAAACTAATCAACATCTAGTTGTCGCTATGGCTCATCTCGAAGACTTTCTCGACGAGATCGACACTACTCCAGCATTTGCCCCCATATCAGCGGCTATTCGTGCACTGATCAACCGCATGGAAAATGACCACGACTCCATGCTGCGCCAGCTGAATACCATCGAGGACGCGTGCAGTGAACTCCTAAAACGTTCAGAACCACGCTCATCTTGTGCATTCTGCACGTTGGAGGAGAACCGCGATATGCATCAGACGGTCCGCTGCAGCCGTTTCCCAGACGCCGTCGCCAGAACCCTCCAGGCCGCAAAACTAGCCCTGTGCGAGCGTTGCCTCAAGCCGAAGCACGGCATTGACGATTGCGGCGTTAGTTGCGTGTATTGCGGTTTACCGCATAACACGCTTCTATGCAGCAGCCGTGGTCGACCTGGAGCCCCTTACAAAAGACGTCATCACTGATGCTGCCTCACCCCTCCCCCCACCCACATCGTCTATCTCCCCACCTCGTCGTCTCAATAGCTACTCCGTATTTCTGCACCACGGATCCACTCAAGCTGCACCACGGATTCACCACAGCAACATGCACTCAACGTCCACCACGTCAACATCGAACAATCCACAAGCCGTATCACGATTAGCCGACTGTTGAAGTGTTATTGCAGTTTCCGTGATTTTAATCTCTACTTTGTTTTCTTGCTGTTGCCGCGCCGCCGGAATGTTCTGATGGGGCATCAGAACATGTGGATTATCCCACTCTGTTACCCACTTTGTTTATACCTCATCCTTTGTGTCGCCTGTATCTATGTAAAGACGAACCGCCTCCAGATGTCGCGAACAGGCAGTGTTGATTTTGTGCAGCCGACCGAAGGTCGGCATTTTATGTTGTGAATTTTGGATAAATTTGTAACCACTGAACCACTGTTTTCTTGGGTGCCAATCACCCTTTGCTGGGAAGACTCATCCCCCGGCAGCACACTTCTCTTTACTTTTTCCATTTCAAAACCGGTTCCCTATTTTTCATAATTCGCCAGTGAATCAACTAACAAATACGTCTGCACCGTCTGCAGAAGGTGGTGCAAATAAGTTTTACCTGGCAAGGCATAGAAACTGTTCTCTTGCCAGATAAATCATAGATCGCGTTGGAATTCGAGAAAATCCTGATGGAGAGCTGTTGATGACATCATTTCATCACTCTATTTCATCATTGTTTTCGCGAAACCTGAACAGCTAACCTCCACGGAACTTGGTGTGATGCTGATATGTAGCTGCGCGCATGATGACGATTCGCCGAACATTTTTTCATGTGAGGTTAAAGTTCAGGTTTTTTGTGAGTGGTGCGTGACGAAGAGCGTCTTGAAAACAATGCCTTCTCAGGAGCAGCTAACGTTCAATTCTCTCGAGAATGCTGAAATTTAGATTACCAGCAATACAGGGTGGCGGGAAAGTGGAATCACTAGGCAAGATTATGGTCCACTGGAAGCAGGATAACCTTCACAGAACTCTCCAGCAAGACTGCATTCCTGCACATGTAACAAACCGACAGTGACTTTCTTGAACGTCATTATGCCCGTGTTCTCTCTCAAAATAAAAAAAAAAGATGAAAGGCCTCGGAACAGTCACGATCGTGACCGACTCGACACCTCTGTTGAGAGCTTATCCGTAGAAAGGTTAGCAAGCAACAGATTCTCTTTTTTAGACTATTTCAACTTACAGAGATGAGGACAAATTAGGTTAGGATGACGTGCAGCTCATCGCTATTCCAATGTTCGCTTGTTTGAATCTTGTAGGAAGGCGAATTATGGACATTTTAACCCATTGACGACGTGTGGCTCACCCGTAAGCCGCGCCGTTTCTAGCATGGTCCAGTTTGAGTGATCACTAGGCCCTAATACTCATAGCGGTTTTCTCAGAGGGTGGCGTAGTGAGACTTCTAAGTCAGTGTGATTATAAAAGTCTACACAGGATTATCTAAATGTTAAGAAGTAGGGAAAGGAGCCAGAAATTGAGAAGACTTAGAAAAACGCGAGAAAGTGCGCGGTCCTCAATGGATGGGTTAAGCAATTTATTTACACAGTGTTCTTGGGAGTGTCTTTGTTTCATCGGTTGAAGAATTATGGACAGAGAGCGCATATTTTAGAAAATACAAAGTTTTGCGTGTGCCAATACTTTCCACCCTGTATTCTACCAAAATATGTCCTCTGAATCTGCTGTTAGCAATTTTCCTAGAGTCATCCAAAAGCAATTTTCCTAAAGTCATCCAGTTCGAGAAGTATTTCGATTCAGATAAATTCTTACAGGCAGTATTATCAATTCACTGAGATTTCCTCGCAAAATAGATCTGCGAAGGATGGTGGAGTTATTCGAAGGTTAGGAAGTGAATCAGAGCTCTATTCCTCTTTTAGGCCTTTGAAATTGGCTTTTTAGTGAAAACGTTGGGTCGACAATAAAAATCCACCTGAGACGCGGTTGATGCAGGAACAATTTGGTAGAAAGCAATACAAAAAAAATTTCAAGGAGCAGAGAACAACTACTTATTCATTCAACCATTTATTTATTTATTTTGTGTACTCGCAGGTGCGCCAATAAAAAACAGGACAGAGAAAGAGAAACTACCTTCTATGTACAACTTACTTCTTGTACTACGTCATTGATTCACTTTCATGGGCTTCATAACTATGAGTAGTATGGGAGGAAAAAGTAACGTTTAACGAGCACAAGCACGAAATGGTAACACTGGCTAGGTTACATATGAGACTTCACAGGCCCATATGTGATTATACATAGTGATTATACATAGCCGCTTTCAACAGGTGATCAGCACTAGGGAGAGCCACTAGCCATGTGGTTAGGAATGGGTAGACTGGAAGTGAATTTTCAGATGTCAGGTATCCACCGTCCTGAAAATACACTTCTAGTATCAACCTGCTGAACTGTTAGATATATACATATTATAGTACACATAATGGGTCTGATACGGTGAGAACATGAAGATTTCTTTGTGCTTTCGACTTGTTCGCCAGATTTTCTCTCTGGTTGCATGTTCTCGTACTGAATGAAGGATAAATTGAAGTTCTTGCAATGTGTTCTGGTATTGCCACAGGCACAAGACCAAGCGTTGTTTAACAACAAATTCATAGCTGTATTTGCCCTTGGCTCTAAACATAAAAATGCTCTTCCGAAGTCTTACAAACACCGACAGATGACAAGCTTTGACGATGAATGCTGCACTTCGTCCGCTAACGCCCTTCTCCTCGTGGACAACTCCTTATTCGGCGTATACTACGCAAAAGCGTCGACCGCCCAGCACTGTTCCGCCCTCTCTATGCTGACTGACCATCATGAACTAGTTCTTTGCGATGTCGCCTACGGTCCGGTGGTTCTTGAGACATTCACGACTAGCTATGCTGTAATTGACTGTGGGATCACATTTCCTGACCTCGTTAAGCAACAGTTTCCTATTTCTCCTGAGCGGTAATCCGTGGTTTCAAAGCGTTGAAGTGTTCACGTTCGGCAGTGGATTGCTCACGTTTTCCTTTCTGTCCTATTTTGCTCCCAAAATCGGCAAGGGCCCTTCAACATCGTACAAACACCGCAAGAACCTCTTCACGGGGGTGTTTGGCGAGTTTCGACCCCGTTACCAGGTCCATTTCGCGGTTAATTATTGCGTTTACCGTAGTCCAGATATCGCGCCTGCGCGCATGGAGGTAGGCTTCCCCTTCCCCTTCGCTAAATTCCTACGCGATCCAATTCTCTGGAATCGCATCGACTCCGCAGCGTCGTTATGATGTCAGACTGTGTGGCTTGTAGCGGCCTTTGTTCTTTTTCACGCATCCTTGTAGTTTCTTATCCAATTCATTTCCGGCTTTTCGTCTTTGGGTTTTCTACGGGCCTTAATAAGGCCCTTCCGGAGTTGTTCTTTAGCCAATACATGCAGGCTAAAAGGCCTCACATCAGCACGCACTAATGTTCGGCTTTTTCCAGGAAATCAGCCAGATTCTTTGGGGCTATTCTTCCTCCTCGAATGCACACCATTCTTATGTCTTAGGAAGTGTCGGTGACCCAATAGCATTTCGCTCAAGCTGGTGTGCGCTACGTAGCCCATTATTCCTAGGATGGCAGTGCTCTTTGAAGGGAGTTTTGTCCCAGATGTCGCAATAATTTGAGAAAAATAGAAAAAAGACGTCGGAAATAATCAGAGTCCACACCTTTTAGTTTGTTTTCCAGTGTCAATAAGTTTGGAAAATGAGAGCAGATATCAGGAATAATCACTGCTTCCCCCTTTCAATGTGTTTACCAGTGTTTTTTCTCCAAATTTACAGACTCTTCCAATGGGGATGATTTCTCGAGGAATCTCTACTCGTATTTGTTGAGCACTAAGGTTTTTCCACTAATGATCTGCTCAGGAATGGTGTGTGGTAGACCATTAACTAACCTACATATTATTCTAACCTATTTGCCTATATTACTCTTGCCGCTGCTGCACCACTGCTCTGAAGCTCGTGGATGTCTGTCAATTGCATCAAACATCAATGTGCCTGTCCACTGGATCCAAATGAATAGAGGAGCGAATTTCTTTCCGCATGAAATTGTGGTGATTTCATTTGTTTTAGCATGCTGATCGAATAATATGGTAGATAAATCGATATTCTGTTGAAAATTGTGAGTTTCAGAAAAGTTAGAGCTCTATTCCCATGGGGGAAAGAATATGAGGACTTTGGCAGTTTCGTCTGTAGAATTCCCGATTTCTGGATGTGCTTCCAGAATTCATATTTGTTAAATTTATTGGATTCACTCGATTCTTACTTGATTGATAATCTAGTATTTCAAAATCCCATTTGTAATTTAATTTTTTGTAAGTGCATGATAACCTTGAAGATTACTTTTGAACAAATGGTACCTTACCTTTACCTTCACAATAACTCGTTGCTATGCTATTTCTCCGTTTTTCTTCTTCAGATGATGATCATTAGAAGGAAGTATGTGAAGCAAACCCGTTTCTAATTCCTTTATTTCTTGCAAGTGACCGCTTCCCTCCGGACAGCGCCACTAATTTTTTGATCGTGCCAAAACCAGAGCACAAATGCATCTCCTTTATAAATATTGACATCGGACTGGCTGCTGGGACATGAAACAAGAAGTTCTATTCTATTATGTCTGTGCTATAACGAAATTACAAGGTCGTCGGAGAACTGCCACAGTTCCCTTTTTTCTTATTGCATAGGTATTCTCTCACTGAAAAATAAAACTACGAGAAGTTCTGGTGCACGACTTTCCGGAAAAATATCGCACGGCTTCCCGAAAAAATAAACTTCTATTATATTTTGTTACGACCGCCGATGTTTAGCGTTTTTTCATAGGGAATGTAAGAGCTGAAATTCAAATCCAAATCCTTACTGAATTTAGAATTTTTTGAGTGCTTAATTTCGATGTTCTGAAGATATGTAGTTCTATGTAGTTTTCTAATACCTTACTTCAAGATTTTGCACATTTCTGCCGGTGCCCCCCCACTCCTTTATTCAAGCCCCCTCCCCCCCCCCCCACCCCAAAAAAAAAAGCTGCTTGCTCTATTTGAGTGACCTACGGTACCTAATATCGTACAATACTGAGATTTTATTTCTGTGATTTGCACAACATGAGGAGCAGTCTCTATTAGTCTCTCAGAAGTCCCTATTTTGATTTCTACCTTGGAATATCTCAGATATTCCTTTTTTACTTGTTTATTTAGGGCTCACACCTCCGAAAAGCCCATCACAACACAGTGTAGAATGCTGCCCAGTCAAAATATGTACGAATATCGTTCCAGTGAATGATGTAATGATATGCCATTACTTAAAAAGTCCTGTAAAAACATTTCTGTAAAACTATTGGCGGAATGTAGCTTCCTGATACCTTCGATACCTTTAGAGTCCTTGACAAACTCAATTATGTATAATCAGCTGAGAAGGCGCATTTAGGAATAGAGTGGGTCAAAGAGGGTTTCCTACAACTCATCTGGATGCTTTCCGCTTAGTACTCCCTAGTGAACCAAGTTGGTTCGAAGTAATTTGGTAACATACTTTTCAGTGTTTCCAATTGAATGCCAGATCCCCTTTGTTTTTCTTCTCGTTGCTCTTCCTTCTCCCTTTTTGATTAGAAGTCTATTTCTTCACAAAGAAGTGGAGCACTTCCTTCTTTTCTCTTCGCAATGTCGTAGTTCAGTTATTCAGCTTTCTAACGTGCATTACACCCTGTAATGTGGGAATGTAGCAGCTCAGCACATAGTATGCAACTCCTTTAGGCCCCTTCGTCCAGTTCCACTAGTTTCAACAACTAACCAAGATACATATGTGAGCTCCTTAGTCTTCACTGTACCCGCACACAGACTCTAACGAAATCGTATCGCAAACACTTCCAGGCTCTTCTTGGATTTATGTACGTGTAAACACTGCGCGCTGGACCTTGAGCCCTTCATTTTTTATAGCTGTTTACAGGCACATGCCTATTATGTAAGCTGGAAATGTTCCTGATTGTAGAACCACGACTCACAGCAATCTTAGGACCGCTTCGCTTTCCTGCGAGCATCATTTCAGGATGAAAACGTAGCTGAAAAATCCATCAAGTGAAAGGTGCACTGTCAGAATTAGACGACCTCCTACACCACCCAAAGACCTTAGCTAGAGTGAGCGCACTTTTACTATTATACATGTTATACCTAAGGCTTCCTCGTCGTTACCAACAAGGTAACCCCAACATGAACATCTCCCTGCTATCAGCGCCGATTTCTGATTGCTCCCGGCGACCTTCAATGGTTCAGTTTGCAGTTCGCCTCGTGGAAGGAAAAACCGATTAAGGGCAGTTGCCCGTGTGAGACATCAAACCGCACAATGGACTAACACCACGGCGACAATTTGCGGTTCCAGTTTTGCTCTGTTACTTAGTGGGTTGCAATTTAGCGTGGAACTAACCAGTTAGTACTAATTATGGAAAACGCGCGCGTTTGTCAAAATATATGCACAACAACAAAGAAACTTTGCACGAAAAGTATACTGTAAATGTGTAATTGGCTGTACTTTCATGTTCAGACCTTGATCTGGGTCAATTCTCGTGGCTCTCCGAAAATAAATTGTAAATTCTGACTTGTTGTCGCCATGTGATCTCTAGGTTGCCCTTTTCGCACCTTTAGGAGTGAATGTGTAGCGGATTAAACTCGGCAGTAAAGTACACAAATTCCTTCCATTGTATTGGACTGGCATCCAATCATCTCGGGCACAGAATCAACACGATGAATAATACCGCATGGTGAAAATCTGTCAAGGGCGGCGGACTTTCCACATTTATACTTCCCAGTAATAGTGCAACATTTCGAGCGAATTATATTGATTTTTAGTTCCTTTCTATGGAATTTTTGAATGTCACAAGGTTCAAGAAACCGTCTAGGTTACATTCTATCTATATGTGGCAGCATTCTCGCCGCGATCAACGCTACCAATCTGTGATGTTCACGAAACGTTGTAACATTGTCCATAAACCAACACATATCACTGGTGATGAAAACCCGAATCGTCTCTGTCGAGGTGAGAATTGGGCGGATCGCGGTACGTAAATGAATTCATCGCCCAAGTTTTTACAACGACTACTACGGCGTGGTTCGTGGGAAGAAAATTCTCGAATTTGCTGCAGGGGGAGGACAAAGTACGTCGGCTTTGGACAGGTCTGCGCTGAAATCGTTTAAAAAAAATGGGAAAAAGCCAGAACAAAGAGCGGCAGTCGCATTCAGGGTGGACTTCTAGTGACCAACATACAAATTGAGATTTCGTTGCGCTTCAGATGACAACTTCAGCCATAGTGGAGGTAATTTTACTGTATGGTAGAGCATCTATGTACACTTAAATTACCCCCTCCTTCCACCTCATTTTTGCACTAGTCCTTCTGGTTGCCCATTTGTCTCTTAGCCAACAACCTTGCGTTCCAAGGTGCCAATTCCTTCATCCCTCCCGATGAGATTGCCCACTGTACATGAGACAGCCATACAGTCCGGTCCGGCAGCCACTACAAATGGGCGCCGGCCGCCCCCACCCTCCGGCGCCCCGGTATTAATGAGCTATAAATCACTCGAGCTTGGGAGAAAGCGAAGAAAAATACAATTTTAGTCCATGGTAGACAGGGTAGATAAGCCTAACCCTATGCCTAAGAATGGGTTTAAGGCTTAGGCTTAGGCTTCACAGGAGTGACCCCACCCAACTCCCTTTTCACCTAAATTTCTAAGATAAACTACGATAAGTGTAAGCGTATGTAAGATTGGACACTATTTGTATGTTGCATCGCATGCGCGCATAGCTCAGGGGGTTGAGCGAATGATCCACGTTGTGGCGGTCAGGGGATCGAGTCCTGCCCTGTGCCTCTGTTTTGCAAATACATATAGTATGCTGCCTACGACTGCCGCAGTTATCTAACAAACACCAACATAAAAAGTAGCCCGGATGGCTCAGTGGTTTGAGTGGCAGATTGCAATCTGTCCCTATCGCTGGTTCCACTCCGTTGGAGATCCAGAGTTAAGTATCGCAGTGTTTGGGGTTCACTGCTTGGAACGTCCCCCGTGATCTCCTTCGGGTAGTCCAGGAAGGCATCCGGCAACGTTTCGCATAAATTTCGAAGATAAACTACGATGAGTGTAAGTGTAAGTAATAGTAATAGTGTAAGTAATAGTGAAAAACCACTTTTTCAAAGTTGAGGAAAACTGGGAGAGAGTAACTCCACCGTAGAGGACTGCCTCACGAAAGATAAATGACAGCGGTAGAACTACTTCGCAATGGATATGGAACAATTTATACGGATTTCAATTATTTCTGAGGATCCCGAATTGGATGAGCTTTATTATTCAGATGGGATAACTGAAGTACTGTGTCCATCTATAGAAGAATAACGGCCATTTTTGTATTCGCGAAGCAGTGTACTATAGCAGAAAATGAAAAAACGTGAAAGTTGTGAAAATGGTCCCCTGCTTCATAGCCTTAACATATCCACTGCACTCTGTCTACTATGGACTAAAATTGTATTTTTCTTCGCTTTCTCCCAAGCTCGAGTGATTTATAACTCATTAATACCAGAGCGCCGGAGGGCGCCGGCCGCCGCCACCCTCCGGCGCCCATTTGCACTGAACCTGGAAGTCAAAAGAAACATTTTGGAAGAAGATAATCGAAAAAAGTTGAAGTGTTTAAGTTCCCTTTGCGAAATGACCATCTACTGGGAGAACCTGTTTCTCCCGCAACAAACCAAGTTATCATAGAGTTTCAAAAAATTGCACGACCAGGGCGTTGATTTAGTCTCAGGCTGCAATGAACGCCACCACTTCGAACTTTGCTCTAATTTTACAAAGAAGAGAAAACCTGGCTGGTTGAAGAACTTTTGAATTTTTAGGAGCAACATCTGTACAGCTGGTGAAGTACAGACGTGTACGGCGTGAATTCCTCATCTCTCTGCAAATTTCACCGGTTAAAAGATGCTCCAGGAGTTTAACGGTGCATACCACAAAGTACATGGTATATTGTAATGTCACAATATGGTAGACCATACAAAAACTGCCTCAAAACAGGCATTTCCTGGTTTCTGCAGGGAACGTTTACCGTTTTTTTTCTTCAGGTAAACGGCATTTTTCTCTTTGTCTCATCACGATGGAAAAGTATAAAAAAAACAACGCTCTGATAAATCCATGATGGTGTAGCAATAGGTGTAATAACTGAGCCTTTGAAAGTACCTGCAGGGGCGATACCTAAAAAAAATGAAGAGGCTTCTGGATACGTACTGTCTAAGTGTTCGCAACATCCAGGATTTCCTACGGTTTACCAGCCCTCACACCAATTTCCATGAAAATTTCTGAAGAAAGGAACATTCACCGAAATTGTAGATTCCATGAAGCTGTAATGGGTTTCTGATAGATTTTTGATGCTCCCTTGAAAAACTTCACAGTTTTGCGTCAGTTTTAAGCTAAATCAGGCTAATCTCAATGTTTTGCTCTGGAGTTCTGAGATAAATTTCGCTCTGATGCTTGCCTTGCACTTCTCCCCGAAATACAAGTAGACATCGCACATACATATGGTACCACCAGTTGCAAGATTCGTGGGCGTTCCCAGCTACATTAGAGCAGACGAGTTATCCGAGTAAAATTGAGTGTGTTCTATTCTAGATATCCGTCTAGGGCACCTATCACAATAAGTTATGGTAAAGACCGTAACTTAAACACTACAACTTAAACACATTTTGTTCGAGGTCTCTCCCAATCAAAAAAAACCCGTAGCTGAAGACCCCAGGCACGGTCACGATTCTCGCCACTGAGCCTACGCAGCAGCCTGGATCCTTATTTGGTGCGGCAGACAATTACTGGTAGTCATAATATTACTGGAATTTTCATTGGATACGTTGTAGTGTGCACCTTCCAGAAATGTTATGGCAAGATGACGAAAGGTGATGGATGAGAGAGAGAGAGAGAGAGAGTTATGTGCAGGCCTCTCAATTTCTAAGTTCATATTGCTTCATGAAAGATAATTGGGGGGAGTGTTTTGGTTAAGATTTTTGTTCCTCTAACAATGAGCAGAGGAAAAGGTAACTAATCTACAGCTCTCACGATCGAAATTAGGAACAACATATGTTGAAAGCTAAGTTACTAAGCAGTTGTAGTGAGGCCACACCCACTCCATCACTCTCAGGCAGATTTTAAGCGCTTGTGAAGCAGTAACACTATGGATTTCGCCGGAGGGATAGCGAAAGAGGCAATCCTACATACGTCCACTTTTCTACGGATTACTCGGATTATGCTTTTGGATTCACATTCACAGCTGTCACTGACCCGAGAAATACAAATTTTTCCTCCTCGTCCTGTCTGTGGCAGGCGAAAAATTGGAAGCAAAATGTTGAAATTGTGTTTATTTGTAGAGACACGAGTTTATAGGCACTGTTCAGAGAATTCCGAGAACATGTGATAATACACTGTACCCTGTACATTGTACCCGTCACCTCAGAGTTCTATGTCCTTACCAATGCACCACCCTTATTGCAGAGAACCGCTACAGTACTTGACTGAAGTGTTCTTTTGTCTTTGGACACCTTTGCGCTGTAAACGCAGTGCAATGTAGCAAAAAAACCTGACAGATGATGGCATCAACAGCTGACTACAACGTAGCCCAGCGCAGTCGGGGTAAAGAAATTCGCTTTGGGATACGCATTAACTCATTGTGGTCCTATAAAAGCAACATGTTCCCTTAGTAGGTAGCAGTTTTCAATATAAAACTTCTTCTGTACTGTTAGGATACCGCTTTCAGGGTAAACACGTAGACTTGTTGGTTCTCCTTCATCATTAAAGAATTTGTAGTGAATTCTTGAGAAAAAGCTAGTATAGAGGTGGTATGGCTCCGCAAGTTTTACGGTGCATGCCAGAAGCCGCTGTTGTTATAGCCAAATGGGAAGAATATCTGGCTATTTTTCAACTATTCCCTCCACTTGATGAAAACTCCAGTGGAAAAATTTTCCCAAATTTCCGTTGCGAGCTAATTATGCCTTCAGCTCTCCCAGCCCTGTCGCCCACTTTTCTTCAATAGAAACTGACCATTCCCGGTCTCCGCTTCACTCGTCGCTCATCTTTTTCAAATGACAACTACAGTTTTTTGGATAACGGCATGTGGAGTCGGGAGACAGGCCCAATCCGGGCATGGTCTGGGAATGGATGGATGAAAATGGGTAGCGAATGCGACTCGTTGTTCGCTTCTATTTTTACATGATATTTTATGCATAAACGTGTTTAAAAATGAAAGATGACTAAATGCAAAGATGTTTGTGGGAGTTTAAGGTTTTTGCATGGATTACCTGGTATAGATATCCTTGTTAGGACAGATTTGGATGCCGATTGTGGTAATCTCGTCTTTTTTCCTCGAAATTAAAGTCGCACATAAGAAAGACTAACTTTTTCTAATATTTCCAAGAGGCGATACGCTTGACTTTCATTTTTTTAATCCCAAAATAAATATTTTATTTCTAGAAGACGTAAACTATAATGTTACAGAAATAAAACATTGCCTGTTTCAAGATCCTTGTCCAATACTGCTAAACATTTATTTTCAGTAGCTTTGTAATGAAATAAGTCCCTAAAGCGAACATATTTTGCGAATTCCTAGCATATGAGTCTCCAAGGTGGCGAAGGTCCCTGTTTTTTTTCCACGCACCCCCCCCCCCCCGCCCCTGGCTCGGCGCACCTCAGTCTGCTACTAATGCTTCTCTACCCAATCACCTGACCCGGCGTGGCCAAAAATGGCATGGATGATGTGAATCTCGGTGTGGTTACCCTAAAAACCCCGGAAATGTCAAAGGTCGGTTGCATAGGCTAAGATTACCTTAGGTGACGGTGCCAACTTACTCAAATCTACCCATCACCTAGAGCATTCAACGTACGTATATAAAGCATGCACAGGGCACTGGTTGCCTGTATCCCTCTGCTACTCATGGGTATGACTGGTAGAATCAAATTCATGAGGAATTCTTACCATGGGTATGGAATTACCCACCTTTCCAGCAATGCATCTAACGCCCTCACCTACATCAGTTGCTGTTGTATCCATTAATCCAGCACTTGTATGAAAAGCAAATAGAATAGTTCGGAAATCGAAGAACCGCATAATTCGAAAACCAGTCGGTTCGGACTAATTTTTATAAAAAAACGACTATACATTTGTCATTGATGGGCAGTGTGGACAGTTTCATGTAGGCAAACGTAAAATAATCATGAACGGATTGCCAACGGATCAGAGACCGGGTGAAAACTTGTTTCGGATGGCTAAACATGGAAAAAAGTTTATCGGATAATGCGTAACAAATCAGAATTCGCCAAAGAGAACCCAATGGAATTATGGAGGACATGCCCTGCGGAGGACAGGAAGTGAGGGGATGGAGAAGTGGGAAAAGAGAGAGAGGGAATTAAGAATTCTTGCTTGTTCCGGTTAGCTTGCTGATTAGTCCATCCGATTTATTTACTCATTTGTTTAATTGTTTATTTTTGTCTACGTTCATAGTAAGGTAGTCCCGATAAGTTTAGTAATTTTAGTAAGAACAAGCTCACATATCCCCAGAGCCCTGATGCATCACTGAGGTTACTTATGGTGAAAAATGTACTCAAACTTACCCTAATGTAACTTACCCTTCAACTGACACCCATCAACATTCTTCACCGATATGTGACCTTGTCTATACCCAGCTGATACCCTTGGGTAATCATATCACAGTGCATAGGATTACCCGTACTTCTAGTGATGCATCTGATGCGAGTTAAATGGGTTAGTAAGGAGGAATATAAGGATAAATATATAGAAACACTTAACCTTGTCTATGTCTAGGTGCTACTTGAGGGTAATATACCCAGGGCATGGGATTACCCATCGTTCTAAGAGTACATCTCATACCAGTTAAATGGGTTAGTAAAGAGGAATACGAAGAAAACTATATAGAAATATAAAAATATACGGAGAGGAAAATGTGGCAAAAATTTTAGCAGGGAAATTTTTGGGAATTTTCCGCTGTTAAGGGTCTTAGCTGGATCATCTAGTTTATAACCAGCGAAAAATTAACCTATGGGTAACCCTTTCCATTGTTTAAAATGGGGAAAGTGTTCACAACATGCGAATTACTTTTCAGTTCTATGCTCGACTCATTTGTGAAGGTCCAAAGGTAAACATCTTACTTGCATCTTTCCTGAAATTTCCTTATTTTCACCAAACCCATTTTTGAGGCCTAAGCCCTTTGAACTCTAGACAAGTCGTTTCTTCGTAATGTCCTTACCCGATAGACCCGATTGATCCTCACCTCTTTAAAGGCATAAAACACTTTGCCCTTCCGCGTAGCCACCATGTTTACCTGGAACTTCCTCCCCTGGGAACATATACGATCCCAAGAGTATCCATATGAACCCACTTGAACTCTTTGCACTCACTGAAAAGGCTGCGTTCGTAAGCTCATCGACCTCCATTCGCGGCGGACGGGCGATGGCACCGTCCGGTTCCGCCCCCGCCCCCGTCGCGAATCGTACACAAAACAGCTAGTTTAATATATATGACATGTAGGTCTCGTCACGACCTTGTCGCGTCTCGGTCTCAACTCTTGAGATTAACGATCTGATAAAAAGTGCTGGAGGTCAGACCGCAGCGCTTGTGTTCAGCTTCTTCTTTGTCGCACACGCCACAAGGTCTCGTTAGGAGATGTTCTTGGACTGATTCCTCGCCGCCAATCAGTACATAGTTCCTTTGCGGTGACTAAATACCTTGCTTTTCTGACTCCTCTCTTTTCTATCAAAGTAATTTCTCTGTGTGATTTCCCGGGTAATACCGTCGGTATCTTGTATGTTTCTGCCTTAGAGCAGCTCTTCCCTTAAAGGCAGTGTCCAGGCAGAATCTTCAGTATGAGTACCCAAAGCGGATCCAGTGCCCAGCCCGCCCCTTCAGTGATTTCGTGAAAACAGATCAAATCTTGTCTGTGTTGGTCAAGACATGTTCCACTGTCTGACAGTCTGGTCTCTCTCCATTCCGTTATGCTGGGGATGACACTCTTCCCAACATGGGTCACCTTGTTGAACACGTATTGTTGAATTTTACACAATTATTATTTTACATTTATTTTCTTTTATATCTCAATCGATAATGGTCGGGAATTTCGACACGAATTTTCAAAAAAAGTGGTAAGTGGAAAAGATACTAACGAAAAAAGAAAGAACAGGGTATTTTTGAGACATAGTATATATTTTATTCGTTGGCTAGCAAGAGTTGGCTAGTTTTTCATAAAAATGGAAGCCTCATAACCTCCTTCTCAGTTTTCATTAGACAACTCGTCCACATCGTAACTTCCAACCTTCTAAAAACCATGAATTTCAATGTTTCTATGGCTAAAATCTATACAGTTGCAATCAGCTCGTCGAGAAGAGCAAGAAGATGCCAGATTTGAAGTATCGAAATTTTTGCCTGGACACTGCCTTTAAGAATACAGCTAGTACTTTTTGAGCCCCTCCTCTTGGGCCCAAATTTTTACTCTTAGCTACCGCTGGAGTTCTGAAGTTTTCTCTTCCTTTGTGAAAAAAAATGCAAAAATACAGCAATGTACCCATTATTTCTGCGGGTTCTTTGCTGAGGAATCTTAGGTGACTATTTGAGAAGGTTTGCTTCAATGTGAACTTCCAGAACCATGGAGGGATCCCGCATCTCTATTCGCACTGGTCTAGCCTCTTTCAGAAACCTCGATAGTTGAGTATTCAAGCCTTTCTCTTCCCCCTTACCTCTCTTTTTTCTCATTCTCTTTCTCTCATTCTGTCTCCGGTGCGAATTCCTTCTCCTGGGTTCTTTTGTGGAAAGGCCTCCTGTGCTAATTGTACCATTGCTCTTGTATTTTATCTTAAAGCAAGAATCCGAAATTTTCACTTACTTTGCTTGTTTTCCTATTTGCTGAACGAATACCTCTGAGACGTCTCCATCCAGACGACTTCCCGGTAAACTGAAAAACTCGCGGGAAGTCTCCAGTTTTGTTTTTTGCAAGATCCAGTGCACTTCATTATCCATTATGAGGGCGGACGCCTTGGTTCGGTCGCCAGTTTTCAATACGCTAATGTCTTCCGTGCGAAATCTCTACGGAAATCGCGTGTCCGGTCTCTGGACAGAGTACGATGTAGCAGCCAAAGGTACTAAGGCATCTCAAAGGGTTTCTTCTGCATGCCGTGTTCACGTTTGAACCGCTGAATTTCAGTTGAAATATGCTCTTGAATGAATTCACGGATTACGCTTTTGAAATTTTCCTCTATGTAGTATGTACTAGTAATCTCATGGCTATACTCTACTCTTACTCACTCAAACTACAGGAATTCATAACTTAAAATTTGAGGAATGAAGGAGTTCAGTTGTGGGGCATTAACTATCAATGACGTAGTAGTGGTCCCATCTATGCAAAAATTGTCATGTGAGATCCGGATGAATTCAGGAATCTTTCCAGCGCCAAAATTGAGGAATACAAGCTCTGATACTCTTTCACTCGCGCCATTTACAGTCCTACTGTACCATCGTCGACCTTTGTCTTATGGAATTCAAGAGCTCCACAACTCATGATCCCTTCATTCTTCACAAAACTGTAAAAGTTCTTGAATATCTTGAGTTTCTGTCAAATTTTTCCAAAATGCGATAGAAAATTCTAGGAACATCGCAGCTACTTTCACTTATGTTTTGGTCCCCATTCTTTTTGCTATTTGTTAAGTATTATATTCTCGAAAAGTTGGACTTGTGGCTAGGTTCCATCAGCTTCTTTCTTGAGATTTCAACTGTCCTAATTCCATTTTTGAGGAAAATTTCCCTTTTCTTCTAACCTCGCAATCCCCTCGTTTCTCTCTCACAACGTCACCAACTTCCGCCACTGCAGTCTAGTACTTTTGTAGTACATTCTATACGTCGGACAGGATAAAAACTTAACAATTTCGTTACTTTAGATAACAATTTAGGAAACAATTGAAGCACACAGGTGCTTGAGACTGAGAAAGCTCCAAAGCTCTTCTTCTCTTCCGTACAGTACTGTATCGCCTTCAGTGTTGGAACATTCGACACTTCCACTCGTTCGGAATATTCAATCTTTGAAAACAGAAATATTCGATCTCGAATAAATGGGAAATTCGAATGTTCCACCATTAGAGACAAATTTAATGCTGCATGAGAGAGAAGAACAGCTTTAGGGATTTCTCATTCGCGAACATTTGGATGTCTCAGTTGTTTCCTGAATTGTCATTTGAGGTAACAAAATTATTTGGTTTTTATTCGGTTAAATGTACAATATAATACATTCTCGTATTTTGCTGTGATGCATCCATCATATCCACGTATGGCTAAGGTTTGGTATCAGCCATGGGTGATGAGGTCAGTGAAGTAGCAGTCGCATGTGAAAAAACTGAGCAAACGTTTCCAATTTATAATAAATACCTCTAAATCCTTGATAACTGGGGAAAATGCAGAGGAAATCCTAATGAAGCCTCAAAATCCAGGTTTTGTCGGTGTGTTAGAAGTTTATCAAATCGGGCTCTACGCTTTCTTTGCATGATTTTTTTCCAGGTTCAAGGTTCACGAAGAATCTTGTGAACTTCATTTGCAGCTTGTACATTGTACCTCGTGCGAAGACCCGCAAATGACCCAACCTGTGATGAGCGGACACGGACACTAAAGGGCAAAGTTCGCTTGGAAATGTCCAGTTGCAATCTATCACTTTACTTTTTATTCAAGGAAAAAGCAGGGATGACTCTCTCTGCATTTATTTCCGTCAGCAGGAATTTGCCTCAGTTTGAATTCTATATATGCGAGCGTCAGAAAACATTCGGACAACAAAGGGATTATTCTAGAACTAGAATACACTTCAACACGGACCCTTAAAGCCAAAAAAAGATGTGTCTGTTCTGGTGATGGATTCCAACCTCATGTGTATGTATTTTGATCTTCTATACTGGGCGTAATTCCTTGAAGATTGCTGACGGAGCGGGGCGAGCGGGGCTACTCACCAAAGGTGTCTCGGCAAATACCCGTCGCTCACCCTTGGGTGAAAGATCCCAGTCCTTTCCCTATCATCGAAAGAAGTTATCAATGCTTTTTTTTCTCCTAAAGAATTTATCTTTCAGCGGTTTTCTAGTAGCCATTGTATGTAGTAAACATATGTAAGAATATTAGGCTCGAATCATGTTCTCTGCACGAGCCCTGTACCAAAATTCCAAGTATGTATTTCACTGTGCTTCCGCGCCTTTGTGGATTAGTATACACATATCGTCTATAGGGTAGGTGAAGAGTATTGACCGCCTTACGGGAGCTATTTGGAGGAATCCGTACCTGGATATTTCATCATTTAAACTAAAGAGGCATTACTCCAATGCAGTCAAGGTATATAGCTAATCAGCCACCTAATCCCGTGCACAAAATTCTGCTCCATACGAACTTCCGTCGCAAGGGGTGGGACAGACACTCCTTTACGATCAGAGCAGGCCTGAGAAACCTTAAGTAGAGAAATGCAGGGCTGTTCCTGCATCTTTTAAATCCTTATGGCAAAAGCGACTATATTTAGCTCGGACTAGGCCGCTTCACGGTGCTTTTCCATGTTATAACCATTTTCATCTACTGTAATATCGAAAAATCCTGGGCACGATTGTTTAGATGTTACCATAGTTGTGTCATTGTAGATAAATTTTAAAAAAATAAAAATAAAGTAGATGGGATTAGAGTAGAACTGTTCTGTTTTGAAAGATTCCGAGAACAATACAAAAACAAAACACGCAATTATTTGATTAGTTTTACTATTTTTACCAGTAATTATCAGTATCATATTATATTATCGTATTATCCTCAGCACCGTGCTGCAAATGGCCATCTCTGAGTTGATTTATTCTCATCTTCTTCCGGTACCTTATTACTTCTTCCGTAGCTGTTTGCAAGCAGTTATGAATAGTTTTCTGTCGCATATTTATAACTGAATCACCAGCTAAGGGAGTAGATCTCTCTACATTTGGGAAATAACTGCAGAGATGGGAGCAAAGTCTTCGAAGTTATCGTACAGGTCCGATTTGTCTTCACGGATTGGTGGAGATTCCTATAGTCCTTTCACATCTGGGGTGTACTTTGACAATCCTTTGCTGCTATGGATGCTGCCTTTAATCAAGTGCATAGTACAGCAGTAGTTTATACAGTTGCGTCTACTTTGCTTTGATATTACTATTTCTGGTTGTATATTCAAATTGTTGCCGTGTTTGACCTTCAGTCATATCTCTGTCAACATGTTTCACACTTTACAGTTGCGAAAATGCGACTCGCTACGGCAAAATCGGAGGAGTTCATGAAGGTGAGCCAAATTCCTCTTCTTTCCGTTTTTCTTCGTAACTTTTATTATGACGTCCCCATTCTGCTGTAGCAGTCATGTATATAAGCTTTTTAGAGTCTTTTTAGTCTCTTTTTTACCTCGCTGAGGGGCTACTTTCTTTCCGTTACTGCGCTCTGATACGTGGTCTTCCTCATTTGGCATAAATATTATAAATAATTTCATGAATGTCCATTCTTTTCCAAGTCTAAACCTATCAAAATTGTGATTTACTGTCTCAAAATATGATAGAATTGTAGCTGTAACATCAACAATAACTATATTTTATGGTTTTTAACTATTAATTATGAACACCCGAAATGAAAGGGTTTCAGCGAATCTTCTATCGACTCGGTCTATCTATTGGTTACCATCCGTGGAGATTTATTGTTGGATTACTGATATTCACCGCGCTCTGCTCAACTGGATTCATACGATTCCACCAGGTGCGACGTGTGCACGCTAATTATGGGTAAGAATCGATTTATTGATTTTCTGACATTCTAGTGGAACAACGCTCGAGAAACGTTTACGGACTCGGATTCAGCGAGTCATAAGGAAGCACGGATTCTGGAGGAATTCCTGCAGCAAAACGGCACACTCAATATGATTGAGGTACAGTTTTCCCCGGATTTTTCCTTGTCTGTAATTGCACCAATTATCCAAATTTGCAAAATCAAAACGTCAAATTCGCCTTGTTACGGATCTTTAATCTAGCCTTGACCGTGTCAAAACTACTACGATCGAATATTGATCGAATAGATCACCCGTGCCTTTTATGATTCCTGTTTCTTGTCTCTAACTACTTGTTGACCACTTGAGCAAGTGTAATCTATTGACATCCATCACTATGGGACTTTGTAAGTGGTTTCATAGTGCTAGTGATCCGGATCCCTGAACGCTGCAGAGAATGAGAAGGCTAGCAGTAGTGATGAACGGACGGTGAACAATCCTGGGACGCACTATCACCCTCGAAAATGTGAAAATTTTGTTCTATGAGGGCTTTGACCTCTCGTGGTAGAGAGATGCCTATCTTGTTCTTATTTCAAGTCCAAAATTTCACACTTTCCCTGTGAAGATTTTTTGATTCTCATACTTCTTATACTAGTTTCTTGTTCACTTCAACAGCATTTCCAAAATTTGGTCCTCATTGTTATGTCCAGGAATTTTCCCCTCCACCTCCCACCCCTTCCTGCCTATCTTCACATTCTAAGCTATGAGCTTCGTAATGAACTTATTGGTATCTGCTATCCGGATTTTTGAGGTCTGAAAAGGCTAGAAGTAGTGGTTATTGACCAGGAGGAATTGACCAAACCAGCAAAGCAAGGATACCTCCTAAAATAGGGAATACTCATCCAAGAGGGGTTATCACTCGCCTTTGGCTTTGAAATCACCTGAGGTTTCAAATTTTGAAAAATTCCAAGCCATTTCAACTTGAATTTTTTGATCCATTACTTCTATGCTTTGTAACTTTGCACATTTTATGGTACCTATTGATTTTCTATTTTATAGGTTATGATTGAAGCCAAAGATAACGGCAGTCTGCTCAGAGAAGAGTATCGTCACCAAGTGTGGGACTTGGTCTATGAAATTTCTAACAATATCACTGTCAAGGTGTGCTGGTTTTACTCTGTCCTATGAAGTATTCAGCTCTTCATCAGTAACAAAATCCTTATAGGACTCGTCAGGACGTCTTCTGACCTACAAGGATATGTGCGATCCGTACTGTGGGAAGAACGACGCATTCTTTGCACTACTGAAGCTCTACAATCAGAATTACTCTAGAGTTGACGTCAGTGGAACAATTCAGCAATTCTGGCCTTCCCTTCAGATTTCTCTTTTTTTAGGGATAAAAACTTTTCTTGCAGATTACATATCCAACCATGGACCTGCTCGGCAAGCAAATTTTCATTGCCGCCAACGTCTACGATGTGAGCGTCGACGAAAAGACAAAGGTCTTGGAAGGATTTCGTACCATCATCCTCCGTTACTATATGGTGTACACGGAAACAAAGCCACTGATCGCGTGGGAAACAAAGGTATCCCACTAGCCTTCATTTAAGGGTTTTATGTCGTTTTAGTAAATTCTATGGCATTTCTAGTTGGTCAATGTTCTCTACGACGATCCCAGATACAATCTTCTGCGATGTGGTGCAGCATCGGATCATCTCGTTGGGAATGAGGTTGGAACACCCGCAATATTGTAATAGTGGTGTTTTTAACCGGGTATTTTTACGTGTTTTTCCACAAGCTTATGATTTAGGTCAGAGAAATGGGAACAAAGACGGCGCCATTGCTAAGCATATCATTGGCTGTACTCATGGTATTCTTGATGTTGTGCTCATTCAGGTAAGGACGTTATTGTCATCAAGACTAGGAGCACAAACATAATTTTTCCTTATCTGAGCCCTTGGTTATTGTAGCGTTTAGCGTTTTGGCCAGCACATGGGAAGGAAAGAACATGGGAACCGAGGGGATTGGGGGGAATGTGGTGCAAGATCGCTTTCTTCTGATGATAACTCATTCTTCAAGATTGGTTGGAGTGAAGCACCCAAGGATGAATTTTAAAATTATCTAACTGGCACATGTTGTTCATGCAATAATTATAATACTAATGGATAGTAAATAGGGAATAGGGGGTACGAAAGTTGTTCCTTTTCTCAGAATCTGTTCTTTCGCACTTCAACTGTAAGTATATAATAAATAGATAAATAAATAAACGATTATTACACTAATATTTAATCCTCCGAGACGATGTACATATATCTCGGAGGATTGAATAGTAAGAGCCAGAGACTTGAGGGTCCTCCTGAGGGTCAAAGACGTACCAGGAGTAGTTTCTAAGGATCACTCACCCACAAAATGGCTTCAGTAATTGGTGGAGAGGCGGCCTTGATGAGGGGGACTAGAATGGTGACCCAATCACAAGCATTTACTATATGGTCTGTGACAGACAATCGTTCAAGGACTTTCCTAAGTGGAAGGATTATATCTTTGGAAGTGCAATGCACTAAGAAGCGGCTTAAGACCGACAGCACAGAGTTCTTTCTTTCAGATACAAGAGGAGAGAATCCAAGCCCTTCGAAGCTCTGCTCGGAGGCGCTACACCGCTGCTTGCCGGAATAACCACTGTCGGATTGGTTTCTGCTACTGGATTAGCATTTCAGTCAATTGTCGTCAGCACACTCTTCCTGTTATTGGCCATCGGTAGGTTTGGTCTTATGTCTGGAAAAGTGTGTGTCACAATTCTGGGCTTCTTTCCACAAATTGTTGGGATTTGTAGGGGAAACGTCAGCCTAGAATCAGAATAGAGGATGTTGTGCTGCATAAGTTGACTTCCTTTACATATACGGCTAGGAGTGCTCGATTCTTGATGAAGTCTCCAGCTCGGGTCAATATATGTGTTCACCTTAGAGTCGTTAGAGGATTTTGGTTCCTTTTGGTGCAGTGCGAACAGCTATAGGTTAAGGGGGAAGGTTAGGGTGGGAAAAACAACTTGAGACAAAAATGTTGACAAGAAGCATATGAAAAATAAAAAAATAATGAAAAATACCCAAGTAGCAAACACATATCAATATCTATGTAATCATAAAATAATGTGAATAAATGGGTTGGTCTTAGGACACTTCTTTTCTCAAGCCCGCCAGGTAACACCCCCCTCCCCCCTCCTTCTCCACCTCCACCCAGGTAGAACTGCATCGGAAATCTACGACATTTCATAGAGCTCGGTCTACTTGCCATTCTGTTTCAAAATTCACTATGTTATTGAATGATGAATGATTGACTGATGGATTTCTTGATCACATGTGTTATTCTCAACAGAATATTCTCTGAATATATGACTTCTATAGGGATTGATGACGTCTTCATCATGCTCGCTGCCTGGCACCGCACAGAAAAGAGTCTCGATATTCCCAAGCGAATTGCTGAGATGGTTCAGGTATGGGCAAATTTTCGAGGAATTCAAGGATAGCCACGGTTTCTTTGAGTCACTTGTGCACTGTTCAGGTGTCTGGATGTTCAATGACGGTAACCTCAATCACTAACCTGATTTCGTTTGGTAATGGTGTTCTGTCGAGTACCCCTGTTCTGCAGGTAAGAAGTAGGGCATTCAAACCTTTTATTCAGGAACATATGGAAAAAAGAATCTACATAACTCGGCAGAGATACTGAGTAAAATGAACAAAAAAAGGTATACGGGGTAGGAACTTTTGGAAAAGCCACAGATTATTAAATTCTGGACATCCAAGTAAAATTAAATGGAAACTGAAATTTTTCTTAAACTTATTGTGTGCCGTGAATCCAGATCCACATCTACATATATTTTACCCCACTCTACGCTATTTGAAATCAGCGTTCACACCTACACATAATTTTACGTATTCATGTATAAGTGTGTACATGCAGAAAAAAGAATAATTTTTGCAAGTTTTAAGTTGCGGGTTTAGAAACTCTAACAAAACGAAGGCTCCACCCACTTTAGCATCATCCAGTGTCCCTGAAATGGAAATCCCCGTATTTTTTCTTTTTTCATTTTTGACCCTATTCTTCAATATAGGTCTACCTACATACATCGCTATATACGCTCTCATGTAATTTGGACAAATTTGGAAATTTTTGAAATTTGGATTTTAGCCACGCCCACTGCCAGTGAAAATGTTCGGGCACGCTATTTTCTCCATTCAGCAGTGAAATGATCAATTTTCTTCATCTATCCTGATGTTTCTAATGATATTTTTTAGTTCTTTGCGGCACACATGGGTTTTCGATGACTTCATGATAATCTCTTATAAAAATCATTTCCTATTTAAAGCTTTCGATGATTCAGAGGCAGTCGTTTTTATAGTGTTAAAACATTCGAAGTATGTGACTCGTTAGAACCACTAACAATGTCGACTGCTCTTCAGACATTCGCCATCTACTCTGTGGTCGCCAGCATAATCTGCTACCTGTATCAGCTGATTCTGTTCCCAGCCATACTCACACTGACGGCGCACAACGAGTACAAGAAGATTGACGACGAATGCGGGTAAGGAATAATATTTATTATTGGAATAAACGGAATAATACCATTGAAATAATATCACTACAGCTGTTCTCAAGATGGGTAAAATGTCGCCTAGAAGGTGTTGGTTTCACTTATTCGCATTTATTTCATTTATTTGTTTATTTTTCTACATGTTTTTTCACTTACGTGTATATCTATCCCAAACGGAATTTTCCAATCGAAACAAAAAGGGAAATTAAAGTTTTTTTTCGGAAAATTTTCCTGTAAACTGGTGTTCAATATTCCTTTCCAGAAATACCTGCCTACCAGAAGAGCTCACTCCCATCAAACACGCCGGTGTGTTCCATGACCGCGCATGGAAGTGGCTGGCTCGTGTTGTTGGAAAGCCATGGATGCGCATCCTGACAATACTGGTAAGCAAGATCCTCACACTAGTGACCCCAGTATTGTTATTTCTCATGTACATCCTTAAAGGTTCTCGCCGTCTACTGGGCCATTACGTACTACGGGATCTCCATAGTGGAGACAGACCTTTCAGTACAGAAACTCGCCCCGCCTGAAGCGCGTATAGTCCAGTTCAAAATACGATATGATGAGGCTATCAAGGTAAAACCTTAAAGTATAAGGTTGCATGTACAGTCGGGTCCGGCAGCCACTGCAAATGGGCGCCGACGGGCGCCGGCCGCCGCCACCCTCTGGCGCCCCGGCATTAATGAGCTATAAATCACTCGAGCTTGGGAGAAAGCGAAGAAAAATACAATTTTAGTCCATAGTAGACAGAGTGCAGTGGATATGTTAAGGCTATAAAGCAGGGGACCATTTTCACAACTTTCACGTTTTTTTCATTTTTGTGATTGTCATGCGGAAAGATTTCTGAATACACAATAAGCGAAGCCAACTCTTCCATTCTCTGCTATAGTACACTGCTTCGCGAATACAAAAATGGCCGTTATTCTTCTATAGATGGACACAGTATTTCAGTTATCCCATCTGAATAATAAAGCTCATCCAATTCGGGATCCTCAGAAATAATTGAAATCCGTATAAATTGTTCCATATCCATTGCGAAGTAGTTCTAAAGTTGTCATATATCTTTCGTGGAGCAGTGGAGTTACTCTCTCCCGGTTTCCCTCAACTTTGAAAAAGTGGTTTTTCAATATTACTTACACTATTGCTATTACTTACACTTACACTTATCGTAGTTTATCTTCGAAATTTATGCAAAACGTTGCCGGATGCCTTCCTGGACTACCCGAAGGAGATCACGGGGGACGTTCCAAGCAGTGAACCCCAAACACTGCGATACTTAATTCTGGATCTCCAACGGAGTGGAACCAGCGATAGGGACAGATTGCAATCTGCCACTCAAACCACTGAGCCATCCGGGCTACTTTTTATGTTGGAGTTTGTTAGATAACTGCAGTAGCCGTAGGCAGCATGCTATATGTATTTGCAAAAGGGGCGCACAGGGCAGGATTCGATCCCCTGACCACCACAAGGTCGATCATTCGCTCAACCCACTGAGCTATGCGCGCACGCGATGCAAAATACAAATGGTGTCCACTATTACTCACACTTGCACTTATCGTAGCTTATCTTAGAAAATTAGGTGAAAAGGGAGTTGGGTGGGGCCACTCCTGTGAAGCCTAAGTCTAAGCCTTAAACCCATTCTTAAGCATGGGGTTAAGCTTATCTACCCTGTCTACTATGGACTAAAATTGTACTTTTCTTCGCTTTCTCCCAAGCTCGAGTGATTTATAGCTCATTAATACCGGGGCGCCGGAGGGTGGCGGCGGCCGGCGCCCATTTGCAGTGGCTGCCGGACCGGACTGTAAGTCCGTAAATTTAAAAACGTTGTTATTGAGGACATGCAAACATTCGCAATCGTTGTCACAACCCCAGGCGATCTCAGGGATGCAAAAAGGCTGACGGCTGTGAAAAGTGTGATCAAGGACTTTGAGACTGCGAGCTACAGGTAACTTTACTAGAAGAATTAAGACATCACTTGTATGCGAAAAGCCTATAAGGGAACTGAAAAAAAAACCGCTCCGTTCGGGCAAGTTGTACTATGTATTTTTAAGTGATTTTTTCACTAAAAAGTTCCATGGTTTCAGCTATGGCCCAGCTTCAACGTTCTGTTTCCTGCAGCCATATCTAGACTATGTCACATTCCGGGAAGGTGAAGAGGAAGATACGGTACGTCACATTGGACATCGACGCTTCTTTTGAATGAGTTTTGCATCTCATTATCCTGATCCGCAGACTTTTTTCTGAAAAAAAAGTTAGATAATATCACAAAAATTCAAATATCTAGTGAAAAAAACATAAGAAAAAAATCAAAATAATAGCGATCGACTGAATATACCATAATAATTTATGATAAATAATTGGGTGAGTAGCTAAGCAAGGAGAGAGATAGTGGCGGACCTACAGATGGACAGGCGGACGGACAGACGAACAGACAGAAAGAGAGATGGACAGATTAACAAAATAACGACATAAAGAGACAGATAGAAAGACAGACAGACGTATGGATAGATGAACAGGTCCGTAGACAGACGCATAGATAGACAAATAGACAGACAGATGAACCGACGGACAGGCGGACAGACAGGCAGACAGACAGATTAACGGATAGATGGACAGGATGGCAGGCCTGCAAATACATTGATAGATGGAAGACTCACAGATACATAGCCAGAAAGGCAGAAAAATGGACATAGAGGTAGGCAACCGACACACAGACAGGCAGGTACATGGATAGACGGAATGAAAGAGACGAAGGCAAAGGGGCTAGACTGTTTTCTACCCCCGCCACTCCAAATTGCTCGAATCTAACCCATTAGAATGTAATGAATAAAAATGATTATTCACATCTTTCTAGGACGTGCCGTTCACCTACGTTCACATCCCATCATTCTTGGAATCGGATTCCTACTGGAAAGCCACACTACGCATCAACGAGACCGCATGCACCCTTAATGATCCTGAATGCATAAAATCATTCCTGTTCACAACTGGATTCACCACCCTTGCTAGGTAAACAGCACAATTCTATAGTCTTTAGCCTTTAAATGCTAGCATAAACAAAATGTGAGTTATATCAGGTATAACGAGATGTTCCCACTTATCCAAGAATGGCGACAAATAAGTAGGAAGTATCCTGAGCTGGGTGTGTACGCGTATACGGAACGGAGTACATTTGCTGATCAGGTGGGAATTATTTTTCCTTTCCACAAAAACCAGCGGAAGGATTAGGTTTCCATCCAAAAAAGGGCTTCTTTTTCTATACTGGGGCTGTCTATGCTCTCTGACCGGCGTAACGAATGTTTCCAGGAAATCTTTGATTGGAGGTCTTTTTTGTTCGAGAAAATTTCCCTTTATGCCTCTACTATCTCCCTACCCCCTCGCCTCTCCACACATACGCGCCAGGAGAATTCCTATTCAATGGCAATTTGAAACTTCTCGTGTTAAATATGTTGCTTATGGCGTTCCAATAGTACGATTTGTAGTGGTAGTATAGTTCCCGATAGCAGTTCAAGCTACAACTGAACCTGAGACTCTAAAACCCAGTGGGACAGTTCCGTCCCCACCCCCTCTCTTTCTCCTATAACGGAGCGATTTTTCAGACAGACGTGCTCGGTGACGTCATCTGGCAAACACTCTACTCCGAGGTGATCTGCATGGGCCTATCGTTCATCGTCTTCATCCCAGACATCGTTTCGATTGCTGCTGCGATGTTCAGTCTCCTTAGCGTCAACCTCGGTGTATGTCTAACTTGGCTCGATCGATATATCGATCGAGTCTCCCATCATATGTTCATACTTTGCCCTGTTTAGGTGTTTGGTTTTCTCTCACTGTGGGGTGTTGGCATAGATCCGGTATCGATGGCTGCTCTGCTGATGTCAATCGGTTTCAGCGTTGACATCTCGGCTCACATAAGTTACCACTACTATCAAGTCAAAGCACCGGTATGGTTCCAATCCTGATTTGTTGAGGATCAAAAAGATCATGATGAGATGGATTTTTCCAGACGCCCCTGGAAAAACTGGAGGACGCATTCCTAAATATTGGCTGGCCAACGATGCAAGGAGGCTTGAGCACGATGTTCGCTATGATGCCCATTCTATTCAAGCCATGCTATTTGGGAATGGTGTTTCTCAAGGTTAGTTGTTGCGAAATGTCCAGTATTCCATTATTGTTTGAATATTTTTATGTATCGATACTGAATAACCGGGAAAATCTGTGCAGTAACGAGATAGAGTAGACGTTAGGAAGAGGGAGAAGGTGTAAATGTGCACCAATCGTACAACAGTGGCACCGCCCCTTTCTCCCACCTAGAGCACAACGCTCTTAGAGTACTTCCTGAATACCGGCATTTATTCACTCATTCGTTTATGTGTTTACTCTCTCATTTATTAATCCACTTACTCTTTTACTGGTTGTTTATTTATATCCCCCATTGTCCTATATACACTGATTTTCTTCCAGACCGTAACGCTGGTAACAGTATTCGGCCTTATACATGGACTCGTTGCACTTCCAGTGTTTCTTTCGATGTTGACCGCTCTGAGACGAAAATGTTCTCGAGGGTACGTCTGCCTTTGCTCTTTTGACTTCAGAAATGAAAAACCAGAAACCCTCATACCAATTGCCAATTTTCAGTAACGTTGCTCCAGCGGACAGTGACGGCTCGGACAGTGGAAGCAGCAACTTCTCAGTGCAGCCGCATCGAATCTCCATCAAAAGCTTCACTGCTTACAAATCCGACCAGTAGGCGGATAGGGTCTACCTCATCGAGAGGTGTCTCAGACAGTACCAGAGACGAGTGACAAGTACATGTACGGTCTGCTCATTCTGCGCGGATAGACATCTTTTGAATTTGCTTTCAACACTGCTTTCATTTCCATATACATACATATTTTATGTCTTGTACGGGTTGCATTTTTGTAAATACTCTGAGAGAATGTTTTATGATGTTGTTGAATAAATGAATATATTGTTCATTATTTGTTGGTTCGCATGCCGTAGATTTATCGCGCTATTTTATCAGACACAAGCAAGATACGTTTTTTTGCTAGTAACAGTACGTGGCTAACCCATGCGTATTCATTCATCCATTTATTTACTTAATTTCTCAAGGAAAACGTGTGAGAGTTACACATCTTACAGGTGTACACAGCTTCAAATCATCTGTGGCTCCAGTAGTTGTGCAGACATAATGCGCTTGCACTGGCTAAATGCAGCAGCTACTGGTCACCAAGTCTAGTTTGAGAAGGTACAATGTTGAACAGATCAGGGTTGCTATGAGTGTTACGACATTGCAGAAGCTTGTGAGTCATGCACACGTGGTATAATTTGCGACATACGGTATGGAAGCAATTGTGCAACGCTAGGAGAAGAGATCAAATCTCAGACTCCCCTGTTTTCCACTACTCCAGTAAATTCGATCAACTTGATGGGTAATCGGAATCTGCAAGTCACGGCTATGCTTCGGCCTGTGCCGCAGCACATTCCGAAGACTTGCTCAAAGCATCTATTCTCCAAAGTGAAATTGATGTGAAAATAAAGTGATATTTATCAGTAAAACCAGATTAGCAGCGTCACACCTCTCCGCTGGACACCACATCAGTTATCATGCTTTCCTTAAACAAAAAAAAAGAAAGCGATAAGGAGGCATTTGAAGTAGAAGTGACAACATTCGCCGTATTTGTGGCAAAATGCATCGTCCTTCCAGCCTTTCCTTACTGACATGTTTGTTGCGCCCATTACAAACCTTTAGCAAATTTGCAAGGAAAAAGTTTAGAAAATCTCCGAATCTGAATGACCATGCTCTTCAGAATTTTTCCACACTCCAAACCTAAGGTTGTAGTTGTTGACGAGTGTAATCGCTAACTTTTCTCTTGGAAATCACGACACCCTCGATCATTCACACACATTTCTTAGCTCAATTTCAATTCCTTGAACCGTTGAAGTAGCGCTTTTTATCGCATGAGGCAGAGTATCTTCCAAAAACCGGCTTTGGCTCATTCTCGATCCTGAATCTCATTACTCGAAGATGCTGTATCACATTTCCCGGCGGATAGTAAGTAGTTGCAGCATGCCAGGGACGAACTATAGGATGTGTGATCCACTTATTCAAATCCGCGTTCCAGTGTGGTAGCAATCGCAATCCTTGATCTGTGGAGGGGTGCGCTGTCAAGAAGCATGTGAAACTCACTGTGGTTAGGCTAGAAAAAAAGCTCGTTTTTGAACGAGTCAACTTGACAATATGAAACTTGGCATGGTGGCTTTAAAGACTTCAGGCTACACTATTGCACTTGAAGTTTCGAGAAAAAAGGGATGGAACAGATCGAGGCCGGAAACATCTTGATAACCCTATACCTGCAGTCGTTGAAAAGTTAACAAACACTGAATTGTGCATCAAGTTGGTCAAGAGAAGGTACTTGAGAGCCACTATTGCCGTCTTCCAACACCACATGTCCATGATGTGCTTCAGTCTATACTACGCCCTAGCAAACGCGCTTATCATCATGATATTTCAATGAAAGCAGTGACAATATTAGGGTGTTCTCTTTTTACCCAGGAGCTTTGCTCGGATGCACTCATGCAATCAGAGCACGCACAAACGCGGGTTTTTTTCTACACGTAATACTTATTGATAGGGACAATATCACTTTTTTTGTATTTTCATTAGATGTGCAGCATAATTTTAGCCTTACTGAAGGCTGTGCGCCCTTGCCAACACCCATGCAAGAGGATTTCTACTTTTCTCCCTTCGATTTTCCCACAAATATCTATAGAACGCCTCCCAACAATGACTAGTCTACTTTGGGTCACCCCGATCTGTAATAAGAACCACAAGATGATTCTAAACCCATCTCAGAAAGGACAAATCTTACTCGATCCCGCTCTCATGGAAGCCAACTCATAATCTACTACTCAGATCCTCTTCAGGCAATATGCAGTCAACTCTCCTTCTGCTTGCCTTTGTGGGCTTCGCCACTGCAGCAGTGTATCAGATGCCTCTGATAAAAATCGACCCGCCAAGAATTCAAATGATGCGCAAAGGAGTTTGGCGTGATATGGTGAAGCAGAAGAACGAAGCCAGGTTAAAAATGAAAGCCTCCACTCAAGCTTTTGGCGATAATAAGCAAGATGTAAGCAAACTAGCATATTTGAGGATGAGGAAATCAACCGTATAAATGTTTAGGTTTTCAATTACCATGATGTAGAGTACGTCGGAAACATCACTATAGGAAACCCGGAACAGTCTTTTGAAGTAAGTGAAGCACTAGCAACATGCATCCACGTAAATTACGCAAAAGATTCTCAGGTGATACTCGACACATGTTCAGCAGATTTCTGGGTCCCAGACGTTTCCTGCATACCGCCTCGTAAGATTGACGGTTGCGAGGATGCGTTCTGCTCCCCTGGTGGTGAGTTAATTCGTTTCAAATATCTCCCCAAATGTATAGAGGGGTAAATTTAAGTCGCTAGTATATTCTGGATTATTGATTGAATCAATCTTCACCTAGTAACGTGCAAAATCTTCTGCCGAAACAAAAACCACTGCTGCAATACACCTTCGAGGAAATACTCATGCATTGGGAAACATGTTTACGATCCTAGCAAGTCCGGAACGTATAATCAATATCCAGGAGAGTGGAAGCTCAAGGCAAGCGTTTCCAATTCACGATTAACACGTTTATGTGCAAAATTGAAATCGTGAACGTTCAAAATTAGTATGTTCAGTACCGCAGTGGACGTGCATCAGGTATCTACGCTAAGGACACGGTTCGATTTGGTGCTGCCGGCAAGCAGAATCGACTAGAAGTTCTCGATGTCGTGGTCGGCAGAGCAACGCAAATCTCAAAAACCATCAAAGACGTGAGCATTTTTGGTTCTGGATGCCCCACCCCTCTCGTTACCGCTCTCTGTAAACGGGAGAAGATTGACGGCTGGGCAGCCTTCACCGCCACTCTTCTATCTCCCCTATAATGGGAAGTGACTGGACCTCCCGCTTGGAGTAACTCTCATCTGATTTGTGATTTGAATTTGATTCCAATGACTAATAAGGAACCATAGTTTCAATCAGCCTGTTCTTGATCACTTTATAGCTTCCATTCGATGGCGTTCTCGGATTAGCCTTCCAATCAATCGCCACAAATGCGGCTGTCCAGCCGCCTTTTGTTCGTGCACACAAAGATGGCATCGTCAAACCGATCTTCACTGTTCACTTGAGACACATAGCAGGTGAGACTGCTTTCTCCTTGCTTTTATGTCGCATGAACACAGAGAGTTGTAACATCCTATGTAAGAAAAGCAGTTGAGGTCCTGATTTAACTCGAGATCTGGGAATGAATGCAATGAAGAATTGTGTCAAGAACACAGCAGTCAAACATCTTAATGTTTTTACACTACCGGTTTCAGGGCTTGAACTAGACCGGAAATGTAGCTTTCCGTGGCGCTCCCGGGTGTTCACGTATGCACATAGCAGCTCGGCGCACCCCTCCTCTATCGGCAAACGCGTCTCATGATGCTTTCGCCGCTGCTGGTTCCCATTCCAGAGGCAAATGATCAGCTTTCATGCGAGATTCCCAGCAATCGCACCGCGATCACCCTGAAAGCCTTGTCAGCACTGTCATGTTGAAATCATCCGATGGCGGTGAACCTGCAAGTGGAGGACGCCTGCCCCGTAGCGAGGCCTCAGCAAAAACACTGTCTATATCTCCATTACATTGACTACTGTACCTATCACTAGGCCACTTCGTGGGGCTTTACTGAAGGTGAAAGCCACGGTAATTTTGCTTTAAAAAATTCGCACTAAGCATATCGCTATGGCGAAAGCGAGCGCATCGACAGTTTTGTCGAATTCTACGAAAAATGAGGTTCCCAATTTAATGTTTAGTGGCGATACATTTGGCAAAAGAAAGTGTTTGTCAATAGATTTTACGGAAGCATGAGTGAAGAGCCTGTTTGGCAATACAAAAGGCAAGAGAAGCTGTTGGCGATACATTTGACGAGGTTTGCTTGGCGATACATTTTATGAGACTTCTTGTTTGGCAATATATTTGACGGGCTTCGTTTGGCTAGGTAGACGACAAACTCGTCTGCGAGGTTGCCAAATAAACCTCGCCAAATGTATCGTCAATGAACGTCAGAGCATTGCCACATATTAGACCGACTGCGAAGGATGGCCGAGATGCCCCTGCTTGAAATGAGGGGAGTTTGAAATGAAAGCAAGTATTATTATAATTAATGAAAGTGACCGTGAACGAAAACGCCTATTCATTCCATACCACTATACAGCTCATCCTTTTTAGACACTGACACTTATCTAATCGCTTCATATCTTTTCAACGAAAGTTGCACCTTCGTACACATCAGCATCAAGGATGATGCTTCAAAACAAAAAGAATCTTCAACAAGAGATTTCCATGGCTGCTGCCTTCAAAGAGGATATAGCACCAAAACCATTTCGTGGATGTAGAAAGCATAAAGATGCTCCTTTGTCCAACATATTAAAATGAAAATGTTCACACAGAGTAAAGCTGGTGAGATTTCTTTATTTTCCGTCATCGTGCTTTTTGATTTTCTACCTCCTCTTATATTCATTTTTGACCTGGTTCTAGATTCTGTGTTTCCCGGGATTTCTTCGAGAAAACGGGGACATCCAAAAAAAGTTACAGTAGAACGAGATTAAGTGGAGGTTCACGCTCCTATGAAATGACTAGGGAACCAGATCAACTCTAATGCTCAAAAATGCAATGGAAAATTAAGTATGTGATGCTCTATTGTGCGCTGCTTACACATAGATAATCAGTTTTGTGTGTATTAACGAGGTATACATCCTTCAAAAAAACACTCCGATTTTGGACGAGCTCTAATGACTTCTATTCTGTTCACACCTCATTTTCATTATTCACATTTCATTCCGCTTTACGTTTTATGTTTCATGCTGCTAAAATTCAAAACTCTATCCCGACACCCTCGGTTAAAAGCCTTTTAAACTCGAGGTCATGTAAGTGATCTGCCAGGCCGCTCGGCTGTCAGCGGGCTTTTCTTGTGAGATTGGCCAGGTTCAGTGCAGGTTACGCACCTATGTGTACACGAATAAATGTGCACATAGCCTCCTGGTATGTATACATAAGGATTCCGCTTGAGCTCCAATTCTTTATCTGTTCTATATCTGAATTCATATATTTTTACTGTTAACTTACAATCTAGTACTTCTCATCAATTTGTGTTTCATTATACGTAGATATTCACATGAAAGGGAATATGCACAGTGGACGGCAATGGAGGTGGCCCATCTGCGGCCTCGACAAGGACGCAACACACGCCCGCACCGGAGTCGTCTGGTGCCGGAATGCTATTTCTAGTCGCCTTCTTCCCGATTTGTCAAAAAAAAAACTTGAAATCGGGCAGAAAAGCAGTAGATAAAGGAAAAAAAGTGGAGACCTCTCTAAAATATTGTAAAATTATTTCGAAACTGGACAAAATTATATTCACGGAACACTAAATGCAGTCTGGAATGTTGACAAAACCTAACGCTCTTCCTCCTCAATTTTCTCTTCATATTTCTCCTAAATTTTAGAGGGTACTGGGTTCGGTGGCGTCTATACTTATGGTGGCGTCGATGGAGAAAACTGTGACGGTGATTACGTCTATGAGCCTTTGACAGAACCTGGCTTCTGGCAGTTCAAGGTGAAGTAACTAGCGAGAAAATTTTTGCTGAGAAAGCTGAAGTTATCATATTTTCAGCTGAGAAGCATTTCCATTGGCGGCTACACCTCATCGCTGGGATGGCAGGCGGTAACCAGCACTTCATCAGGCTTCATTGCTGCTCCACAGAGCATTGCTGATGCAATGGCCAAGGCAGCGAGTGCGGAGGTGACATAATCTTCAATTTCGGGCGAACAAATTCTTTTGAATAGAGGAATGAGTCAGGGTAAAAAAAACCGCCATGGGAGCTCTTCAAATCTGCATTTCAATTCGATTTTTTCAATTTCACTATTTACAGTACAGGCCAGAAGAGGACGGATACTTCCTTGACTGTGACAGTTTTCCAATGCCAAAGTTTGGTATCGGTCGAAACACATATCAAATCGAAGGATACAACTTTATGATCACATTGGCGGAGTACAAATGCATTCTGGCTCTCTACGGAATGGACGGAGGCTCGTTTGGACCAAGTTGGATTCTTGGTGCTCCGTTCATGCGACAGTACTGCAATATCCATGATATGGAGAAGAAACAGATCGGATTTGCAAAGTCACTTAAGTAATTGAACAAAGCATTTTGAGGGATCTTTGTTGGAGTGAATAGCACTTTAGAAAATGTTGTTTTGTTTCATCTACTGAGAAAATCAACTCATTTCAAGTACTTGCACTCTTTAAATTAAAAATAAATTTTTTGATGAGAATATTAAGTTTTTTGTAGTTTGGAAATACGGACTCAAAGGCTGTTAACTTGGAGCATTACTTTTCAAGTCCTCTCATATGACTGGGCCACTTCCCGAAAGACCCTTTCCCATGCATGAGGAAGTTCACCGAAGATTCTTTCCCTCCCATATGATTGTGTTCACACCCCATAAGAGGCGTGAACATGTGATGGTCTGCCCTTTGTGCAGCCGCGCCATGGGTGTGGGGGTGTGATGGCGCGCCATCCTTCAGATGAGCATGGTAATAGATGAGGAACCACTACAAGTTATTCTCTCGTACAAGCTTCTGTGGAACGTCTGTTCGGGCAAGAGATAATAATCATGGCATTCCGACAGGTGCTCATCGGCCATACAACAGTTAGCCGTCGATTCTAACTTTTCATTCCGGGTGATGCATCCCCTCAAAGCCGTTCATCTACTCGGTGATCTCCTGATTTGAGGATCAGAGTGCGCTCTACCCGAGTTGCAAGCAAGTAATATAATGAACAATGTCAACATTTGCAATTGTTAATTCTGGGCGATTGCAGTCAGTTAGGAAAAAGATACAGTCCGCTTCGGCAGCCACTGCAAATGGGCGCCGGCGGGCGCCGGCCGCCGCCACCCTCCGGCGCCCCCGTATTAATGAGCTATAAATCACTCGAGCTCGGGAGAAAGCGTAGAAAAATACAATTTTAGTCCATAGCAGACAGTATAGATAAGCCTAACCCTATGCTTAAGAATGGGTTTAAGGCTTAGGCTTAGGCTTCACAGGAGTGGCCCCACCCAACTCCCTTTTCACCTAGATTTCTAAGATAAACTACGATAAGTGTAAGTGCAAGTAACATTGGACACTATTCGTATATTGCACCGCGTGCGCCCATAGCTCAGTGGGTTGAGCGAATGATCGACGTTGTGGTGGTCAAGGGATCGAATCCTGCCCTGTGTCCCCGTTTTGCAAATACGTATAGTATGCTGCCTACGACCAACATAAAAATAAAAAGTAGCCCGGATGGCTCAGTGGTTTGAGAGGCAGATAAGTGTAAGTGTGAGTAATAGTAATAGTGTAAGTAATAGTGAAAAACCACTTTTTCAAAGTTGAAGGAACCGGGAGAGAGTAACTCCGCCGTAAAGGACTGCTCCACGAAAGATAAATGACAGCAGTAGAACTACTTCGCAATGGATATGGAACAATTTATACGGATTTCAATTATTTCTGAGGATCCCGAATTGGATGAGCTTTTTTATTTAGATGGGATAAGTACTGTGTCCATCTACATTTTTGTATTTGCGAAGCAGTGTACTATAGCAGAAAATGGAAGAGTTGGCTTCGCTTATTGTGTATTCAGAAATCTTTCCCCACGAAAATCACAAAAATGAAAAAACGTGAAAGTTGTGAAAATGGTCCCCTGCTTTATAGCCTTAACATATCCACTGCACTCTGTCTACTATGGACTAAAATTGTATTTTTCTTCGCTTTCTCCCAAGCTCGAGTGATTTATAGCTCATTAATGCCGGAGCGCCGGAGGGTGGCGGCCGGCGCCCGCCGGCTCCCATTTGCAGCGGATGCCGGACCCGACTGTACGTTGTTTCGAGATGCACACAAAGCGCACCCTTTAATGGCTTTTCGACTAGCCTGCAGTACTCAGAAACTTTTGGGCACCGATGAGCACCCAGGCCGGTATTGGTGCCAGTGACGAAACTAACTTCGGCGACAGCAACGATCCCGGGCCGGCACCAATGTTCATTGGCGACACAAGTGATGACACATCAATGACCATACATCTCCCGTAAAGCGCACACATGGATTCGTTCCCGATGCGAAGTGGCGCTGGTCCAGGATTTTGACTATCGCCGCGAGGAGTTCCATTGCTGGCGCCGATAGAGGGGCATGTGCGACTGGCGACTGTTTAGGTTGGCACCGTTGCCCAGAAGTTACTGAATATTAGGAACAGGCGACATGAACCACGGTGCCACAAATGCTATCCCTGCCTTGCGCTCTTTAACTAATACCTCTCCTGTCGCCGAAACTACCCATTGCCGAGCTGCACCTCGCAAACATTAGGGGTTTCCGATCATTGGTTGATGATTTTTTTTAGCGTGGAGTATTCTGTTTCCTGATCGCGCCAAGTGGAGTTTGTCGCCGAAATGTGGCTACAGGTAATGAGTGCATATGGTCATCACAGCGTGGCCTGATTTGCAGGTTGTAACAGTTTTTCAAAGCATGAAAGGCAGCACCCACGGAAAATTTTGTCACCAAAGTTTAGCTGTAACCCTAGGCTCCCTGCAATGCTGAACACGATTACATTGATTAATTTTGTCTGAAGTCGCAAAAAACGAAAATCGGTATGGAAAACAAGTATCATCAAACAGAAATGCAGCGTCAGCAAACAAAACAACCGATCCCCTTTCATGCTACAACGCCGACGGATCGGATACTCATCCACACTCCTATATCTGAAAAATGCCTGCTACGATGCAAGTCTCATAGAACTACTGAGACCATTGTTCAGGGAACGAGACACTTATAATTTCGGCTATGAAAACCACTGTGAGTGCTGCCTTCAAGTAAAATCTTTTTTTTTAAAGCAGGCTGTAGAAAGGTGAGAGACTGCAGGAAACTCCATTGCCCCTTTCGCCATATCATCTGTTCGAATACGGGGTAAAATTGAATGCAGGGAGATGGGAGATGGATGGAAATGGTGATATCAAAGAAATGTGCTGGTGTGCAGACCATCAGACACCGTCATTTTGCAGGCAGTGCAGGAAGAGCGAGTGAAATTCGTGAAAAATCAATGAAATCGATATAATCGACAAATCAATCGATCGCATCTGGCGAAAGGTGGCTTAAGACATACGCCTGCCCATTTTTCGCGTTTTTTTTTCTCTTGCAGAACAACCTTGCATGTTTCTCCCATATACGACGTGAAGCTACCATACACTGCTGGTTTCTGAAGTACTTGTTGAGAAATAGGTGCATTTAGAAACAGGCAACCACGAATAGTATCGATATTCTTCACCGCCCTTGCGTTCTTTTCACCTTTGAAAGAGCAAAGACATGTCAATCCTATAAAGTGCAGTTATTCGCCAAAGCAGTGGTGTTATCAGTCTTTTCTATATCTTTCTTTGTAGCGTAATATGATTAGGTGCTTCTCAGCTAATTTTTACAACTACTACACAAGAACTCGCCCTTGTTCTTTACATTCCATTGTTTTCCAGATTTAAAAACACAAGATTGGTCACGGGTAGAATCAAAATGAACGCTTGCCTTTTGTGAGAGTAAGACTTCTTAGGACCAGCTTTTCATATCATACCTAATCACCTGCTCTTATTCTGCTAAGCCTACCAGATCCAGCGATAATCGCTGAACTAACATAATTCAATGAAGGTAAGGGGTGTCCCCATTTTTTTATGAGGCTTCCCGCCTGCATAAAAATTTAGATTGATAGGAAGGGCATTGGCGTATCCTGGCGAGCTTCAATATCAACTATACCACTCTGCTAGTATCATCATAGTTTTCCAAATCTGATTGTGGTAACAGGGAGCAGAGGAAAGTCATTCTTGCTATTTGTTTCCTGGAAATTTTCAAGATTTCTGAGCAATGAGTTGCAACAAAACCCTACCAGTCAGTGTGCTCATACTATCAAGTTTCGTAGCCATCATGGGAAGAATTGGTATTTCAGTTCGATTCACCTATGAAAGAAAAGGGCATAGTCAAAATCACCGGTCACCGAGTTGGCTGCTTTGAAATTTTGTTTGAAATTCCTTGGGAGTGAGAATGAGAACGAAAGAGCTGGGTTGATGAGAATGACTCCAAGAATGATTTGTTCTTTCGTGGTGAGACATGCGCGGAGTTCCAATCGATGCTCGTAAGATTAATGGGTTTGCCTCCTTGATGGATCCATTGCAGAACCTATCAGGGTCTTCGAAAATTAATGGAGGATTCCAGTCTTAACATTAAGAGGGGTTGTCTCAGTTCTGAGTAAACCTAATCAGTCTCTCTTCAGCTCAGAGCTCTGAAGTTTCAAGGTCGTCATCGAAGGCTGTTACCACATGGGCTTCGCCACCGATACATATATTGTCCAGAAAGATGTTGAGATGCTCAAAGGAACAGTAGAGGTAGTAGAGACGTCTTCTACTGACCAATGTGTGACCAGTTACATGTGTTGAAGCTTTTGGTGCATATAGTCAATATGTTGAACATACTTCGTTGCCGTAGTGGTTCCAACCGGAGTGAGGAAAGTCAATCCAGCAGTAGACAACCAGCGTGATCTTCTTCTGGAGCAGCATTGGCTAAGGGAAGGGCTGCGAGGCTTGATCGCTGGCGAAGCATTGTCATCATCTCAGGTTGTCACAAAGGACAACATCCCTTCGGATGTAAAACAGCAATGACAAAGCTTGATCACGAGGGTTCTTTTTTAGTTTTTGCTGAATTTGTGTGGTATCCACTGGTCAAGCTTCGTCGGCTCTCCAATTCTCCGGAGATGCTCCGAAAAAGTTGCATTTCTGAAGTTGAGTCTCTCCCCATGTTTTCGGTCCGCTCGGTTTCGGTGTTCATGTGTTTTCCTCCATAAGGTCTTCTTTAATAGTCGCGAACAAGGGAAGGACATCCGCGAAGTGGCTCGTCAGTTTATCCACGACAATATTTTTGAAACCAAATTGTGTAGTGCTTTTGTTCACACCTCATTTACCTCAAATGGCACTGATATTCCGATTTTCTTGCTCCGCACAATGCCATTTCAGATTCGTAGAATAGCGTAGTCACAATTGTTTCGACGTCTCGACTTCTAACATGCAAATGTGTAACAAAAAGTTATACTTTTTTCAACTGCATAACGGCAAAACTCATGATATAAGAATTAACTATGTTTCTAATAATAATAGTATTATATCTAATAAATGAATGCTGTCGAAATATTTACTAGAAAAATTAAAATGACAACCTTACACCGAGTTCCAGATAGTCTAATACACATATAGAATGCTAGCGTTTTGAAAAGGTGTATGGGTTCCTCCGAAACCTGGTTGATAATTATTCATTAAGTTCATTCGAAAACCGCCATGCAAAAACAACGAAAACTTGTCTTACATCTTAATACGTTCAACAGGGCTTCAATATGCTTATTCTATCTAGCTCATCAAAGTAGGCAATCAAACACGATAGCTCCTGACGATGCGCCATGAAATTCTCTGTCCTGAGTAAACCTTCGCCTCTCTGTCAGCAGCAGAACAAAATTATCGAGACCGGATGTCGCACCTATCTTTTGCATTGCAGTACAAGTGCATACCGCCTAGACAGTTGCACAAAAGACAAGCGCTATTCTAAAAGCAGAAAAACCGCTTCCATCTGTCACAGCAGCAACAAAAAGAAGATAATCTCTTTTACATAACAAAGACCAATGCACGGACCTTGTCGAATAGATTGATTGCGCGTGGAAATTCACAGCGTTGCGGCCGCAGAATCGTGGCGGGACCTATTCCCCTCTCACATCCATTGTTCAGGTCCCCTCGCGTTCCTGTAGTGACAGAAGTGTATTTTTTGGAGAAGGAAGCAGCACCGAACGATATAAAAAAGCACTAAACAAGAACAGATTCGAGGTGGGATAGTAGATAGCAAGCATTGAAGTGAATAAAACTCTCGCTATTATAATGAATGAGGAAGCACTGGTTGACGACAAAGCAGATGTGGCAGTACATGAACAAAATAAACAAGAAATATTGTATTGTTCATTCTTTTGAATCTCTTTCTGTTGTTCTTCCGCCAAAGCTGTTCTATTTTGCAGCAAAATTCCAATTTCGGCAACGCAGAACCCTATGAATAATTTACTATACATATAAATTTCAGACAAACTTCAGGTAAAATGCATTTAACGCTCCTCCTGCTCATCTTTGTGGGCGCCGTTACCGCTAGGGTGTATCAAATGCCTCTAATAAATTTTGACTCACCAAGGATTCAAATGATGAGAAAAGGCATATGGCGTGACATGGTTAGGCAGAGGAACGCAGCCAGATTGAGCATAAAAGCCTCTTCTCAACTATCTATTGAGCGTCAGCAAGATGTAAGTACACAATTCTTCTGAAAAATCTTTCGAACTCCCAGCCAGGCTATTTACTGCCCCTTTCCCAGCTACAATCAGACGAAGCTAATGCCAGTCTAATAATTTTTATTCGATGGCATTCGATGTCGGTGTGAACATTCCCTTCTCCTTTCGATATACTTAGTCAAGATTGGCTACAAAGCAGAATCCATGTATATGGTTCTTGTGAATTGCTGAGACTGACCAGCAAACGAAGCAATAATTGAGAAATCCTTCTTAATTAAATAGTACAAATGTTTGAATTGTTGAGGTTTTCGCTTATCATGACGTGGAGTACATTGGGAACATCACAATAGGAACCCCAGAGCAATCGTTCCAGGTAATCAAAATGTGCTTAAAACTTGTTTATGAGAATAACGCGAATGCCTTGCAGGTGGTGCTGGACACAGGTTCAGCAGATTTCTGGGTCCCAGATGTTTCTTGCGTACCTCCTCCTAAGATTGACGGTTGCGAGGATGCCTTCTGTAGTCCTGGCGGTAGGTTGGTTTAGCTGAGAGGAGAACTGAAAAACAAGTGATTCCTGAAATTTTCTTATACAATACCAAACAAACTTTACTTAAAGGTAGTGTTTATTTAGTAGCGTGCGCAATTTTTTGCCCATACAAGGATCTCTGCTGCGATGCAACGCCGAAGAAGTACACATGTATGGGGAAGCATGTTTACGACCCTAGAAAATCCAACAGTTTCTTTGAGCGTCCAGGAACCTGGGAAATTAAGGCGAGTGAGAAGACCAGGAGCTTTTAGCTGTGTTAGCTCATATAAGTAGTCCTTTCAGTATCGCTCCGGAAGCGCGTCAGGTATATATGGTCATGACATCATAGGATTCGGTGAAGCCGGCTTGCCGAATCGACTGGAGGTTCCTGATGTCGCTATCGGCAGAGCTACAAAAATCTCGAAAATCTTCAAGGATGTGAGTACCTTTCGGTTCTACGACCTCTCTCCCCACTCATGTCTCCCCATGTGCCTGATATGAAAAAAACACTACCATGCCTAATGCTGGATGAGTTCTCATCTTTTCAACTACTTCCCTGTGTGGAAATACTCTCCATCTCGTAGGTCCCATTCGATGGTGTTCTCGGATTAGCTTTCCAATCAATCGCCACAAATGAAGCTATCATGCCGCCCTTTGTTCATGCACACGAATTTAATCTCGTCGAACCCATTTTCACGGTTCACCTGAGAAGAGTAGGAGGTAAGGGTACAGCTCGCGTCACGCTTGGTTTTTATGTTGAACATGTGCATATGTCGGAGCAGCATCATATTGTTTCATCCATTTGTTCAATTATAGAAATAATCTTTTGCACACTCCATGGAGATCAGGAATGCTTCACAAGAGTAAAATACTCGAGACATAACACCACTAATCTATTTTCCATACAATCCTTACACTGCCGCTATAGTAATCGAGGACTGTAGCACTCTGCGTCGCCGTCGCTGGCGACTGTGAGGCCGATGCGCACGCAGGGTTCTGTACTCCTCGAGGAGTAAAGCGGCTACCCTACGCCGCATTGGTAGAAAGTTTTCGAGCCCACCGAGCTTGCCGCGCGTGCGCAGCGCGGCCCGCTTGTAACAACGGTCCGGCGCACTCGCTCAGCTGCTCGAGGACACCATCCGACAGGTTTTGATCCAGGTACGCGGTTTTATTCTGTTTTCTTAATTAGCTGAAGTGATTTTATGATGCGGAGGCCTCTGGCTGACCGATATTGATCGGATGACCCCGCGAACCTAGTTTTTTTTTGCACGTTTTCCCGCGCATGCCCTAAACCCCCCATTTTTGTTTATAATGTCTTTTATTTGTTTTTAGCCCCGTGAGAAGCTCCTTATCCCAGGTAGCCTCTTCTTTGTAGAAAAGGGAACACTTGACGTGATGGCTGATAAGGGAGCCTTTATTTTGTTTAGATTCGTTGATATTTCGCTTCCATTCGCATGATCGTCGATATGCATGTCTTTTTTAATCCAATTATTATTCTTTTCCTTTTGCCTGCATTTTTCTTTTGTTGAGTGATGTTCTGTGATAGTTGTGGAACGCGTTACTGCCTCAATATCCTCGGAGTTTCGCCGCGCAAACAAAATAAACGGAAAAACGTACGAAAAACGAGGCTTGCGGGGCCGTTCGATCAATATCAGTCACAGACCTCAGCAGTGCGAAGACAATTCAAATAACAAAAAAAACGAAGCAAAAAGCTTACCATGGCCAACAGCTGACGAATGGCGTCCTCGTACAGCAGAGCGAGGACGCCGGACCGTTGCTACAAGCAGGCCGCGTCGCAGGCCCGGCGCTTTCCTACAGTGCGGCGTAGGGATTGTAGGACCAGTACAGAATTGTGCAGAATTTTCCGCTTTGTGTCGTGTTCTTCCCAGCTGCAACCGTACGTGAGATTGCATTCAGTTTGCTTTTCATGCGATATGTTATACGTCTAGCTGTTTTTACCGTTACTCTTCATCATGGAATCTCAAGTGATGTGAGCAATAATACGGACCTTTGTTCATCAATGGGACTTTTGTATGAGGTAGTGATGCTGCAACAATGGTGCGCACTTCTGTGTTTGTTCATTGGTGTTAATTTGCGCTCGGGCTCAAACATACATATTTGAGTTAGGCGTGCACTATTTCACTTGTTTCACTTCATTCCCAGTTCATTCATTATGTGTGGCCATCCCCCTCATTCATGTTTACATGTCCCAGGCCTACGGCATACTGTGCAGCATACTACGCGACCGCGCCGCACGAGTACATTTTCCAAATTCAGATTGTTTCTCCAAATTCGACGCACTAAATGACATTGATGGCCACCTTCTCCCAGTTTGTGGGTCCCAATAACACACATCTGTCCCACTCAAGCTCAAAAAATGTGTCCATATTTACCCAGAACCGCTCATACCCTAGAAGGCCGGAGCCGCGACGTGCACATGAATCGACCAATCACAGACCAGCAGCGTACCTCTTGTCACGCAGCCAGCGAACCAAGCATCAGCGGAAATCAGGAAGTCTGACATCGGCCGGGCGGCCAAACTTGTAGAAATAATAATATCATCAAACTCAAGAACAGCTAGTCCACTACACGCATTGGTGTAGTGGACAATACAAACTGTGAACGTAATCAACAGGTAAGGTGTAAATAAACGCTTCAACATCAGCATAGTCCTCAATTACGATACTGAACAATGTGCTCTTCCAACAATTCAGGGAACGGTGAAGGCTTCGGCGGCGTCTTCACATATGGAGGCATCGACACACAAAATTGCGCTAGGAATATAGTGTATGAGCCTTTGACAGAAGCTGGTTATTGGCAGTTCAAGGTAAACCATATTCTGTGGAACTTACTAGTGAAGGCGCTTATAGGTGCTTATTCATAGGTTATAAATCAAAATTATTCTTCGTTTAGCTGGAAAGCGTTTCAATTGGAAGCTTCCGCTCATCGTTAGGATGGCAGGCAGTCACCAGCACAGGGTCAGGTCTCATTGGTGCTCCAAAGAGCATTGCGGATGCAATGGCCGAGGCTGTGCATGCAGAGGTGACATCAACTCGATTCCAGCACAAAATTTTTTTCTGCACGGAGTACATAGATTGGTCTTTTCTGATGCAAAAACATTTCCTGAGGATCCGTGGGAATTAACTCTTGTGAGAATTTTTCGGAGCTGTCAAATTTCCTCTCTTTATAGTACAGGCCAGAGGAGGATGCGTACTTCCTTGACTGTGACGGATTTCCAAAGCCCCAGTTTGTTGTTGGCCAATACACATACGAAGTCGAAGGATACAATTTCATGATCACTTTGGCGGAGTACAAATGCATTCTGGCGCTCTACGGAATGGATGGAGGCTCGTTTGGACCAAGTTGGATTCTTGGTACTCCGTTCATGCGACAGTACTGTATCATCCATGACATGGAAGACAAACAGATCGGATTTGTGAAGTCTCTCAAGTAATTAGATTAATCATTCTAAGAATTTTTGTTGAAATGGAGAAGGCATCATGAATTAAGTATTCGCATTCTACCTACGGAGAAAATGAAGATGTCTCAAGTGCTTATCTCTAGCAGGAGAAAAACGTCCTTGGAATAAAGGCGATTATTGAACAGGACGGTCTAAATCCATCAAATGCGAGGCATAAAAACTGGTTGAACCTGCAATTTTTTCAGGCGAAATCCAGGATGCTCGAGAACATGAGAATCACAAGTTAATAAAGTCTCACTCTTTTCAGTCTTTTTTTTTTGTAACACTTCAACAACGATGACAAAGATCCCCTTTTGCTAGAGGGTTAAGTTGTTTGAGAGACCAAAATCATATCAAGCTTAAACAGGCCATGATCTTCGAGAAGACGCGAATTTTGGAAGTTTAATAAGTTTTTCAGTTGAGTGGAAGCAAAATTTTTCAACGTATGTATAACACCAACTGTGAATAGTTGTGATAGTAGTAGTTCATTAAAATGGACCCATAAACATCCCCCCGGACTGCTAGAGGCTGATGCTCACGCAATGATGTACATAAGTAGCAAGTGTTTAGCCCCGACTTCAATAACGCTAGTTAATTACACTATTGCGCTTGATTGTTAGTTCTGTTGATTTTATAGCAGTTATTGGGTAAATTTAATCACAGCTATAACATTCTACAGAGTCAGTCCCAGGAGTACGCTGGAGATTCGAAGACGATGAATGCTGTGATGAACGCAGGGATTCAATATGAAGGTATTCGAAAAAAAAAACGTCTGTGTGACTTATTTCTTCGTAACAAAACGGATGGCAATTGCCAGCAACATACAGAGACGAAAAAAAGGCTGTGGCCGCTATGAAAGTTGCCCATAACAACAGCGTCAACGAGGAGTCACATAGGTATAGCGGCGAAAGCCTCATCCCCCGACCTGCTAAGTTTCGCCAGCGGTAAACCAGAGTTCTACGGCGTTAATGGCGAACACGATCATCTTCTTATAGACCCGCTAGAAGATGCAAAGCGGTGGTTCTACTATTTCGAGAACATTTCCAGCAAATAAATGAGCTAAATTGAGTCAAATTGCGGGACTACCCTCCACCGTTGACGAAAACGTGCTGCGTTGTAGAGGATGAGGCCAGGAAGGCACAGTTTCTAATGATGTGGCGGGGGAAATATGGATGTCAAGATTAATAGATTATCGACTGAGTCAGGATTCAAATTCAGGACCACGTGAAAGGGTATGTCATTAGGATTGAGGCGTGGTTGAACTTTAATAGACACAAAGGATTACTTCCTGCTCAAGCAGACATTTCTTTTAGGCTGGTACAAAAATTGCGTTTTTAACAGTTTACCCGTTTTCAACCAAATTGAGCTATCCGTCAGTTTCTCACCTATCACCAAATTGCGAGACTACACCTATAATATTTCTCTAATTTCAATTCCTTAAACTAATAGAAAGGAAAACTGATAAGACCACTGATTTAGAGAATGATAGCACTCTATGGGATTAACGTCACTTTTTTTCACTAGGCAAGGCTTGCAATATCGATGAAAGAATGTCGATAGCATTTTTGCCTGGTTCGCTGAACGCAGCTCCTCGGCTTTCTCCTTGACGTGACGTATAAATTGAAGTATGATCTAATTCAGTGCTGTTCTACTATCAGCCGTACTTGGCGTTGATACAAGCTGCTTTTTACTTGATCCTTGCTCTTTATTCGTTTTCCCCAAATTTTTTATTATTTAACCATCATAGACGACTCGGAAGCGCCATTCTTGCTGTATGAGTAGCCAATTATTTCTGGAAGAACAACTTACATGAAGATGGAAGAGGTCAGAAAAAATCACAAAAAGATAGGGTCAAAACAAATGATTCGTTTCGTCGACCTCGTCTAGAATGGCTGATTGTGTTCGGTCATCCTTGACGCTCCTCAGTAGAGAAGACTACCGATCGGAAACAATAGAGTTAGAAAAGATTGAATGAAAAGGTGAAAAACTCAGAAAGCTTACAAAAAGTCAATAATAAGCTAATAACAAATAGTAAGGTCTGAAATGGAGTGTCGAACATTCGAAGAAAACACATTCTGTCTCGATGATACCACTTTCACGAAGACTTTGGAATATTTTAAGTGGTATCGTATAGTCTAGGCGGACATCCAGTTCTTAGACGGACTCCAATGAGGTCATTCAGCCAAAAGAATCCTACTGCAAGGGTCGAAGTTCTTCTTAACTTGTCATCTTTCTTGAGGATAAGAATTGAGCAAATCTAATTTTTAGAAAGCTCTTGGTGAGCGGATTCTAAAGAAAAGAAAGCACTCTCAAACTATAGAGCATTTTGCAAAACCGTGGCAATGAGATGTGAAAAATCGCGTTGGAAAAAGTGCAAGGACTTTTACGTTAGCACCCAATAGATATCTTTTTCCCTACAAATTTCACTCAGTTTGAAGTTCAAAAGGTTTAAAGTTTAAAAAAAACAAAAAGAAGCATGAGTGATGCTCTCAACAAACCATAGTTCCTCTCAAAAATACAACCTTTCAGAATGAGGCTTGTCATCCTCTATGCTCTTATTGGGCTAGGTGTAACAGTGGTCATTAAGCAACCACTCAGATGGCATAAGTCAAAAAAGGTAAGGGATGCCCCCATTCCCTTTAACAATATTTCCCGCATGCATCGTATGTATTTCAGGTTGAAATGATAGAACGTGGAGTTTATGGAGCCTATCTAGAGTACAGAAACGCTCTCCGCACGTTGAACCCAGAGAGCGTCGGACATAGGGTGAGCATTGGTGGAGGTTGTGTTGATTTGAAGCGTGCAGAACGTCTGTAATCGTGCCGAACGTCGCCTTACCCATGGAACAGTTCGGAAGCTCGCCCTAATTTTCTGCAGATTATCATTGAAGGTGTTAGACTATAGCGACTACGAGTACGTTGGCAACATCACAATCGGAACACCTGGTCAGCCATTTGTCGTAGTACTCGACACAGGGTCTGCTAATCTGTGGGTTCCAGCAGAAAACTGCGAGTAAGTCAGCAAATTTGACCTTATAAAATCCCTAAACACTCAAAAATGAGCACATGACGTGCGATCTGCGCTCCGAAGTCGTGCTGGGACTTCTGATTTTGACATTCTGTCGCATTGAAGGCATTAAGTCTTAGATGCTTAGGAAGAGATGAATGAATTGTATGTGTTCGTGTATATACATATATTGTATGTATAGTGTCGTCACTTAGCTAAAACATATAACAGGCATATGTAGAGTGTGTGGATAATACTCAAAGGTATCTTCCACCTGGACACCTTCACTTCTACAACTTTTCTCCAAAGGTTTTTCTTGTTAAATTTAAATAGACCAAGGCCTTTCAGCAGTTCATGTCATGGTAAACACATGTTCACAAATGACTCGAAAACCTTCGTGGGTAGCAATACCAAGTGGAGGATCAACTATGGTGAAGGAAATGCTAGAGGAGTGTTAGGCAGAGATGTCGTTAGGGTAAGTGCGATTAGAGCTAGACCAAGATTGAGCTAAATAATGAAAACTGATGTAGCAATAACGTATTTTGCCACAGAAGCAGTCCCACTGTGCTTTTCACTCATAGCCTGGTAGCAGAGAGAGTGTGTTTGGGACATTGGCTGCAATATGGCTGCTCCGTGGTATCGGCCACCTGATCAGATCTAATTTTTACCCTTGCATGGTGCAGGTTCTTCCTTTTTGAGGTTTTTTCACTATCACCACGTATTCTAAAGTTATATCAACTTTTCATGTTCTCGTTGTCTGTTCAATTTTCGTTTCGTGATTTTGGAACAATGATGAAACGATTTTGGAACAAACTATGTATGAACTTTCAATCGCGAACGATTGCAGTGCTTAATGAATCGCATATTTTAAATTTGTTCAAGTCGGTTCATGCAAACTTGACTATTAGGGCAAGTGCAAGCTATTCGTGAAAGTTTGGCATGAACAGTAGCTTTTAACTCTGGTTGAGATATTAGTGAGAAAGGTGTGAGAAGCTTCCCATAGGAAAGCCAAAATAATTGGACTTGCTATATGTCTTTGTGTTCACCATGTTTTTATGTACATAAGTTAAAATTTCCAAACCCGTATAGCTGCATTTACAGTTATATTTTATGATAGGGTTCAGTTCTTATTGCCAACATGTTGTTGCCCGAGATATTATGAATTATCAGCAGTAAGAGCTAGCAAGAGCTCGTAATAGAAGCATAACTGGGGTGTCCTCCCACCGACAAAACTAGTGATTAGACGTAGACACCCTGTTGCGACCGTAACTGCAGACAAAGTCACATACACACTATCTAGGCTGCCAGGGTGTGGTGCGTTATATCTGGGGAGGGCGGGGTGACCGTGCTCCGTGATTGGTCGATTCGTCGAGATGGCCAGTCACAGTCCTCGGTAGCGCCGCTCTCTCCAGGTATAACGCTCCACACCCAGGCTGTCAGAATATTCTGCTCTACCTCACCAATCATGGATTAAGAGGTCAAATATGCATTTTCTCCCCCTTTTTGTAGCTTGTTTATTCACCCAGTTGCTGATGCTTGACCTCATTTTCATGTGTAGTTGTTCGAAAGCGCTCTTCTTGCTGTGCAGGTCGACCAAAACTGTTCTAGTGGCAAGATTTTACCTGGACTACAGGAACTGGAAAGGATCGAAAACCCATTCCCTCTGCTTGTTCTACCTCGCTTTTCATTGTATTCAAAAGCGATCGAAGGAGCTCAGGACATTGTCACTGTGTGTGAAGAGTACTTTATAGCCGATAGGACTGCTCGATATTGGCTTAGTTTACCTAATTGATCTGGGTAAAACGGGATCTGTCACTCTGCACTGCAAGAGGGCGGGGCCAGCCTGCAGTAAAGTGGTTACGCCAACCACCTCTCTGCGTTATGGACCTGTTTGCTACACTCACATCACAGCCATTTTCATATCCCTACAAAAACGCACAACACGCCCTTGTAAACATTTTCTTTGCCAAGATTAGGTGGGCTCGGTTCCGGATGGACCTGCAATGACCTACGAGCCAGTTTAGCTTGATTCCGTTGAAATACTATTTCTTGAAACTAAGGAGGTCACGAGTCACGAGAAAAGCGAGAGCAGATGCAAAATTTTTCTTTCAGTTTGGTGGAGAAGATGAAGAACAACTTGTGGTACCGGACACGACTTTTGGTCTTGCATCTCATATTTCTTCCGATTTCGAAGATGTGAGACATTTCTAGAGCTATGCATTGTACTGGGACACTCAGCTATCTTGACACAAATTCCTTGCAGGACCCAGCTGATGGAATACTTGGCCTTGCATTCGCCGAGCTTGCTGTAGCCGACGCTGTGCCTCCACTTATAAACGCCATCGATAAAGGTTTGTGGGGAGTATAAGGAGGGACAAGATTTTTTTGTACCGGAAAAAAACGTGCTGTGTGGTATTTGCAAAGGGATGAAACTTTTTCCCGCATTTTTTAATGATTGCATAAAAACAGAGTGCATCATACCCTGCGAAACAAATTTTTCTTCCAATTTCTAGGGTTCCACCTTTCTGCAGGAGGAGGAAAACGAAATGAGGGAAAAGTTGCATGTGAATATAATTCGTAAATTTTCCAAAACTGCACAGAACACTTTAATATTATCTGTTCCTATGCGCCCGAATAGGTGTAACTAACCAAGTAGGAAGCGACGAGCGTGTTTTCCCATCGCGAGCGTTGGTTCCCGTGCTGTAGGGAAATTTATTACTTCCCTTGAAGGCAGCACTCACGAAAATTTTCGCTTTGAAGATTCCATCTCATTCTGAAGATAACGAAGCTGCTCAATACTTTTATAAAACTAAAAAGTTTCGATAGCACCGAAATGCTCCTGCTAAAAGATCATAGTTAGGCTGAGTGTGACGGGGATATGAGTTGCAGAGATCATGCGATGAGAATCGATAACGGAAAATCGATAAAGCAGCTATTCCTCCCGCTGGATCTATGCGGAAATAGTTTTTTTTTTTTTCGAACTGTAGCCTTTTAGCACCTTATCAAACGAAATAATCATCGGAAAACGTGTGTCAATTAAAAAAGGTGTCACTCGAGAATCAAGACAACATGGAATTCCCCAATGGAGTAGAAAGTATTGAAAATGAAATTTTGACAAAAACTATCTGCGACAGTAAAGCTACAGGTAACGCAAAGACTAAGAGAGACAGTCCCAGCTTATAAAAAGAACAAAAACTACGGAGAGATCACCAGAACAACCGCACTAAAAAAAGGAAACTTTGCCTACAGTGGACGTTAATGGCGGTGGCCCACCCGCGGCCTCAAGAAGCACGCCGCGCAACCGCGCCGCCCTCGTCGTAAACGATGTTTACTGCTGCTGTTGTGCTATATCTAGGGCATTTCTGCCCGATTTTAAGGATTTTTGACCGAATCGGAAAGAAAGCGACTAGAAATAGCATTCCGACACCAGACGACACCGGTCCCGTCGCGCGCGGAGCGTTTGCGCTGCGTCCTTCACGACGCCGCAGATGGGCCATCGCCATTGCCGTCCACTGTATCTGCTGATGACTGCAGAAAAACACCGCTTCCTCTACGCTTCATCCAACAGAAGAAAAGCACAACTTTTGGCGCGTGTGGTAACTCGTCGAAAGTAAAAGTGGACGCCAACATGCAGAAATACTTGTTACTAATTGAGCGCAGTGACATTTCCCCGTTTTTACTGTGAGGGGACTGTCCGGATTATGCCAAAGTTCCTGAAAAAAAACGTATGTATGTGGTGGGAAAAAAAACGGTCATTCCCATGGGCACTGTCATTCAGGTCTGCTGGATGAGCCTATATTCACTGTATGGCTTGCTCGTCGTGGACCACAGGATGGTGTGCCCGGAGGTGTGTTCACCTACGGCGGGCTTGACAAAGACAACTGCGGAGATGTCATTGCCTACGAGCCCCTCACATCAGCCACATACTTCCAATTTAAGGTACATTGTGCTGAAGATCTCTGGGGTAACAACTGATGCTCTCATTAAGTTGAAAGCTATTGGCGTAGGGAAGTCAAAAACCAGGAAACCGTACCAGGCCATATCGGACACAGGCACGTCGTTCATTGGTGGCCCTAAGGCTGAAACGGATAGGCTAGCGAAGGCCATTGGAGCAAAGGTCTGCTGTTTTTCCCCGATTTTCCTTTGCTGGAAAAATACTTCTAATTTAGTATGACAAAGAATACGACACTTATGCGATCTCCTGCGATGCCAAACCGCTCAACCTCGACGTCTACATCGGCAAGAAGAAGTATCCCATTAAGTATCACAATTTCATCATCAATGTGGGTTTTCCCTCTTCTTTCGAGAATTCCCATGCTCCTTAATTTGTGTTTTGTTGGCAGGCCGGTGATGGAACCTGCATACTCACGTTATACCCATTTTCTTCTGGGGGTATAGGCCCTGCATGGATACTTGGCGATCCGTTTCTACGTCAGTACTGCAATATTCACGACATGGGAAAGAAACAAATAGGGTTCGCAAAGTCTCTTCAGGAGTAAGTCCGTGCGCAGTTGTTGGAAACGTTGTATTGTAGCTAAAATAAAGCACAACCGTCACGGATTGTACACTTAACCTTACAAATCTACGAGTCGAGAAACACTGTGGGAAGTCCCACTGCTCTACGATTAGTGCATCCAGTCCCTAATCCCGATTATGTCAAATTTGGAAAAGAATAGATGAGTAGTTGGCTTGAAGAGCGCTAAGGATCTTATGAATGCGGAACGTAGAATATTGGCCCCTTCACTTTTCATCTTACGATAATCCATAAACACTTGAGAAAAAAAGAAAAATGAAAAGAACCACAACCAACTGAGATGAGCCAAAATATTCACAAAGCTCCAAAATCTTTTACGAAGAAAACGAGCAACCGATGCAAAATAAAGATAGAGTGAAATGTCTATATACAGTCCGGTCCGGCAGCCACTGCAAATGGGCGCCGGCGGGCGCCGGCCGCCGCCACCCTCCGGCGTCCCGGTATTAATGAGCTATAAATCACTCGAGCTTGGGAGAAAGCGAAGAAAAATACAATTTTAGTCCATAGTAGACATGGTAGATAAGCCTAACCCTATGCTTGAGAATGGGTTTAAGCCTTAGGCTTAGGCTTCATAGGAGTGGCCCCAGCCAACTCCCTTTTCACCTAAATTTCTAAGATAAACTACGATAAGTGTAAGTGTGAGTAAGATTGGACACTATTTGTATATTGCATCGCGAGCGCGCATAGCTCAGTGGGTTGAGCGACTGATCGACCTTGGGGCGGTCAGGAGATCGGATCCTGCCCTCTACCCTCCTTTTGCAAATACATATAGTATGCTGCCTACGGCTGCTGCAGTAATCTAACAAACACCAGTATAAAAAGTAGCCCGGATGGCTCAGTGGTTTGAGCGGCAGATTGCAATCTGTCCCTATCGCTGGTTCCACTCCGTTGGAGATCCAGAGTTAAGTATCGCAGTGTTTGGGGTTCACTGCTTGGAACGTCCCCCGTGATCTCCTTCGGGTAGTCCAGGAAGGCATCCGGCAACGTTTTGCATAAATTTCGAAGATAAACTACGATAAGTGTAAGTGTAAGTGATAGTACTAGTGTAAGTAATAGTGAAAAACCACTTTTCAAAGTTGAGGGAGACCGGGAGAGAGTAACTCCGCCGTAAAGGACTGCAGATTCCACAAAAGATAAATGACAGCGGTAGAACTCTTCGCAATGGATATGGAACAATTTATACGGATTTCATTATTTCTGAGGATCCCGAATTGGATGAGCTTTATTATTCAGATGGGATAACTGAAGTACTGTGTCCATCTATAGAAGAATAACGGCCATTTTTGTATTCGCAATGCAGCGTACTATTGCAGGAAATGGAAAAGTTGGCTTCGCATATTGTGTATTCAGAAATTTTTCCCCATGAAAATCACAAAAATGAAAAAACATGAAAGTTGTGAAAATGGTTCCCTGCTTTATAGCCTTAACATATCCACTGCACTCTGTCTACTATGGACTAAAATTGCATTTTTCTTCGCTTTCTCCCAAGTTCGAGTGATTTATAGCTCATTAATACCTGGGCGCCGGAGGGTGGCGGCGGCAGGCGCCTGCCGGCGCCCATTTGCAGTGGCTGCCGGACCCGACTGTACATATGTATCTTCTCAAGAACCCAGCCATGCATCCACATTCTTGGCTAGTCTTCAGAAACTGTGCCATTTCCAATAGATGAAATCACACTCCATGCCTTACATTGATTGTCCGAACCAATTTCACAAATTAAGTTCCGAGATTCCGAGAATATATTGATATATTGTGCGGTTACAGTTCGCCTATTTTTGCACTCATTCTAAATGCAGGACGAATGCAGTTGAGTTTCGTAGTCGCAAGATGAGGAGTCGTTCCTAATTGTTGCTGAGTTACATAGTATGAACGCTAAACGGTTTCAATCAGTACTATTTCGATCCAACTCATAGAAAATTAGCGAATGTGAAAGAAGCATATACTAAGTAGCAAGGCCAGCAAAAAGCATCGCATTAGCGATAAGGACGCCTCAGAAATCTCTTAAATTTTCGCTGTCACATAGCCAAGTTGATATGCAGTTAAACACTGTGTAATTAATCCGGCAGGGTGCAGTCAATTCTAACACGTAGCCAATTTGCCACCAATTTTTTGATCCATTTGATCCACTCAGCACGACTGCAAGGGACGGTTGTTCCACGCAAATTTTGCGACAAGTGACAAGAAAGGAGTAAGAGACACCATGTTGAGGCAGAGGCAGAATCCCCGAGAGCTCTACGAAAGGCGTGCCTCTGGAAGACGTCGCGAACGGACGTCAAGAAAGAGAAGATAGCAATGCGCCGTGTGTGGCAGTAAATGTTACATTATCTGTGTATTTGTACGTGAAAATTTTTGTTTCTATACGGGAGTACCCGAAGCACTACCTGAGATGATCCGGAAGAAAGCCCCTAGGATGTAAACGGCAAATAGTGCTTCAGCGATTGAGAGGGAATCGACTTCTGAAGGGGGGGGGGGGGTGATGTAATACTAATGTAATCCCAGCACAGGGTGTCTTATGGCGGGAAACCAGAAATGAAAGTCATATGCACTTTAAAGGCAGCACTCACGGAAATTCTCACTTCTAAAATGGGTCGCTTACCATGTAACCGGCCGCTGGACAATCGCAACAGTAAGTTGAACACCTTGAATGGCCGCCTACCTGCGAAGATAATGCCGTGGACACATCTGCTGCTCTGGATATTAGGGTTCCATCGCGCCAACAAACGCCGTTGATAGGGTGTGCGCATGTGGTCCAGCCGGGGCGTGTTTATAAAATTCGTACCATTTGCAGGGTTACGTGGCGGGACCCATCACGGAATCGTTCGCGCCGTGGACACACATGAAATACGTACCGCCATCATTTTCTGTGTTTTTCGCGTGTTTCACGCTACTTCATGGTTGTCAATGGGTTCATCGTTCCTAAAAACACCGATATACCGGGAAATCTTTCACCCAAGAATTTCCATGAGTGCTGCCTTCAAATCAGCGCCTTATTGGCGAGCAGCCTTGATCTAGCGCCTCAGTGGCCCATTGTATGTCGTGTCTTCGAAGATTCTTACTTATCGTTTTTAGAAGCTCCATCTCATTCCATAAATTTAAGCCTATCAAATATCCAGAATATCCGTCTAATCGGACACTTCAGCTTTTCGAATTATTCGAATTCGAAAATATTCGCTTGAATGCCAATACATTAATCGCGTCTCGAAACGGTAGTTTCGAACAACGTATACACGTATGCGGACATCTCCACTAAGTCATAATGAAAGGTGCAGGGGATATAAACTTGCGTCTTCTCATTCTTTTAGTACCGCTGGTATCCCGCTCAACAATAGGAACACGTCCACATGAGGCAGATGTGGTACATTCCTTCGGTAAATGCAATTGGAGAGAAGGAGAAGGAAAAACGTTGTTTTGGAATGATTATCTTTCTTATTCTTAATTGGCAGTTCTTGTATGTGTGCACGAGAACCAGCTATCAAACGGAAAATAACTAATCCACCTTGTTCAGCGCGTCGAATTATGTACAAAAATATGGTAAATTTTGGTATTTTACCTTGAGTTACAGGGGTTTCGGGACACTTTTGTCATGTTCAGACATGTTAAGTTCTTCTAATGACCGAAAGTTGTTTACATCCCAATTGAAAAGAGTAATATTGGCCTGTGATTACGAGACCGTATAAAAGGGGAGAAGTGGTACGATGCCGTTAGAGGGAAGAGGACTAGCCAGACGGACGAGGCATAGAACGGATGAGGGTAGCGCCGGCACGGGCGTTGGAGAAATAATAAGGAAGAGGCTACTGCTACGGAAGCGATGCTCTGGCCTCCAGTAGCAGGGGTACGTCGCCTATGGGTCCATAACTGCTAGAGAGGTGCGCCGGCGCTCAGCAAAGAAAAGGATGTCACTGGATGGTCCACATCAGTGAGAGTGGTGCGCCGGACATCAGTAGGGAGGAGCATATACACGAATGCAAGCAGAGCGAAGCGAGCCCATAAGAAGCCTGAGAGTCCGTCGTTAGCCGGACGATCAGGCGGATAATATTAATCAATATAATGATTTGGAATGATATAAGGATATCATACAGCAACAATATATCTTTGCAAGATTCTCCTCCATTTGACTTCTCACATCTAAGTTTCTCTGTAGAATAATACAAAAGCATCTGCCCTTCTGATTTTTGGTTGGGTAACCAACTCAACGGTAGCCGTTCCAGGATCATTACTTTTCTAAAACAATAATTTGGAGTAAGCTGATGAAGATTCGATTTCACGTTTTATCGGCTACGTTTCGAGCTTAAGCTCGTCTTCAGGCCAACTGACAGTAGACAACAGAAGCCAAGGCTACAGTCGCTCCGAAATTGCAGCTGCAGTCAACTTCGTCGTCAGTAGGAGCGGTAGATCAGGTCGGAGCGACTGTAGCTTAGGCTTCTGTTGTTTAGTGTCAGTTGGCCTGAAGACGAGCTTAAGCTCGAAAAGTAGCCGATAAGATGTGAAATCGGGTCTTCATCAGCTTACCTACCAAAGAAGAATGGAAAATGAGGCTCAGACAGGGATCAGTTCTGAACAATAAGTTGGAGTGTTTATATCGCTTCTCGACTGTGATAGAATCGAGAGAAGTAAAACTTTTGTGACATCTTTATTCAGCAGCCTAATCAGAGTAACTCGGATCACTTATTTGCACTTGACCTGGATTGGAATATATAAGTTGAAGTGGGAGATTTGACTATGAAAAAACTTTTGAAGAGCTCTCTCATATCTCGATTTAGCACAACATAAACTATGCCATTGCAGGCTCCTGAACAAAAATAACCTAGTCTTCAGGTTAAACATCATCCCAGCCTTTTACTCCTATAAATTACTCACCGGCACATATCAGTCCAAATGTGTAAAATGGACCGAGTTGTCTAGAAATAGGATAGCCGATCATTTCAACCAATCCAACAGCCACACTTGGAATTATGATGAAAAGCAGAGAAGAAAGCAGCATGCCCGCGGAAGTGCGATTAGCCTTAGAGAAGTATTTCTTCGATGAAAACTCGTGAGAAAATTCTTAAACTACCTGATGGAGTCGGTTCGCCTCTTTTCTAGCGCGAGCATGTACTAGCCCTGAACGGTTCTCCATGAATCGTAGCTTGAACAAAATCATCACTGTGAACACAATTATGAATAAACCAAAGACCTGAAAAAGGATATTCACTACTTTTCATGATATCTCTCATGCGACTTACCATGTTGCTTGTTCCCCAGTAATAGCGGAACCGATCGCTGACAAAACACACAATCGTAGCGCAGTTTGGACTCTCCACAACAGGTGAGAGAGCGAATTCCAGGTAGAGATCAATACATCCAAGTGATATACCAAAGAATAGAAACGCTATTGCAAAAGATGAAGAGCAGTGTTTGCGGTAAAGTAAAGGGAAAAATAAAGCCTGAATATATCCACATAGTTTAGAATGAACTACGAATCGAAGGGTACCTCACCAATGTCCTTTGCAACGCTATAGCTACAGTTAGAGTGAGTTTAAGCTTGAGCTGAAGTGTTAAAGGAATGCTGGAGAACATAATATAATGTGGACTGAGGTTTATAGGAGGAGTAATGGTAAATGCAGTAAGGTAGATACTATAGGGAAGCGCTGAAATGCACGGATGAACAACGTGCCAAGGCCATTATTGTTTCAGAATGTCACATACATGAGGAAGCATACAGGAAGTCGCTGATAGCTACGAACAACAGCAATCGCAGCGCAGCATTCTTTTTCAAGTGCTTGCCCCTAAATTAACAGATTCATCGTGAGTGCATAGTTGAAACTGTTTCAGAACTCACTTGTGGAACATGTACATGATGGTCCCATTGCAGATAATGCCACTAAATTGAAGTAGCAAAATTGAACAGTTTATGTAGATGTAAGTCAGGGTGGCGATGAAAGGGCCCTTCGTAAGAGCGACAAATCCAGCTGTGTCAAGTGGGGAAGCGGGAATCTGGTACTGTGGCATTCATTTAAAAAAGATCTACATATTAGAAAAGAGACATATATTCACGGATGATTTTTCGAAATCTCTCATACGGAGAGATTGCTAGTGTTGTAACTTAGGGAAGGTGGTGTGATTTCTTTGGGATCAAGAGTCTTTCTCTAACTATATAATTTTTTATTCGTTCTCTTATGCACCACATGAGTTCAGAACCTCTCTAACAACATTTTAATACCACCTCCTACCCCGGCAAGTACGTTTCCATGCTAGCTAGAAACTCTAAAACGGAAAACCAGTGATATGATTCTTTTACTTGCTTCTTGCTGAACAGTCACAAAAACAATACGAGTAGTTTCAATCTCGTGAAACAGTTGCAGGTAAATTTCCTATAAAGGTAGAAGAATTCGTAAGCCCAATCCCAGCGCTAACCCAAAAATCTCGATTACTGGAGATACTTCCGAATTGGATGTGGAGCGAATAATATGGCGCGTGGATGTAATGAAAAGAAAGCCGCCACACCACATTGGAAGCTCTTCCAATCCAAAAGCATAAAATTCTTTAAACCATGTGGTATGTTATGTTGTAGTAGTTACTAAGACAACAGACGACTGTTGTTACCACAAAAGTGGATATTTGGTCTTTTAGCTAGGTTTCTCATTAAAAAATTCTGAATCTTTGTTTGTACGGTTCCAGAGGATTTATTGTCTTGTTGAGGAGAAAGCAAACGAGGAAAAGTACCGCATTCGCAGTAGCGACCATGTGGGTATTCAGCTTTGTTCACAGTACCAGGTGAAGTCGAAAGGGGACAGAATAAAGAAAAATCCAAATTGAACTTGAAAAAATTGAAAAAAAAAATCAAAATAGAAATGGACCACCCATACTGAAGCTTCACAGAGGAAAGCGTGACATTTATCGGTATGTGAATTAATACGACTCTGATAATATATGAACAATTCGATAGACATTGTTTTGAAATGTCAGTGACTGCGTCCACCAAGGAGTTCACTACTGTTTCTGCAGCAAATAGAGACAATTTGAGATCAAGAAAAATATCGCAGCACTTGTCGCATCTAACATGATGTCAGTGACTGCGTCCACCAAGGAGTTCACTACTGTTTCTGCAGCAAATAGAGACAATTTGAGATCAAGAAAAATATCGCAGCACTTGTCGCATCTAAAATGATGCGCTGGGGTTTTTTTTTTTCGCAGGAAAGACAAAGATGCGCATTTTCAAAATAGAGAGGAACTCTTCAAAATAATTTATGATAGCAGCGGCTGAAAGCAGAGCGGATTGGAGCACATCACAAACTCAGCTCAAACCATTACCCACCTCAAGGGCAGGGGATAAGCATCAACCTCATGAACAATGGATGCACCTCTTCTGGTACAGAATGATTCCAACCACTGGTTTTTTAGCTGCTTTCACTACTTCTACTCGTTAAAGGCAGCAACCACGGAAATTTTTTTTCTTAGATCTTAACCCGATCGTGATCCCTGTGGTGTCAATTTTGCAATAAAAGCACCGGCTAGAACTTTTCCTATCACGAGCAATAACAGGTACAACATGGATCAGCAGGATCTGTAGGCAGTAAGTTTTACGAGTTTTCTTTGCTGTCATTGAGCTCTAAAATGGTCACTGGAGTGCGAAAAATAGCAATTATCAACTGATTCGGCCATGATTTCAGGTATCAGCCTTTATGTTAGTCTTTCCTCCATTGGTATGATCCCATTATTTATTTCCGTCTCATTTATCATGCCACCGACTCTCCTTATAATTTCCTCTTTAACTCAAACATCCATTCGCTCAAATATTTTGCGTCTTTACGTTGTTTAGTTCTTTTAAAACTCATTATTAGGTTTTGTATTCCTCCCGCGATATGCCCATACAGTGCGCATTCTATTCTCCTTCTGTTTGCACCTTTTCTGTTACAAGAAAGCTGCCTTGTTATCCAATTGCGTCGAGAAAAGGTGGAAATGTTGGCAGCGTTATCGACTTTTTTCTTTCCGCCTCATCCATGTAACTTGAACATTTTTCTTTAATCTAGCCGAATGAAAGCATCTAAAATCTGTTCCTTCATGAATTTTAACAAAATTGTGCCTCTCACCTATGCTCCTCATTGTCTAAAAATTAAGGTAAGATTGAAAACTCTGGGATGGAATTTTCCGTGGGTGCTGCCTTTAACCATATGAAAATCGCACAAGTACACGTGTTGCAGTTTTGTTCAATTGTATATATACAAGTTGTTCCTTTGCACAGCACCTGCTCTACGTTCAGTTCTTCACAACAAGAAGTTTTCTAGTAAAATTCTATAAAATGCTTCGGAGGGGTCAACGGACCGATGATGTAATGATGGACAAGCAACCGATCTGATATTTTTATTATCGGAACTAGTAAAAAGACTGGAATCACTTATTAACACTAGATTGAAAGAGATTTGTTGAGGAAGCAGATGCGCTTGAGAAGAAGCTTTTGAAGAGTCCTCGCATGTCTCGATTTAACATAACGTAAACAATGCCATTGCAGGTCCCTGAACAAATAAATTTTCTAGTAAATTAGTTCATAGCTACGCTACTTTTTCATATATGCCTACCAGCACATAACAGTCCAACTAAGTAGAATGGACCGAGGCGCCTAAAAATAGAGTAGCCAATCATCTCAAAGAAGCCAACGCCGACACTCGGTACAGTGATGAATAACAGGGACGAAAGCAGCATTCCCGCAGAGGTGAGATTAGCCTGGAGAGAAGCATTTTGATGAAGAGTTTAATGTATTGCAAGGAAATCATCAACGCACCTGACTGAATCGGTTGGTCTCTATTTCAGCACGAGTACGAAGGGATTTCGAACGGTTCTGGATGGACCGCAATTTGAACAAAATCGTTATTGTGAACACAATAATGAAGAGACCAATAACCTAAAAAGCATAACTACCTTCTCCGCCTAAGATTTTTCTTGAACTTACCATGTTGCTCATTCCCCAGTAATAGAGGAATTGATCGCTAACAAAACAACCCATCGTAGCGCAGTTCGGACTCCGCATAATAGGTGAGAGGGCAAATTCAAGGAATAAATCAACACATCCGAGTAGAATCCCGATTAAAAGAGACATTGTTGCATAAAAGGAGGACGATAGTTTACGATATAGTACGGGCAAAGATAAGGCCTGGAAATATGCTCGAGGAGGGCAGAAGGGGGAGAGCTGATGTAGATCTTACCAACGTTCTTTGCAGTGCTATGGCCGCAGTCAATGTTAGTTTTAGTTTGAGCTGAAATGGTAGCGGAGTGCTTGAGAACATAATATAATGTGGGTCGAGATCTATAGGGGATGTAATGGTAAATGTAGTGAGGTAGATGGTATAGGGAAGCGCTGAAATACTCTACTGTAGGCAATGGTATCACGTTTGATTGTAGAAAAATCCTACTTGAGGAAGCATGCATGAGGTCGCTGATAGCCACGAACAGCAACAATCTCAACGCCGCGTTCTTGTACAAATGTTTGGCTCTGGATAGATACGCTCTTCAAACTTACATAGAAAATATTTGTAACACTTTTCCACACTCACCTGTAAAACATGTAGATAATGGTCCCATTGCAGGTGACACCTGTGACTTGAAGCAATAAAATTAAACTGTTTATGTAGATGTAAGACAGGTTGACGGCCAAACGCTCTACGTAAGAGCAATAGTACTGATAGTATCTGGAATGGGAAAACGAATGAGGCGTACTAGTTCTATAATACAAGGTAGAAATGAGAACAACGTTCAGTTTAAACTCATAAGCGACTGTTATGGCTTTGATAGAGTGAACAAAGTACTTTTGGTAAAGGCGATAATCATTGATGAGTAGGGATTTTTCTAATTTTGTTGGATTCTGAAGGAAAAGGTTGAATGCGGAAATCTGGCAAAAGTGACATCTTAATTATAGCGTTGTGCGGTAACAGCGTAGGATCGTTCGCCCCTTTATTTCAGGCTGCAGAATCTTTTCCACAAATGATTAGAGAGACGTTAAAAATGGTACCCAGCAAAACAAGAGGTATTCGAGAAGGCAGGTGAGAAAAATGGATCGGTGATCCACGCCTTGCCGCACAACATTACTGCAGTAAATCTCACACCTTTGCTAGCGAACCAAAATGCACATATATCTCTGACATTTGACGAGCTCGAGAGTAAAGGAAACCAATTCAATGGGACTCACGACTTTCTTCTTTAACCTAACGTCTTTCGGAACCTTTTTCCAGTTAGGTAATCACGAGAAAGTCCCAATCCTGCTCCTTCGCCGCGTTCTTCGCAATGCGGCGTGACCGCTTATTAACGAGCTGCTAGCAGTTAACCAATCGCGGCGCTCCTCATCCTGTCTGCAGCCCCGCCCCTAATTATAGCGAGTGCAAAAGGTCCGTTTCCCCGAGAAAGGTCAATTTTTGACTTTTTTAAGGGCTCCGACCAGATTGTTGTTTCAGATGCGCAAGCGCTGGGGACCGTCGATAAAAAAAGAATAAAACATCGCCAATCTTTTATAGGATAGTATCACTGATGTACAGAAAAAGATATTTGAAATTGGCCGGCTGTGGTATGGGCATCATCAAGAGATAGACGAAGTAGAGACCCCAAGTTTCTATGAATCACACTCAATAAAAGAAGCCCTGCAAGTTTTGCATAATTTGCTGCGAGCAACCCTTGTTTGTGCATTTTTCAAGTAATATTTCACGCTATGTATCGTTACATCGCTTGCTCATGTGTTCTAAAACGGTTTGGTTACCCAAGTAAGCAAGTGTTGAATAATGGAGTACCGAACAAATGTTATCCCACATGGCAAGTAAAACGGCGAACACGGTATCCAGTTCGATGTACATAAGTCATGAGATTCAACTAGTGCACGTGGCTTCCTCGTAAAATGCTTGAAGAAACGAGTGAGGATATGCGCTATTGTACTATACATACTTCCCTAGACTTACTCACATCCACAATTTTTCCTTAAATTTTAAAATTTTTGAATTTTGAGGTGCTTCCAATGTTTTCGCCTCTCTATTGTAGTAATTTTGAAACTCTGCGTGAACGCGGACGAAACAACAAGTACGACATATCTGAATAAGAGAGAGGACTTAAAGCAAAGAGGCCAGCGATGTGCTGATACCTCTGAGAAGCAGACCGATTAAAAGATTACCTTCTGCTCTCTTGAAGCGCGAATATGTAGCCTCCGTCTGCACGTGAATTCAATTTTCCGAGAATAGGAGCGCGAGTGTACTTGCGCGAAATGTATCCTGTATATCAGGTTCGTAAACAACGTTCGATCAACTGGCCGTAGCACCAGTTCCTAGAAACATGTCGCGGACGGTCAAAAGTCAGTATACGGTTGCTGCTTCTGGTGATTCATGTGTATAATACCACTCTCAACGCCAGAAAATAAATACAACGGTAGAAACATGCGGATAATACTGTCTAATGTGAATATTCGATTAGACGGTATTCTCCGCATTTTCTACCGTTGTGTTTATTACGACTTCCCTATCAGTACGAGTATGTATGAGAGCTTAATAGTAGCCGTGAGCAAAAGTTAAGCGATTGTTAAGTGGAATACTGAAAGTGGAAAGAACATGATGTCCCTGATTCTGCTTGGAATTTTCTAGGTAATGCAACTCATTAGCATTATGCTTTGCGCAGTATGCAGAAAAAAGTACCCAACAAAAGCTCAGTTAACTACTGTGGAATAGTTGATTTTGCTGTCTTCTTCTTCTGAGAGGTGAGCTGAGCAAGAGGCCAAAACGGATTAAAATTGTAGGGTGTTTGTCCCACAGAGAAACGCTTATGTCAGCTGTCTACCACAACATCATTTGGTACCCATTCTTTTAGGGGAAGTTGAGAACAACTTCTTCATAAGCCTTCCTTTAACAGCTATTCAATAGTGATGCGGTAAGAACAACTAATTTCATTTCCAATACGATCGCGAACTTATCTGAGTGGAGGCCAGGGTGTATAGTAAAGTATTAGTACTGGGTAGAAAGGGAGGTTGAGAATATGTGTCTCGAGGGCATAGTAGAGACGGATGTTCGTAATGTCTGAAAGCTGGAAGGTGCACGATCAAAAATGTGTGCCGCTACTCAAGGTGGCTAATCTCTCAGAGCAAGTTTTTTCTTTAATGAAAAATGTGGGATATGGAAACAATCACAGGCTGTTTATATTATTTACATAGGGTTGTTAGATCCGCTGGGACCATGAGAGTTATTAACGTCTGTTCACGTTCGTGTTGTTGCTGTTACTGAAGAAAACTAAATGATTTCAGCGCTCCGGTTACAAGAGCGTTTCCCTCTTGTCCAGTGATTAGCTTGTCAAATGTTTTCGGACCACTCAGTGCCTAGCAATCAGATAGAGAAGGCGAAAGGAACAAAACCAGGGATGAGCTGAATTCCGGTTTCCGGAAGTCGGAAGTTCCTGAATTCTCGCCTCATGCGAGCTTCTGACTTCTAGATTTCTGGACGATTGGCAGTCCTTGGGTCACGCCAACTTAGACGTGCTGTACTCGTCGCTCCAAATTTATCCAGATTTCGAACTTCCCAAAACTTCCGACTTCCGGTCTCATGCAGTACTTCCGCTCATCCCTGAACAAAACCAAGCACTATGTTTTGCCTAGAATTGTCTTATTCCAATGCATTCCCAATGATTCCTGCACGATTCTCATCTCACAGAGATCATTTGGTGTCATCTTTCTATGGCGACTTCTTGTACAATACCAACGGTGTCGCCTGATGAAAATGCGCGATGTCTGCGATTTCGCGTTTTTTTTCGTCGTTTCTCCATAACTTCCTTCAATCTCAACCATTTTCAAAATGGAGCAGATATTCGGAATCAGGATGGTCCAATCTATCTGGTAGTGCGACTAAAATTTGAAATGTTGAAAAATTTTAGTTATCAACCTGCTAAATCACCTAAAGACACAATTAAGGGAGACTCACTGCATCGAGTCTCTCCTGATTATATCCGCAGGTACTTTTCTGAAAATGGACCCCGCTACTTCCCCATTCATGTGAAGGAGTTGTTACAGTGCACTGAAAATACATTTTTCAAACTCAGAAAGTGATTAGAAGAAGAATGATACGTCATACGACTATCGCAGGATTTCCTAAGAACTTGAATTCAAATCTCGTCGATTTCAACCATTATTTTCACAATTGGGACTTTCTGAAGGCAACAATATTCGTGATTCTTCGAAAATTATTCAGGGCTATCGCAAAGACCTGATGACCGCGATTGTGCTTCTAATCGCGCATCGATGCGATTTAGACAAAATTTTACTTTCTCATCCCCGAAAAATGATTTTTCAAGGGAAATAATCCTAAACGCACAACTCGTCACTTGTTGTGATTTTTAGGACCCTGTAACGCTAGCAACCGCATAATTTTGCGGCTGAACATGCGATTTAGGCAAAATTTCGGTTTTCTGAATTTTCTTGAAAATTCGCTGGACTTCGCCATAGACTAACGCGCCCTGCGGTACTTTAGCAACTCCTGTGTGCGACTGCATTTGAAATAATGAAGGAAATATTGAGAAAAGGAAACTTGACAGAGAGCTTGCTGTTAATAATCAAATAAAATGTCAGAACATTTAACGAGTAGTGGTTTTTCAGAATAATTCGTATAATTTATAATTTTCGCAGCAACTTCTACCATTGTCAGTTTCATCACCATGGAAACCCGAATAAGGGTCCAAAATAAGAGATTGCCTGTCAACTCGCTTGCTTGACACAATTAACGCGATTTCAAGCGTATTTCGGGTTGCTTTCCGACATGGTGCATGAATATGTGAAAAGATGACTCCTCGACCAAAAAAAAATCTCGACATCAAACAACCACTACTCGTTAAATGTTCTGACATTTTATTTGATTATTAACAGCAAGCTCTCTGTCAAGTTTCCTTTTCTCAATATTTCCTTCATTATTTCAAATGCAGTCGCACACAGGAGCTGCTAAAGTACCGCAGGGCGCGTTAGTCTACGGCGAAGTCCAGCGATCCATCGATCGAGCGATGTCGAGGCCGCGATAATAGCCTACCAGGGATGTGGCTAGAGCTCAGGAGGAAATTATGAAGGGAATACACTGTAATGGATCTATTGTAAATGAAAAAGTTATTCTCTGGATGTAGAATGATTTGTAGAAACTTGCACAGGATACACTGGGAAAATGAAAATTTTCAAGAAAATTCAGAAAACCGAAATTTTGCCTAAATCGCATGTTCAGCCGCAAAATTATGCGGTTGCTAGCGTTACAGGGTCCTAAAAATCACAACAAGTGACAAGTTGTGCGTTTAGGATTATTTCCCTTGAAAAATCATTTTTCGGGGATGAGAAAGTAAAATTTTGTCTAAATCGCATCGATGCGCGATTAGAAGCACAATCGCGGTCATCAGGTCTTTGCGATAGCCCTGAATAATTTTCGAAGAATTCACGAATATTGTTGCCTTCAGAAAGTCCCAAATGTGAAAATAATGGTTGAAATCGACGAGATTTGAATTCAAGTTCTTAGGAAATCCTGCGATAGTCGCATGACGTATCATTCTTCTTCTAATCACTTTCTGAGTTTGAAAAATGTATTTTCAGTGCACTGTAACAACTCCTTCACATGAATGGGGAAGTAGCGGGGTCCATTTCCAGAAAAGTACCTGCGGATATAATCAGGAGAGACTCGATGCAGTGAGTCTCCCTTAATTGTGTCTTTAGGTGATTTAGCAGGTTGATAACTAAAAATTTTTCAACATTTCAAATTTTAGTCGCACTACCAGATAGATTGGACCATCCTGATTCCGAATATCTGCTCCATTTTGAAAATGGTTGAGATTGAAGGAAGTTATGGAGAAACGACGAAAAAAACGCGAAATCGCAGACATCGCGCACTTTCATCAGGCGACACCGTTGGTATTGTAGGTGTTGCTGTGTATTGGATGTAGAAAGTTAAGAGGTCAGATTGCTAGTAGAGAGTATAATAAACTACGACTAAATATCATCAGGCGACCTCCTCTGCCTTATAGTTAAGTTGTAGCCTGCGAATTAGAAGTCACAGTGTAATCGCGACTTACTACTACAATAGTGCGACTGAATCAACATCGTAGCCACAGAAAATAATGAGAGAACGGTTAATGATGAGGTTGACTCATAACTCTGAGTCACTATCGAGTTTCTCAATCCTGTTTAAGACATTGGATGTTTTCTTGAGTTTTAGCCTTGCGAGGAACCAACCCTATTCTCTAATCCTGAGATTATCTGAAGCAGCGACATTGAATGACTTTCAGAGTTTTACTTCGAACTTCCAGAAAAAGAGCGCTGCATACCTAGGAATTTTTGAAAGGGTTATTTCATCTTCCTCAACTCTCTGCCTCTCGTTCCAGTTTTCCTTTGTCTTTTTTGCGTTGTTTTTGAAACAAAACTTATCAGTGCGAGTGTACTACATTCACACCACCGAGTATCCATGCTTAAAAAATCCAGGACACTTGCCATGCTTTACATTTCATGAAAAGAGAACGAAGGAAAGAGGAACAGGAGAAATGAGAGAAATAGAAAGGAACAAAGAAAAAAGGAATAGAAAGAGAATGACAACTAGAGCGAGGCAAAGAGTTCTGATTATAACGGCACATCTACAAACGAACACATGGAAATACGCACGCGCTCGCGAATGCACCGAACACATAAAAAAATTGGACCTACAGGATTCAGATTAAAGAAACCCTCCAGATGAAGGTGCGATATTGCTGGAATTTACACCTGGACTGGACTAGAAGTAATCACGACTCTGGAAATTCAGGATAATGGACAATGGCGCGTGAGCGGAAGTGTTATCTTGCTATTTTTTCGATACAGGGGTTCAGAGAAGAAAACGAATAATATTATAGTAACTAGAGTATAAGCTGTGATCTCATGATGGCGACGCTTTTCAGCTGTTCCTGTAGAAAGCCACGTGTCTTTGTCTTAGAGCTCACTCAGTATGGCCACTATACATTGTACCGAATGAAAATCAAATAACTTTGTTACTTGAATTACCAATTCAGGAAACAATTTAAACATCTAGGTGTTCGAAATTCAGAAAGCTCCGAAGCCCTTCTTCTCTTTCATACCGCACTGTATTGGCTTCCAATGTCGGGACATCCTAATTTTCCCCGTATTCGAAGTATTCGATATTCAGAATACCGGCCGCTGCCACCCTCCGGCGCCCCGGTATTAATGAGCTATAAATCACTCGAGCTTGGGAGAAAGCGAAGAAAAATACAATTTTAGTCCATAGTAGACAGAGTGCAGTGGATATGTTAAGGCTATAAAGCAGGGGACCATTTTCACAACTTTCACGTTTTTTCATTTTTGTGATTTTCATGGGGAAAGATTTCTGAATACACAATAAGCGAAGCCAACTCTTCCATTTTCTGCTATAGTACACTGCTTCGCGAACACAAAAATGGCCGTTATTCTTCTATAGATGGACACAGTACTTCAGTTATCCCATCTGAATAATAAAGCTCATCCAATTCGGGATCCTCAGAAATAATTGAAATCCGTATAAATTGTTCCATATCCATTGCGAAGTAGTTCTACCGCTGTCATTTATCTTTCGTGGAGCAGTCCTTTACGGCGGAGTTACTCTCTCCCGGTTTCCCTCAACTTTGAAAAAGTGGTTTTTCACTATTACTTACACTATTACTATTACTTACACTTACACTTATCGTAGTTTATCTTCGAAATTTATGCAAAACGTTGCCGGATGCCTTCCTGGACTACCCGAAGGAGATCACGGGGGACGTTCCAAGCAGTGAACCCCAAACACTGCGATACTTAACTCTGGATCTCCAACGGAGTGGAACCAGCGATAGGGACAGATTGCAATCTGCCGCTCAAACCACTGAGCCATCCGGGCTACTTTTTATGTTGGAGTTTGTTAGATAACTGCAGTAGCCGTAGGCAGCATACTACATGTATTTGCAAAACGGGGGCACAGGGCAGGACTCGATCCCCTGACCACCACAACGTCGATCATTCGCTCAACCCACTGAGCTATGCGCGCACGCGATAAAACGTACAAATGGTGTCCACTATTACTTACACTTACGCTTATCGTAGTTTATCTTAGAAATTTAGGTGAAAAGGGAATTGAGTGGGGCCACTCCTGTGAAGCCTAAGCCTAGGCCTTAAACCCATTCTTAGGCATAGGGCTAGGCTTAGTAGATTTTTCCAGAATTGGTAATTGAAAAAACAAAATTATTCGAATTTTATTCGGTCCAGTGTATAATGGTCACCAGCTTTTACTCAAAATGTAATCCGGCAACAGAAGAAAACATAATTTTATCTAGTTACTGCATACCCTGTTCTGTTATTTGCAGAAAGTGCCTGAGAAATAGTCATTGGCTGCTTTGCCATCTAAGCTTCTCAGTTTTCACATTTACGCCTTCACGCCAACCACAAACTTCCCACAGCGAAAGAAAAAAACTATTATGGGACCAAAGAAATGTATGCTGGCAGGATAAAACGATGAAAACTCTAAGATAAATAGAATAAGCTCGAGAATCTATTAAAATAGCCAGTCTTTTGCTCATTTTATAATGAATGGCGGTGAATAGCGGTTAATACTGCTAAAATTTGCTAGAAATGTAAAAAAAAAGAGTCCTCCAATAGTCACCACCGGCCTTGCTACTGTAAATGCATTTGTGGCTCACAAACTGAACTACGGTAATAATTTTTATCCATAATCCTGTGAAGAGTGTATACAAGACAAAAACGAGCATGGAATGTACCACAAACTATACACACGTCCAGATAATTCGTGCTTAATTCTTCTTGGCGAATGGAGAGATCATGTCGGTTTCAGAGAGGTGACCATCTTCTGGAAATTTTCACCTTTGTCCAAGCTGTTCTTAACTAAATATCATAGTCAGCTAGTAAACTTTACCTCTTTGAAAGGATTTGGCAACGTTACGAAGGGCAGCGCGAGGATGATAGTGGTGGGAATGCTGTAAAAACAGTTATTACGAAATAAATCAAGGATTCTCCTATGTACAGTGGACGTCAATGGCGGTGGCCCATCCGCGGCCTCGAAATGGTCGCTGCGCAGCCGCACCGCGCACGCCAGAACCGATGTCTTCTGCTGCTGTTATGCTATTTCTAGCACGTTTTCTACCCATTTTAAGGATTTTCAACCGGATCGGGAAGTGAAGCCCCTAGTAATAGCATTGCTGCGCGGGGCGGTTGCGCAGCGTCTTTCCCGAGACCGCGGATGGGCCACCGTCATTGACGTCCACTGTACGTATGCCATGTGTAAATTTGAACTCACCAGGCCGAATGGATATCCGTAGGGATACGTTCCGTACGCTAATGAAGCGTAAGGATAGTAAGGATACGAGTCAGCGATGCCATAGTATCCCAGTGCTGGATAGTCTGAAGGAGAAACTCATCACATAAAATTATTATGACTAAAGAATCACGATGTTATTTGAGAAAAATGAAAAATAAGAGCAAATTAGTTGCGCACCACCGAAGTAGTATGGGAAGCTGGCTTGGGACCTGCAATTATTGTTTTATAGATATTATGAGCGACAAAGCAGCATAAAATTTTTAATAATTTAATTACAAGCCAAAAATGAAATGACGAATGCATACAGCTCGAAGATGAACTCACAGTTGGCTGACAGCGAAGAAAACGACGAAAAGGAAATAGAATGAACTCATGTTGGCTGCACTTGGTTACTCTGCAACCAGCCTCTCTTTTATAAGGTTGTGAAGCTGTACTCTTCCTATCAAGAAGCAAAAAGGTATGTGAAGGCCACATACTTGAGGGAGAAGCGAAGCTTTTCGTCCAGATTTCGCCGTCTTCTCAAGGCTACAGGTTTGAGACGCTTTGTTGATGGGCATGAACGAGCTATTCTCTCTGTTAAGAAGATGCTTACGAACGAAAAAGTTCAAAATGTACTGTTGTGATCGCTCTAAGGGGACGGGGACGTAGAGAGCGCAAAGGCGGTTTTGACAAGTCGTACACATTCTAGCTTGTTGGTCATAGTGGTGTCTAGCTATAGTCTGTCCGAAACGACGAGCCCGCCCACGCACACGAGGGTCGGGAAGCTGCCACGTTTGCCAGTACTCCACGTCATCATCTCTAATCTGCGTATCACGTTTCATCGTTATCTTCATGGTACTGACCAATGATTTGGCTATAACGTGAACGACGCGACGGCTAACAGCATACGTCCCAGCCACGCCGCCTCTCGATCCCCGCGTGCGTGGGTGGACTCGTCGTTTCGTATAGACGATATCAACATCACAAGAATATCAGGAGCGGGAAAGATGGAACTGCTGTGGAAAAGAACTCGTTGGCGATTGGACGAAGGTGTTCGATGGAGATGTGAAGAAATCAACCGAACTCTTCTCACGTAAGGCTAGATATTCATTATGCCGGTGTGACAAAAGAGTGTAAACAATAAACAATTAACAGTTTTTTTATTCTATACACTCGCTGGTGTGCCATGAACGAGAACAGGAAAAAAACAGAGGATTGTGACAGAAATCGCGCTTTTGTATGCAATGTGATTATTGTTGTTTGTGCTCTAATCTCCAATTACAATTTCGTATATTGTCAAATCAAAGAGATTCCAATGTAGAATCTGCATTTTCCACAGGGAACGCGTAAGGTCAACATACCCATCCACATGGGAGAACAACATGATGCGCCGTATAATTTGAGGGCTTAGCGTATTTCTCCCTTTAGAGAGACGCCAGAGAAATCAGTGCAGCTGGTTCCCTGCCGGCGCGAGGGAATGAACACCCGTACGCAGACACGTTTCTGGGGTTGAATGCGAATAGAGCAGAGGGTTATCACTAGAGCACGGAAAGTGTAACTTTATAAATCGAGGTTTTTTCTGTGCTAATTGCAACTGTTTCAGATACCACACCCAGTTATGAGCAAAATCTGTTCCTATGACCGTAAAATAACATATTTTGTCATCACACTGAAGCTTTATCTTTTATTCGCTATCCATCTTGTGGTCGTTGACCTCAGCTCTTGAACGGAGCTCTACGGAACCTTGATAAAGTGGGCAATATAAATTGTTGGAGAATGTTTCAGACCCATAGAGTGGACAGGAGTAGAATTTCTTTAATCCCGCCGTCCCTTTTATCGTTTTGGCAAAATTTGTCCGGAAGAGTCGCTCCTTCTCAATGTGTAGTCACCTCGTACTGAGCACTTGTGTGCCTTTTCAGAAGTGGGATTAGTTGAATTTAGGTAATTCAGAGATTTAACATCCGTAGTGATTTCCCTTTACGTGTAGAGCGAAACCCAATCGACAATCGGTCCGTTGTTCCCAAACTGCGCGCTCAGAATGAGTAGCATTCTCCGGGCCAAAATTAACCTTTCTGAAGCAGGCGCTCTAGGTTTCGGGAGTGTTCCTTAAAAAACACATCATTATCCAACGCAAACTTCAATTTATCTTCATAACTGGGCGTAGTTATTGGTACAGTTCCAATTAACCTATGAAGAAACCCCTCTTCGCAAAGTCACACTTTCCGTGCTCTAGTGATAATCTTCTGCTCTAATCGCATTCAACCCCAGAAACGCGTCTGCGTACGGGTATTCCGAGGGAATGAGTTGCTCGTGTGGTTGACTTTCTGAAAAATCTGTTTCTGTCCCTCTTTCTCTTTCTCTTTCTCTTTCTTTTTCTCTTTCTCTCTCTCTCTTTCTCTTTCTCTTTCTCTTTCTCTTTCTCTTTCTTCCTTGTGTTATTTCCTTCTAGCTTGTCAGAAAAGTTTCCCGCCACTTTCTTTCCTGTCTTACCATTTTTTTTTTGAGATTGTTTGAGTGCTTTCTATCCAGTACGCATACAAAGGCTGGCCAATAGTCTACCTATACCGAATTTCTCTTCACATGCCATCACAATTATGGCCGAAGAAGTTGTTATTGGCTCGAAGCATGGTCTACTGCTCCTGATTTGCGAATTCAAGAAATACAGCGACGAAAAAAAACATGTAGTGTGCGATATCTCCATATACTTTGTATATGGTAACGATTTGGTTCCGTGTTTAATGGCGGCAGTTGCGCCTTGAGGTAGATTAGGATCTGATCTGGTCGATAAATAGAAGTGGTTGGACAGCCTCTCTTGGAGCTGATTGAAGAGAATCCGCATAATAATGTCCATGAGCTGATAGAGGAACTTGGTGCTATCAGATCCAGTAGCTTTCACCTGCATTGACTCGGAGAGATGAGGAAGCGTGTACGTATGATATAGGGATACCTCACAACCTGAGCGTTCGTAAGGTTAAAGCCCAGAGAGGTGCGTGCTTATACCTTTGGCTTTTCGACGGACTTTCGCTTGGCTTGCCGATTTGGTTAGCACTGACAAAAAGTGCGTTCTTTATGTAAATCATATACGGGGTAGCGAATGGCTCAGGCGCTGCTATAGACTGTTCCGAACGCGACAATAGTTGAGTAACCGTGCACATAATTTAATGATGATAATGATGGCCTGTATATATCGTGTAATCATTAGTTACAGTCCTTGTCGAAAAGATAGACGGATTGCGCGTGCGGTTTCACAGCGTCGCGGTCTCAGAGTCGTATCGGGACCTCCTCGACCCTCTCACTTGGAGCATTCTCTCTCCGCGTCCCTCGTCCGGGTCCCGCCACGATTCTGCAGTGACGGAATCCGTCTATCTTTTCGACAAGGAGTGTACATATGTTGAAGGAGAAAAATGAACTCGAAGAGGGAGCTTCAAAGTGACGGGGAACTTTTCCACAACCTAATACATACTTATTCTACTGTTTAGGTAATGGAAATAGCAGAGCACTGCTACGATCCGTACGATAAGACAGGAGTGTTCACCATCTGCGATGCGAATGTCACAAAGTATTTGTCTGGGAACCACAACGTCCTTCATGTCTGCTTTCTGGTGAGCAGAGCATCAGTAAGGAAATCGCCAAATGAGATTTTTTACTCGGAGCCTGCCGCTTTAATTCCTTAGTTATGATTTTTTAGTAGGGCTGTTTTCACCGGGCAAAATACCTCTAAGAATGTTAGGCTATCCGTCATCCAGTCAAACAAAAAGTCCTCTTGTACACCACTGGGTTCCAAGAGGAGTCTAGAAGGTTGAGTTGAAGATTTGTCCACTTGTGGACATGCTCGGTTGAACGAAGCGCTATTTAATTCTTCCTCATAAGAGTTTCAATTCTGTTGGAGGGGTGTAAGTTGAGGATTTGGAAATACTGACCTTAAGTCATTGAGGTAGTGTTGGAATTCCGTAATTTCTCACGGCAGAAGATAACTCAAGTCCTTTTTGTGTGGATAGGAAGTCGTCGTCAACTTCGCACCAGTTCAAATTGCCAGAGCTCATATATTACACTACTATTTTGCTATACACTTCCTGAACTCGACGACTTCACACATTCTGAAAAAACTACTTACTAAATAATCTCATTGCCGATGCGGTGTCCCTGCATTGTGATATACGACACACTCATGTGTTGCCGCAGCCCTACTAGTCTCCCGCGCCGCATAAGTGGTGCGGCGCGGCAGGCCGCGGATAGGTGTGATCACCATTGACGCTCCCCGTATACGAAACAATGCTCCATATGAAGTGTATGAATTGTCCATTTATAAACTGGCTCTAATTTGTCATCTACTTTTTCACATAATCATTTCCTAGTTTCAGAAAGAACTCCGTCGTGTTCCTATTATGGGTCTCGCTTCATACGATTACAAAGATATATGGAGCTTAAATGTGACGGAGTTGGGAGAGTACTATGCACCTTTCAAGTGAGGTATTCTCGTTACTTTCATCTTGGCTTCTTCCTTTTTTTATTTTTGTGGCGTATAATTTGCTACTCTTTCCATTTTCCATCTTCAGAGTTGTGTTCTACTAATTTTGTAGAGTTAGCTGAGACTCTTCTTACAGTTTCGGAAAAAGGCGGCTTCCCGAAAGCTTGGAGAGCGGTAGTATTGTTCCGGGCGACACCGTTCAAGTTGAATTCAAATTTCGCGGGAATCAACTTTATGTAAGGTCTGTTTCTCTATCTTGTTAACACTGTAGGTGAATCATGTTCATAACTGAAAAGGCCCAGCGTGAATATTGCCCGGTTTTCTTTTCCTGAATTTCCTGTGCAACAAGATGAACTTGACGAAAGTCCGAAAAGCTCATCTTGACACCCATCATCGTCCTGGTCCTGCTTTTCTCCTTCTACCCTAATATCGCTCGTCTACCAGCTTTTTACGCAAGTAATCCCCAATCGGATTGAGCCCTTACTACTTAAGTAGCACCAGTACTGTTCCTAAAGGATCCTATACGACACACCTCACATATACGATCACAGAGCTAAAATGAAAGCGGCAATGGGAGCCTTCGGTAACGAAACCAGCTCCGCTGGAACATTAATAGTGCTCCAAGACAGTTCGTGTGCTACATCGCAACTTCATGTCCACAATTTCAACATTATTGCTCCACATCCCCCATTACTAACATAAGTAAAGGGTATCGATAAGGCGACACTTTTTCTCTGGGATTTCAGACGTGCATCAAAACTGGATGGAGAAAGTGTCAAAGTTGAACCTGCTTTTGAATTGTCTTCGGGTTTGGTGATTTTCGCATGCTTCGAACGAGCTGAACTCATAGAACAACATGCACGTGACAGAGACGAATGGAGGTTTTGCTTGGCTCTCTAGGAGGTTTTTAAGTAGGAGGGCATTTTATTGAAAGCTGCGCATTTGTTCACATTAAACGCCTCTTAAATAGCTTTTTTCGAAGTTCTTTCAAGATTTCCAGAATGGGCAAGAACAGAAATGATTGGACGCGTTGGTTGTGCGCTACCTTTGACCCTACTATAAGGGTGTCGTTTGTTGTGGAATCAGCAAAGGTTCGTGTTAAAGTAGACTTTGCTTGGTGTCGTGTCTGTTTCTCATTTTATGTTGCTTATCATAATATTTAGAGCAACTTTGTAGTCATAAGAGATGATCTCTACCTTGATTATTTGCTGAATGGTGCTCCTAGAACTCTTCGACATTGTAACTGCTGTACCTACGATGATAAAGACAGGGTAATTAAGTCTCTACGTTATATCGAATGTTCTCTCGGTCATTGACCGTTACCATTCCTTAAGTTCTTTACAAAGTTATTTGAATGTTTTTGAAGGTGGTTGTGGCGCAGTGCGGTCATTACATGTGCATCCAGTGCTGGGACGATTGGGTGAAGAGGAAGCCTGATATGCCTTGCTGGATCTGCTGCGAAAGAAGTTGGTTTCTCTCGTTTTTATATCTTTTCTTTCGCATCAAGCCATATTATAATCAGTGAGTGCCAATACTCAAATGCTTGCACTTAAAAGACAGTATTCCGCTTTTTTTTCTCTGTTATTGCCAGGTAACATGCACAAACATAATGAGTACAAGCTAACATTGCTTCCCAGTTGTATATGTGTATTTTCTCCTTTATCTAGCAGTGCAGCTGTTTGACTGTGTCAAAAGAAATAAGTGTTTCCAGTCGAACATCATGTTGTCGCTAGATTTCGCGACAGTCCTTGTCCCATTGATCGTTGCCGTTTTGGAGACACTGAGCGTGACTATGTCCTGGTGCCTTGCGGGTTTGTGATTTCTTTTCTTCTCATCCATTTATTCATTCTTATACCTCTCTTGATGAAAATCTTGTTCTCAGACTGTTACTTCTAGGTGCTCTGTGCGATGCCTTAATGAGGAACCAGGCAAACCTACAAGATGCCCTTATGAGGCATGCAACAAAATCGTGAAAGAAAAGTGGGCCTTGTATGAACACTGATCGTATTTTGTCATCTGGTAAGCGTTAGTATATTTAAAGGCAGCAGGAGCTGAAATCCTCGACTCCGAGCTGAGCTGTAGGTGATGAAGTACAGACTCAGCACATCATAAATGTGAAACGAACACAGACAATGATGGCTTACCTGCAGAGAAAATGGAACATTCGTCGCGAACACGCCTGGCCGTGTTCGCGCGCGGACGAGTTTTCCCCGGCGCAAAAGCCATTGCGGTGCGTGGTTTGGCGCAAAGGGAAAACGAAATGCATTCAATTCACAGGGTTTCATGGCGGGACTCGGCCAAAACCACGCGCCGCAATGGCTTTCGCGCCGGGGAAAACTCGTCCGCGCACGAACACGGCCAGGCGTGTTCGCGACGAATGTTCCATTTTCTCTGCAGGTAAGCCATCATTGTCTGTGTTCGTTTAACATTTATGATGTGCTGAGTCTGTACTTCACCACCCGCAGCTCAGCTCAGAGTCGAGAATTTCAGCTCCTGCTGCCTTTAAAGAATACATGTTGGCGGCCAAATGTTTTCCGAGTTTTGCGGGTAATATTATGTGGATTCGAGGAACTACAGCTACCGTAGTATAGAATTAGGAAGCTATAAACAAGATCGTCTGAGTAGCACGTCGAAGACGCGCCACTGTTCTACTTTCTCGTCGAACGCGTATTAGCCGATAAAGTTTAACACATATTAGCCGATAAAGTTCATGGACTATACCACTCAATTTCGTCGTTACTTCACTTGTGACCGTTGTCTCTCATACCCTCTTTTCGGAAAGTATTATGCTAGGAAAAAACTCCATCTTTGAGATTTTGTCGGATTTCGCAGTTTTTAGGGAGACCTAGAGCTCATATCCAATGGTATTAAGAAACACGCAAGAAATCCACGAAATCGGGATGCTGTTTTCCATACGTTCAAATGCACACGCAAAGTGTGCGCTTGGATGTTAGTGTTTACCGCCACCCTTGGCTGGAAGTGACGGGCCTGCGTGAACAGACGCATCGTCACAGCGCGAGTATGGGTTCGTGACTACAACTTTAATTTCTCTGCAGGTAAGTCATCATTCTTTGTGTTCGTTCAACGTTTTGTTAATCTGACAGTGTTTATCGTTCTTGAACTCGGAGTCGAAAATTTTGACGGGTGCTGCCTTTAACTTCCTTTGCTGGTAACTCATTTCTTCTACCGCTGTTTTCTCCAATATTCTCTTCATGTTTTTGTAATCCTTGGAGCGGTCTCTTCAAAGGTGCTGCTGTTTATCTATTTGCTTATGTTTTTTGCACTTTACATCATTCTCGTTACTTACTATAATATTTCCGTAAGCTCTACGACTAATCTTGCATTCTTGACGTACGATTCCACCTTTTATGCACTATTCTTGTCCGCTGTGCTGGTAAACTTCCCTTCTTTCTTGCCCTTCGCTATGACCCCACAGTGGACGTCAATGGCGTTGGCCCATCTGCTGCCTCGAGAAGGACGTCGCACACCCGCGACGCGCGCGCCGTAACCGATGTTTTCTGCTGCTGTTGGTCCATTTCTAGCAGCTTTTATACCCGATTCTGAGGATTTTCGACCTAATCGGCTAGAAAATGGCATCGAAATAGTATTCCGGCGGCAAACGACACCGATCCCGGAGTGCGCGGCACGGTCACGCTGTGACCTTCTCGAGGCCGTGGATAGGCCACCGCCATTGCCGTTCACTTTATCTATATGTAATGTATTCCGTCTTCTTCTTTTTTTTTTTGATTAGAGGCAGCACCCAAGGAAATTTTCGTTTCTGAGATAAGTCGTGTCCCTTTTAATTGGTTACCCAATTTAGCTCACTTATGCACTGACGCGCTTGACATTCGTGTTGCGGAACCCACGGGCGTAAAGGGACGCGCATTCAATCCCATGAAAGGCAGTATTCATAGATTTCTCGCTCGTTCGCGCTACTTCATCATCAGATATGAGTTCTATGTCCCTTGAAACCCCGGAACACGACGAAATTTCAAAAACGAAGATTTCCGTGTGTGTTACCTTTTGGTCTTCGTTTCAATTGCATACTCATTAAATCTCATTTACTGTCAAAACGAAGATGAGTTGTAATCAGATCCTGTGGTTATGGTCCATATGAATCTGTCAGTGGCTGTACATACACTACGCATTTCATCTTACTGTCACTCCTTCTCTTGCCTTATGTCTTTGTTTCTGTTCTTTGTTTCGAAAATATAAATAAATTTGTAATTATTGTTCCTTTGATAATTCGTAACTTGGATGAATAGCTCCGCGTTGAATTCTTGAAAATACTATTCTTGTCTTCGAAAACCATTATTGCAATGGACAAAAAATACAAATAGACATCAGTACAAAAGGTATGCTACGTGTTTTGGCGAGTGGCCAGCGGTTAATTTGTTCTGCATGGAAGCGCTCGCTATGTTCTACACCATCAGTCCCAAATCAGGAATTGTCTGAAGAGGTAGATAGATGGATATATTAGTAGAGTTTTCGATGGGTTTTATTGTTCTGATGTTTTCAGGCAGTGGCTACCGAATCGGAGATAGTTCCAGAAGCAGAGCAGGATGTTACCAGAACGACAGAAAAGTATTCTGTGGATGCTATAGAACGCTTGAAGTGGGGTGCACACATTTGAGTGCTTCTAAGGTTCTGAGTTATCGACTTGTTACCAGGCTGAACCAATATCCTTTCTATGTCGAGCGAGAATGGTGGAAGAAGGGAAAGCGAATGACATTCTGGGCAACTTGGCGTCAGTTAAGGGACGTCAGGTAGGTCATCGCTTGCATAGTTTGTTGTGGTCGTTTTCCCACCGACATCTGTGCCAATTCATTCTTATTTTTCAAATTCGTTTCAGGCGGCGGGAGGTCATTCATGAAGTTGGTGCTGACCGGATGCGTCTCAAGGCTTTGAAGTGGAATACGGTGTTGCCGCAGGTGAAGAAATCATCGCTATAATTTACATTACTCTACTTGATTTCTTTCAGGCTATACGAGACGGCGCAGCTGAGGAGCTGCATAGTATGTCGAAATATTCCTGTCCGAGACTAGTCCTCAATATGTGCATGTTTACGGGTCGACAGCGTGGAAAGATAAAACCTTATCGCCTCAATAGACATTTGTTCAGGTATGTTATATGCTAAAATCCGGCAACTTTTGTGTTGTGCATTAAAATTCATTCCAGAAAGTTGGCCGATCACAGCAAACTAAGTGGTGTTCAACGAGCTATGTGGTGAAGCCTGTCAGTGAGAACCGCATTGATTTTGTTGTAATCCATTGTTATTGCTGGAGATGTACAGTTGAGAACTGTGGATAGGAGTATCTTAGCAGAATCTAATAAAGTCTCGTCCTCATGATTTGGCAATTTGTAGCTTTTTGCGTGTGCAATTGTGAAGATAGCATGAAGGACAGGAACGTAATAGTTTTACGTTGTCCGGCATAACGAGGTTAATTGATAGTAAGCGTTGAAGGGATTGGCACAGCTTTCCCAGTAGGACTGTCAATGGTGTTCGAATGACCACTAGAATGAATTTTTACTAGCAGACTTTGCTACAACCAATAAAAGAGAATTTTTCGACGTGGGCATGCAGATGTTTAGTGTTTTTTTTTTTGGGGGGGGGCTGCATTTCTATATGACCGGATATTTGAATGGTTGTGATAACTGTACAGCACGAACGCAGCCCGAATAGCGTAATAAGTTGAGTACAGAGCACAGCAATATCTCATTCCAGTTGCTGCCAACATCTATGTAGTTGCTACTCGAGCTTCCCTTCTTTTTGCAGCAAGTGACGAAGGATGGCAGCAAGGAGGTGCTGGGTAAATGGAGTTGGGTGGAGGAGTGGGAGCACTCTTGTGCACTCTTGAATCCATGAACCCAGTGCCCCCCCCCCCCTCCCCCCCCCCGGCTCCCTTCAACCGCCTCTAATAGCTGCTGGTTAAGGCAAACAGCAGAACCTGCCAAGCCACACTACCAAGAAATGGAAGGCAGACATTGCTGCATGAGGAAGAACTGCTGCACTCCAACTGCTGCGTGCACCACTCCCCATGTTTCGGCTGCGTTGAGGAGGCTAGCTTCTGCCCGGTTAACTATAGTGTCGTTCAAACTGCGCTCTGCCCCTCATGTCCTGCGTTCTACCCGCTCTTTGCCACGTGGTGACCCGCTCCCTGGCTGGCATATATAAGCCGGTGGTTGAGCTTAGTAGTGTCTCCGCTTCGGCGGAGGCGAGCCCTGCGAGGCTCTTCAGGCCGACTGAGACTCGGGATTGTGGTCCAGTGCAACAATCGCTCAGAAGAGGTGCTTGCGGTGCGGACGAGCGCGGGTGCGGCGCTGATCTGGGAGTCCGCCGCGGAAAGCGCGTAGGGGTTCGGGAATATTTTGGATGAGCTTGGGTAAGCATCCACTCACCCAAGTTTACAGTAGGAACACAGCCCTGCGCTCAGATTGAGCTGCCATCCTAGGCTTGCGATATGCAAACCGAGTCATCGTCACCGAGTCAGCCTTTGCGGAGCCAACGCAGCTCGTGGCTTTGACCTTGCGGTGCAACTGCTGTTGAAACGTGTTCGGCCTGTGTTCGCCGTCCCGGAATCTCTGAGCTCTCATCGCCGGTATCGCTTGCCCTCCTCTCTCAGCGGTTCTTGCCACTTTTTCTGATACGATAAGCAAGTCTTGTACGCATTCACGTCCAATCTTTCAGAACTTTCGTCCACAGGTCACGCCTCTTCACCTGGAACGCAGATCAGATGCTGGCGTTGGGCGAGTCGTGAGATTCATCCACTGTAGAAGGACGGAGCCCCACGAGTATGTCTTCTGCGCCACGCTTCTTGACGTCTGCTGCCAAATGGTCTTTCAAAAAGAAGGTCAGTATTTCTCTTTTCAGTTTTTTTCAGTGATTTATTGCACTTTTCTTGGGGTAAAATGGAGTTGGGGGGGGCCACTTGGTATAAGTCGATAAAATGACCTGTCCTGCACGTTCAGACTTGTTAGCTGACATGTCCAGAACGCTCTGACTTGTTAGCTCTCCTAATGTACAGTAGTTACCTGTAATGCAAACAAGTCAGAACGTGTAGGACAGGTCATATCATCGACTTATACCGAGTGGCCCCCCCAACTCCAGTTTACCCCTTTTCTTGTTTTAAGTGAATGAAGGGAATTTGCTTGTAAAGAGGATGCAGGCTTTTCCACTGTTTTAGTTTTTTTTTCTTTGTATCCATTCAGTCTTTGGGGTTTTGCCATTGGTTCCCGTTGTTGAGCGGCTACTTCAAATTCTACGGTGCTCGTTGATTTTATTGTCATCATTCATCACAGAATACCGCTCATCTTTCGATCTTCAGAGCCCATTTTTTACTCCAGTTTTCCAAACTTGTGCATCTTACACATTCTGTTTGCTCTCCCCCCCCCCCTCCTTTGGCTAGTTTTTACTATCCATAATTAACAGGTAGGAGTTTTGAGAAGCCACTGTCTCCCTGACTGACATTATTAAAATCCACCGTATGCGCGCACCTTGAGGGAACCCGGCTCGATCGTATCCCTCCTGGTGCTGGCCAATGACTTCCTTTCATTATTATTCTACTAATCTGCCCTTATATTCCTCTATCACTCCTTAGTATTCAAATACTAGGCACTATGGCTAGTTCTGTCCCAAAAATATCAAACCATAGTTTTCGACCAAACTTTGGCTAAGGGGGTTATTTGATGTGCAGACCACGAAAATCAAACTCATTTTGCATTGTAACTTCGTATTCGTAAGGCCCTGGATGCTGTACGGTGAAAACGACACCTCAGAAAATACTTTGGAACAGTGGGTTCATTTGATGTGAGTATCACGAGTACCAAGTTTATTCTGCAAAAGACTGTCCATTTTTTTCCCAAAATTAGCAGTGCTCCGCCTCACAGTAGAGAACCTATCGTAACAGTACTAAATGTCCTCATGGTATGAAATGAATATGATACTCGTGATCAGCATATCAAATAACTCATAGAGGCGAAATTTGAGCGAAATTTTTGATTTTGATATTTCTGTGACGAAAATAGCCAAGTAGTGCCTAGTATTTGAAGATTTGTAAGTGGTTGGCAGCAGAAAATTAGTGAAACAAAGCCATTTTCTTCACGCCAGGAGAAATCCGAGCCAGCCGAGTTTCAGCAAGGCGCGCATACGGTGGATTTCAATAATGTCAGTCAGGGAGACAGTGGCTTCTGGAGTTTTGAGGTTATAATTGCGCGCGATTGCATATTCAACATTAATCGGAATAGCGCTTCTCATATATTGTATACTTCCACCAATGTCCTCCACATAAAAATCCCCTCCTACTTTAGTTCTTCATCTATGGTGGTTCTACGATTCTGCTAGGAAGCGGAGCGGCGATTTATCGCTCCGTTGACTCTTTGGAAGATGTGCGACAAGTAGGACTAGTCCGGTTTGGAAGAGCCGCATGTGCAGTGGGTTTGATTATTAAATAAAAACGTTTGCTTTGTAGTTGTGTATAACTCAGCGGCGTAACATTTTATCAGTTTAGGTAGCGAAAATTGTCGTTGATTACAAATCCTCACTGCGAGGACTCAGTGATACCTCTGAAGAGTACAACGCGGCAATCAAAAAGTGCCATAAAAGGAGCGCAGTGGAATTGCTGGAGTTAGCATGTGCCAACGGCGGTGTTTTTATCAAGGTGAGTTCATTTATGCATTCCATGCTGGAATTGTTTCCTTTCAACTTTTTATTTTTGATCCGATGGTCTTTTATCATTTTGCTCTTGCTGGCAACGAGTTAGAAGGAACAAAATTAATCCTTGACGGAGTTTCGAAGTGAATTAATACTTTGGAAAGGGGTTCCGAAGATTGTTTTTAGAATTCTAGCAGAAAAGATGCTTACAAACCAAAAAAAATCAATTCATACTCCATACTCATTCTTAATCTTGCTTCTTTGCGTTTACACCCTGCTGTAGTAAATTTTCAGGTGGGTCAGCATTTATCCGCTTTGGAATATCTTATTCCTTCCGAATACACCTCAACACTGTCAGTTTTGACCTCAAAAGCACCAGAAGCATCACTGGAAGATGTCGTCTACGTCATCGAATCAGAATTGGGCAAAAAGGCAAGGGCATTCCAAGGCACCTTCTTCCTCTTGAGGTATCTCTGATATTCCAATTCCAGGTTGATGAGGTGTTTTCGGAGTTCGCTGAAGAACCAATCGGTGCTGCTAGTCTCGCACAAGTCCACATTGCGAGATTAAAGGTAATTTCATCTGTTTTTATTTGTTTGCTTACTTTATACTGCCAATTTATCGACGTTTAGGAGAATAATGAAAAGGTGGCTGTGAAAGTGCAACATCGCAGAGTATACAAGAATAGCAGAACTGACATCAATACCATGGAAGTGAGTGTTCATGCTCTACCACTCCACAGGATTGAGTTCTAAAGGATTGCAGATGTTTCTTCTAGTTTTTGGTGAAAGTGGCCGACAAGATCTTCCCGGAGTTCAAGTTAATGTGGCTGGTGGAAGAGGTAAAGAAGAACCTGCCTCAGGAGCTGAACTTTATACTAGAAGCTAAGAATGCTGATCGATTGGCAGAAATGTTCAAGCACCTCAAGTTTCTGAAGGTAATTTTATGGGTCACAAATAGCCTTGTCTTGTTTTTTTTTCTTTCTCAAATAAACTTATTCTGCTTATTATTCGCTTACGTGCACGCTGCTTGGCGTCTTCCACAACCACTATTGAAGCGCGACGTCATCTAAGCTATTAGTTTGGCCGAATAGTTTTTGGACCTCTTTTCAACATCTCTTCTTGGTTAAACTAGCATGTGGCATTTTATTAGCTATTGTTCAGGTTCCAAAAATGTACTATGACTACAGCACACCTCGATTGCTAACTATGGAGTTCTGCGAAGGAGAACACATCGATGATATTGATTACATGATCAATAATAATATCGATAGACATGATGTAGGTAACACTACGAGCACTTTTCTTTTCTGCCTAGTGGATTCAATATATTGATGTTACAGGTCTGTCGTAAGATGGGTAGATTGTATTCGGAAATGATATTCCTAAATGGATACCTACACTCCGATCCACATCCTGGCAACGTTCTGGTTAGCAAGAAGGAGAACGGTGAGGTGGAAATCGTGCTGCTGGACCACGGTCTCTACCTGGTGAGTTTTGAAAGGACTAGGTTTGCAAATTGAAATATCTTGTCAAGTGCTTCTGAACTAAGGCACTGCTGACTGCATTTGGGGGTGTAGAAAGTGCTCCAAATGTGATGTTCAGGATATTGATGATCGCTTCAGAGGTCTTTATGCTGATCTGTGGCTTGCCCTACTTGCGCCTGATCCTGATAAGTTGAGGGTAAGCTGTTCCTAGTTTTTTCATGCTTCATCGAGACGGAGTTGTGCTACCTCTAGAGTGTTGCTGCGGAAATGGGCGTTGGTGAATTATATGGATTGTTTGCCTGCATCGTTGCAAGGAGATCTTGGAAAGCGGTCTCACAAGGCATCAAGAATAAGAAGATGGATACTGACGAGGTGAATACGCCTTATTTCTTTTTTTTTTTTTTTTGATAGAACTCGTTTATCTTGATCTTTGGGAAGCTCACACTTGGCACTGGGAAACTTTCCAGAATAATTAACTCACAGATCAGTTTATCTAAAGTCATTCTAGAAAGACGAACTGCGGCTTTACGCGGCCTCTTTGATCCCTCAAATTAGCGAGGTACTACATCGGATGCCCCGACAAATGTTGCTCATTCTGAAGACTAACGATTTACTCAGGAATCTGGAGCATGTTTTGGGAACGGAGAACCGCGCAGACGCGCACATCGAGGTACACATTTGGGATTTTATTTACGAGAAAAGCAAGATTCTCCCACATGCCTCGATTTATGGGTTCATTTGCAGATGTCAAGATGCGTAGTGCGGACACACTACGAGCTAAAGCTAAAGAAACCCAATTGCACTGTGTGGGAAACTTTACGGATACGACTGAGACTGCTATGGGCATTGTTCAAGATGCAGTCGTACGAATGGTTCCTCATTACAATGGATACGTTCCCTTTTAGGTATTTTCTCTTGTAAAGGCTGATAAGGATTGATACGTGAGGTTTTACTTAAGTTGTCGCTTTTATACAAGCAAAGTCTGTCTCGTGATAGTCTTTTTCCTTTATGATAGCATGTGTCTACAAGCACAAAACTGCCTAATTCGGCTGAATCTCCCATACAATGTAACTGATTCAGAAATTCGAGATTTCGGCCCTTCACACCTTTAGACTCATTCAGTTTGAACATGGGCTCAGGTTCGAAAGAGAGGCCTCTTTTTGCCCTGTTCTTATGCAGTAATTACCCATTTCGTAGCTCTCTTTTTGCTAGACATCAGATATAAGATCTATATCTCCCACTAGAAACTAGTTCCGTTTTGCATAAGGTTTTCCAAGGAAGTTCTTGTCGTGTCTAATCACATTTCGGCTTTGACACAGCCGAATTTGGTTTATACTCGGTTCAAACAGTCAGTTTCACACATTTCTCAGAAAGGAGGCATTTCTCAAAAAGGAGTTGTTTACGTTGCAAATTCTAGTACTCTAATACATGCAGTCCGTAGCTGTGATTGTGAACCTATTAGTCAGATTTAATTCGTTTATCGATCGATTTGAGAAAATGTTTTGATTACGAGGTTAGAATTAAACGAGATTTCTTTGTGATGATATCCTGGTTTAAATGCCTTGATGTTTTCTGGTTCATTGGCACTGTATTACCTCGGTGTTCACATTTCTCATTGTTTTACTGTTTTAGTCCATTTTTCTCACGTTAACATAAGAGAGCTTATATTGCCTTTACTAACGTAGATTTTGCTAGGTTTATAGGTATGTAGAGCAGATGAATGTTGTATGTACATGATGTTGACATTTCAACAGAGATTGAGATAAAGATTTTTTTGATAACCTAGTGTAATAGGACCTTTGAATTGTTTTACAGCTATTTATTTGAGATTCTGTATTATGTAGTTGTATTGGTCCTCTAGCGGAATCCCAATTCTTCTGATCTTTCCGATTTTCATAGTGGAGATCCATCTGTAAAGCCCGTAACTACTGCAAAAATTTCATCTTGCTGACGATGGATCCTGAGTTCTTTCGAAGTTTGCTGTAGAGGGGGCTTTTTTATGTACTTCACTCATCTTTAAGCGTTTTTGTGGCTTTTCTCGTTGGAATCGGGGTGAGGTTCATTTGCCCAGAAGAACTTTCGTAAGTGTAGGCTTTATCTACAGCATTTGCAAGCGATTCTTGGAATGAATTCGTGCACCGATTCCATCCTTTTCATCCTCAAAACCTATACTCTTTTTCCGAAGAAAAAAGATGTGCAGAAGAAGCTTTTGGGTGATTTTCCTTTTTCCTTCACACAGTCCTCTCACCAATTCTTTCTCTTGCGTTGCTCGATTGTGTTCAACTCCATTTTCGCTGCTTCAGTCCGTATCCTGGAACTGGCCAATCACACGAGGGCAGTGGCCTCGCCTACCCACACTAATGATTATACTGTTGATTACTTTATAAATTTCATAGCAAATTACCTTGAGATTTAATATATTTGCCTTGCAGCTCGCCATTTTTTACCTTATTATCAACACCTTCCTAAGAAGTTGATGAGTGTCTTGGTTGCGGCTAGGAATACCTTTTCACGTCTACTACCATCTGTAAGGCACATCAGCACGATTGAGACGACTTCAGGTGAATGGCTTCACGCTCACTGAGGGCTAAGCACTGTGTTATTCTGTCAAATTACCACTGGAGATTGTCTGCATCCCGTGTGTCTGCATCTGTCATTGCTACCTATCCTTGTTTCCAGCCGATCCATGCCCAGATATGCGCGATGAGTTCGTTTTGCCACCAAATTTTGACTACCGGGTGTGGTTTCCTATGCATATGTCGGTGCAAATGAAGAAAATGGAAGGGAAGCTACGAACTGTGGATCTTATAGTTGAGGTGGGAATTAGCTCCGAGAAATCATTGGTTATTTCTACTATTTGAACTGGTCTTGGTTTAATTTTTAGGTCCATGATGCAAGAATCCCAGTGAGTGGGCGCAACTCCACTTTTTTGAAGCAGTTTTGCTCCATTCGACCTCATGTGCTAGTGATGAATAAGATGGATCTCATTAATATGAAGAAGTACAAGTGAGTTTTGGGGCTACTATTCGAGATATCAAAGGTATCCTCCCATTCAGAATAAATTTTGAGATTTTCACTTGAAAGCGGTCTCCTGGAGCTCCTGATCAAAATGGTAAATACGACTGCATGTGAAACTACTGAAGAAACGCTTTTGAGCCTTACTTTTTGAGGAGATTGTGGGCGGAGCCAAGGCGAGACGGAAGCTACCATGCACTCCCTCGCTGATTACATATGGAGCGCTTCTCCTATCCTGCTAGGGGGTGGGTGGTGAGTAACTGAACCCGGGGCGCACCTTTTGAGGGTATTCGTACTGCTCATGAGAGTAACTCACCTTCCACTCCCTAACAGGATAGGAGAAGCACTCCATGTGTAATCAGCGAGGGGCTGCATGGTAACCGCAGTCTCGCCTTGGCTCCGCCCACAAACTCCCCAAAACTACGGCTCAAAAGTGAGGGAGTGGAAGCTCTTCCTTCCGGCTTGACCCCACCCGCGACTCCGCTCACAAGCTCCCCAACAGTTCGATTTCGAGCACAGGTTTTTCGGCAGTTCTGCATGGAATCATGTATACCATTGTGGTCAGTTCTTGGAGGTTCTTCATGTGAAAATCACAGAAGCGGTTCTGATGTTACGGTGCCTCTAACGGATTTACAACGCAGTATTATGGTATTCCATCGGAAGTCATGTTGTTATAGGCAGCCAATCGAGGATTACTATCGCCACGAGCATGGAATAACTAATATCATCTGGACAGACTGCAAACGGCGGCACGGTCGAACGTTGTCGAATGTGCAGAAGGCTGTCCTCGACATCCTCACACATGAGCCGCGGTTCAACCGCACTGTGAAGACAGAATTCCAGGTTTGACACTTTAATCTCCTTAGAACTTCCGTTCGCTTGTATCAGTTGATGTGATTAAAGATTATGGTGGTCGGTATACCGAATGTTGGGAAGTCGTCACTGATTAATACTTGGCGATCACATAACATGGGAACGAAGAAGAGTGCCGTTGTTGAAGGTAATGCTGCTTGCATTTTTGTCGAAAGGTTGTTGTATCCATAAGCCCGAGACGAGTGACGTCACAGTGATAACCACTAATTCTCCATTTTGCCTATTTGTTTTGGATTATCAGCTTAAATGATGAGAAATGGCCGGTGTTCCGTATTCCAGAATCCGAGCTTCCAGTACTGTGACTTTGATCTTTGCTAGACAATATTATTATCGAGAACTTTAATACTACCTGACCTGAAAACAGTTTGGCAACCCTATTATGTTCAATTCGTATTCATGTGCTCTTTTTGAATAGCTGGGTCTTTCTGAAGTTTTTCTTTTTAAACAATATAGGAATCGTTTTGAATATTTATTTGTCGATTTTCTAGCTAAACCCAGACATTTCCAGGCGCAAGACCTGGCGTCACAGTACGTGTGCAGAATCGGGTGCGAGTACTTGACAAGCCTCCGATTTATGTGCTTGACACACCAGGAGTGCTCTCGCCATCCACAAGAAATGTGGATGAGGTGGGTTTTTTTTTTTTGAATTACGGACGTTTTAGTTTTTATTCCATTGCATATCCCTTGTTTTAGGTTATGAAACTAGCCTTATGCGATTTAATCCTTGAAAGTGCCACAAATCCAAGATATGTTGCAGATTATCTTCTTTACTGGTTAAACAGGCACGTTTTTGTTTGGATGTCTTTTTCTCAACTATTTATTCGTGATAAATTGTTAGTATGCAGTTGATTGTTTGTAGGACTGGTGACTATTCCTACATCAAGCATTTGGAGATTCCTGGTGAACCAACAGATGATATTGACAAGCTGTTAATAAGGATATGTTCGAGTAAAGTGAGTGAGGAACACTTAAAGAATTGTTTGAAGAATAGGTTAAGCTTAGTGTGAGCGTTGGACTTGCCGCCCAGAATTGGACACTAAGCTGGACTCAACAGAAAAGGTGAAGTTATCTTTTGTGTAAAAATCCGAGAAGTTTTCCGAACTCGGTGTCTCTTTTGCTGGGTGAAACACTTTCCATGGAATTTAGGGACTTCTTCTGAACCTACCTGATTAAAATCTGACGGTTATCACAGCATTCGTGCGTAGAACTCCAGCTTCAAGGCACTGTCCTACCGCAGAATCGTTTTTGGGGCCTTTGTATGAAAAGAATCTCTAGAAAGTGCTGATCACACTGATAAAGGTGAATCTATGTAAAATTGCCAGGAAACCCAGTTTCGAGCCTTAATTCTTGGGGAGCTTATGGGAGGAGCCTGGGGTGGGTCCAAGACGAGGGGATGAGATTTCTGAATGATACCCCCACCCCCTATAGTGCGCCATCTGAGAAAATTCGTGCTCTCCTTGAGAGTTCTTATCATCCACTGCTTAGCAGGAGAGAAGGGCGCTTGGTTAGGAAGGGAATACATGGTGGGGAAATCTCGCACCATGCACGCGCTGGCTCCGCCCACAAGCTCCCTGGAAAGTAGGACTCGAAAACCGGTCTTTCGATAAGCTCGGGCGTAATCACGTGTACCGTTGCAGTCAGCAGCTCTTGGAGATTCTTTTTATTTGAAAATCTCAACGATCCTTAAGTGGCATTGTCGACTTTCGAATATTCGAGAAATTGGGTGGTCGAAAAAGCCGAGTTCTTTGTGCGGAAATTCTCGTTACGAATTTTTTTTTCATTTTTTTCAGGACTTTCGTGTGCGATGCCTCACTGGTCCAACCTATGAAGAACGTTGGGATTTCGACCGAGCTATAGCGACGTTTATAAAATTGTTTCGAAAAGGCGTATTAAAGGATTGTTGCTTAGATAAGGATATTCTTAGGCCGTATTTAGAGTGATTAATAAAGATCTATCGATCTCTATTTTTAGCAGTAGTGCTAGTTATGTATATTACATGGTGATTGCTGGATTACGAAAGGTCTATCTATACTTATCTCGTCACTCTGGTGCCACTGTTAGACCGTCCAGCTGGCTTTTTGGCGCGTTCCGCTATAATTTAGGGTTTTTTAAAATGCCGCTGCTAGACGAATGCTGCACAATCTGGGCGAAAATCAATAAATGACTTGTAAGAAGTGCCACCTAGGACGTAGAAGTTACCGTAAATGTTGTAAAGTGTCTTCTCAGATAAGGTTATAGAAGGACCGTAGCCGATGAAGGTTGAAGATTGAAAGCTACAAAATTTTAGGGTTGGAAAAACGAGTTTTAGGATATCAGTTTATGTAATTTTCATTAAAAATTTATTTATTTATTGATTTATTTATTACGCACATAGGCGTGCTAGATTAGTAACCGTTGAACATTAGGAAATACGGAACTTACAAAGAAAAAAAAAACAGAATGTGAACAGAGTTAGAAAGAAAATAATGAATGATAACTGTAGTTGCACAGGTAGAAGTCAGGCAGGCGGCAAAAAAAATATGTAATGAAATATTTACGTTGTGAATAGTAAAAGTTGAAGTACTTATATTTTTAGTTTTATAACTGTTTATGTTATAAATTTCAATTAAATTTGTGTAATTCATTAGGATTTTAATGATTAAATTGTTTTGGAATTAGTAGGTTTTGAAAATTTAGTAACTTGAATACAATAAAATAACTAAAGAGTTAATCGAATGTTTTTTTGAAGACTTAGACTTTTAAATAAAGTTTGCCTCTGCCCAATGATTTTCGAGTGGCAGTGAGGACATTAAGGCGTGGATTAAGATTCGATACGTGATCGCCTCATTTAGCCTGCGATACAAATGATGCAAGTGAATTAGTGAAGTATAAACTTGCACTGAACTTCCAAAACACTCCTTCACATTCGTCACTTTCTTTGTTACCCTCATTCTGAGGGGTAGCATTGTGCCCTTCGCACAGTGTAGTGAAAATAAATAAATAAATAAATTACAAGCTGCCAGAAGGACCACCTCAATTATCCGTTCCACTCCATCCTATCTTTTTTCTGCTCATTTACAGTATAACATTATTATTCTTGCTCAAAAGCTCTTCGTGCCCAGTGACGAGTGGGTCCCAAGATTTTAGCACTCGGCGCTAGCTCTCACAGTTAGGCTGCATGCCAAAAAAGTGCACGTAGACGTTACACTGTGAAATCCACAAAGCACCGACCAGCACAGGATATTTACAAATTGGCGAGTGCCGCACAATTGTTTTACGTTCACCAAAAGAACTCTTGGCATCCCTTCTGTTGGAGTTACGGTCCTAGATTTAAGAAAATGGCTAGGATGGTGTACTACAAAGCCTTTTCTCTGGAAAAATGTGCGAAACATTCCATGCGAGCAAAAAAAAATTCGTACAGTACTAGCCAAGAATCTTCAGGGTTGCGTAGGTGCCGAGGCCACGCCCACTCGGTAAACACCACGGGGTGGGCTGAAATAGCCTGGTTTTAATATTGTCACAGGCTCTAGTCATCATCCTTACAGGTGAAATTAAAATTTTCTGCTTCTGTAGTCACACTGGAGTTCCCCTAGAAGAGAGCGGTTAGTAGGAATCCAGAGAAGAGCCGGAATTAGCATGAACATGGGGAATTAGCCGTTTCAATGAGGGTTTTTGATCCTAGCTGGGAATCTTGCTAATGCTTCGAAAAACAGGAACAATCCTCTAATGAGTGCTGGTTGCATTGCGTTATTAGGGAGGAAATCCGGCCGGTTACAGGCATTTTCGGCTGATTTTCCATTGCGACATCGTAAGCTATTCACGAGGCGTCCTTGATTCCATGATTTTGTAGTTGTTTTTTCAGTAATTTTGAACTTGGGTCTCGTTATATTTCCCTCATTTTTGATTTTTCTTATCCATATGACATCTTTCATATTGTCTTCTTTCTCCTTTTTCCAATACTGGACATAGAGAACGGTAAAATCATGTAAAAACTGCATGGATATAGTTAAATTCTAAAGCCGACCCCAATTCTCACAATGATGTAAGCTCAGGATCTTCGTCCCGTCCTTTTTCTTTCGGCAATATGATACATATGACTCTATACGGAGCAGATCAAATGCTAAATGCCTCTGTAGCTAAGGTACTGTAGGATACTGTAGTAGAATCTATCCACGTAAGTACTCTTCTTATCTGATCCTTCTCAGGACCACAAAACAAATTTCTGATCGCATCGGAAACTTGCTCACCCAAAAGCTCGTCGACGACTTGTTTTCATACTTCCTTGTCGACATGTTGTCCGCCCAGAAGCTTGTCGACAACTTGTTCTCGCCTTTTTTCAATGACAGTCTGACAAAAGCAAGTTGTCAACAAGCTTTTGAGGTAGCAAGTTTCAGATGCGATCAGAAACTTATTTTTGGGGTCCTGAGTTGTCCACTTTATCTGCAGTACATTCTAGAACATTAATTTCGTCACAGTAGAAATTGTGAACCAAATGAACTTCGAATCATTCGATGATCGAACGCTCGGCCAAGCCCGAAAGGCAAATTACTCGCTAGATCAACTGCCTGACTGAGCAATGTTCTCCAACAATCAGCTGATTCCAGCGAAATCCAACCAGTTCGCCAAGATGACACCCAAAAAAATACTGGCCACTTTTTCCGTCTGTCTGTTTCTTGGCGACTCTTGCCGTAGCACACTATCTCACACAGTTGACATTCTTTTCTCATTTCCGGTGGCGCGTCTTCTCGATGTTTGTTCTTCACTCAGTCCGCATAGCAATCCACCGAGCTACATGTGATTTTCGCACTGATCGATATCGATTTTTGATAGATTGTTGATCTATTTGGTTTAACATGTTTCTGGATGTTTGGTTGCTTACCCTTTGTATGTCTCCACTATTGTACCAGTTTGTTTTACCGTACTCGCTCATTTTTCATTGCATTTTCTCGGATTTTTTGAGGATTGGAACGGAGCGACTTGTTTTGCTGACACGATAATTTCCCGCCACGTAGTCCCTGAGAAACATTCGAGGTAGTACTCCTCCTTCTAGAGCAATAGACGAATTAAATGGGACTTTTGAAGACATCTGTCAGTAAATGACGCTGTTTTGCTCCGGCAGATGCCGAACACGTGTATTCTCGAGCAGATTTCACTGGAATGGGTTACTTTTATGGCTGAACTCTGGGTCCTTGGCGATTTATTTCTACTTGGTCGAGTCTTACATACATGTTTCCCAAACGTCATGTATTTTACCGCTTTTTATTGATTTGCTGTGAAATCTCTGGATTATTCACTCGCTATACTTGGTATACTTGATGTACAGAATACTTCCGTTGTTCCACGCTGCCGAACAAAAAAGGAGAGGGCGGGGATGGGGTTAGGAATGTTCTATTTGTTTGAAGGTAGTGGTGAGGAAACCTTCCAGTTACAATGGATCCCAGTAGTTCCAAGCAGAAACCCAGAATTGAGAGATCACAGCCAAGCGAATTCTACAGAATTCTAGGGGTAGGTCAAGACGTAGGCCGCCACGCGACCGCACCGCATGCGTATGCTTGTTTATTCCTCCAAAGTAGGCACATTAAATGACCGCGCTGACCACTTCCTTCTCACACTTTGTGGATTCCTATAGCATTCATCTGTTCCACTCAAGCTTTGAAAACTTGCTCATTTCCCCACAGCATAGGTCGCACCTTCAAAGGCTGCGGCCCCTGTACATGAACCGACCAATCAGAGCCCAGCAGCGCACCATTTGTCACGCAGCCAGAATTCTATGCAAAAAAAATCAATCACCTCCTCGATTTATTCTTGAGTTTACTGCCTTGTGGAACACGAGGAAAAATCGCTCTGGAAATCATGGGCAGCGGGAGTGCGGGAGGGGATGCAGGGGGGGGGGGTGGCGAGGTGAGCTAAAATCGCTAAAATTTCTGTGGACTCCAATTTCTGATGAATTATTTTTACCATTATTTATCATTATGCTTAGAGACATCTTGCAATTGTTTCAAATTCTTGAAATTTCGACACTGTCGGTCTATCTTGTGGTGGAGATCCCAGCGTTTCTTCTCAACTTACCATTTTACTCGAACTTTCGACGTATAATAGTACAGTTATAATTATGTTATCATCTACTTTTTCCACTACAGGCAGTATTTATTGAAATGGAACTGCTCATATTGGAAACAGCCGCTAATGCTACGTTTTTTGATGATTTTGCCTACTGATCTCTAAAAAAGTTATGGATCTACACATACGAGAACTTGTGATCGGGAGTTTTATGCACATTCATCTCGAATGTCTTCGGTATTTTACATGAAACAGCATACTTCGTTGGTTTTCCTTTGAAACGTGATCGTTTCGATTTGCACGAGAAATGGTCCTCAACAGATGCTGGTCATACTTATCACAAATATCGTGGGTATTCCCGGTGGGAACTTGGGCATCATTTGATTTTCTCCAACATGCGTTGGAGTTAGACGGAGTTCAAATTATTTATTGTTATGTCTCTTTTTTATATTTATCTATTCATTACTATTGTTGTCCCTATTGTATAACATAATATTTACCTCTTATTATTTATTAATATTCACTGAAGACATCTTGCATACAATGCGCACATGCGTTCAGATATATGAAAGGTGTGTAGCTTTAGGCGCTGTCACCTTTTCTACATCATGTTTCTCCATTCTCTTTCATCAGAACACCAAATTTCCTCTCTAATAATAGCTACAGGGAATTTCAAACCGCCGTGTGCAAGGGGCGGGATCGCGACGCGGCGTGGCACTCGGGTTGTCTGCTGCTGGCAGAAGCAGAGAAACCAGATCCACATGCTGAGCATCTGTGTCTCTGCCCACGAGAGTCGCGCCGCAGTTCCGCCCCCTGCACACGACCTTCTGAAGATCCCTGTAGCTTGTGAAGCTCTCGTTATTTTATGTTCGTGCAATATCTCTTCAACTCTGAGGTTTCTCATTTTCTTTCCTGGATAAAAGTCATTCCCCGTGCTAGTATCACCCATATACCACTAAAAAATGAAGATATCCGGATTTATGACATTGTTTATATGTAGGTATGGATCGCTATTCACCGCGTCCACCGCCACGAAGTTACAGTAATCTGAATGTGGACTGTATTGATGGTGTAATTCGCCCCGTTCCACAACACAGTCCACTCACTAAGGTAATATATTTTCTAGCGTGGGGATTTTTGTAAAAATGTGTACGCTCTTTGTTTAGCAAGTAAATCAACTCGCATATGAGATCCCAAAGAACAAGTACGCTCAAAATCCGTGGAATTATGCTCCGGAGTTTCTTAAGGTAAACTATGCGACTGCGTTGAGTAATCTGAAAAGCGACTATTAGCAGATTTAGGGGTAAATGGGGGTCAGTGGTTATTATGTGCCTGAAAATAGGGCCGTGCCGTGCCACCTGCGCGGCGCGGCAGACCAACTGAGCGCTGTGACTGCCTGGCGATGGCGGGGTTGCCGCTTTTGTTCCCGAAAATGCAAGGGTGCGTGAGAATGATCAATATGTAGAAATTAGCCGTGAGAACTTGAGGTAAAGCGGCGATCATGGCAACGACCGAATACCACAACGCCCAGCTGGTCTGCCGCGCCGCGTAGGTGGTGCAGCGCAGCTTTGTTTTCGGGTGTGCAGTAACGATTAGCATTTCTATACCTTGGGCTTTTCAGGTATTTGGTGACGTTCGAGTGCATGTAGGTGGAAAGGCAGTGTTTGACTGCGTGCTGCTCGGTAGTCCACGACCAAAGGTGAGTAAATTTTCTTTTTGGGAAACGGAAATTTTTAGATTATGACTATTGTATATTTTAAAGGCAGCATCCACGAAAATTTTCGTATTCGACTGACGGAAGTCTGGCATTGACGTTTTGCTGTGCTGACCCAAGCATTTCTTAATCAAAATAAGGTCGCAAAGAAAAATTATGAGAACATATGGGAAGCAATAATCCCGGCGGCTCCCGCACCGCGCCGCGTAGCTGGTGCGGCGCGGCAGAGCAGATGGGCGGTATTCTGTGGTGCGAAAATGGCTGACGGGAGCTGCAGATGAACCACTAATGTCATATCGGTCCATAACACTCTGCCACGGTTAATCAATAGTACTTTATTTGTTATCACTGATGATTCCATGCTGAGATACATTACTTCAATGGCCGACCACTCCCCACACGGGAAATGGGTTCCGTTGACTTGAGGACTGTTTCGTGCAGTTTTAGCATTAAATGTGGAAAACAAATTTTGACTCGAAACCCTGAGACACGAAAAAAACTTCGTTTCAGAAATTTCGCTTGGATGATTTATTGAAAACAAGTAAAAGCACGCGAAATCTTGAAAAAGCTGCACGTGTTGTGAAAACCGTACTAAAACAAATTGGGGTTTCTCCCACCATCCTCTCAATCATAGGAGTAGCTGGTTTGTGGGTGTTCAGTGAAACTCGGAATCTGATTATTATAGGTGTGTTGGCTGTTTAACGACGAGAAAATGCGCTTTAACGACGTCCAAGTTGATGATACTGCCGATGTCTGCCGACTTACAGTCCCATACGTAATGCCGCATCATTTTGGTGAGTTCACCACTAATTTGCACCACTTCATAAGTTTTTTTCTCTGACCTCAGGTTTTCATGACGTCTAATCGCCTATACGTTTTCCATTGTGTATACATTTAGGAACCTTCACTGTGCTCTGTGAAAATGAAGTTGGACGAGCTGTCGCATCCGCACAACTGCTACCATTGTAAATATATTCCTGTCTCCTTCTTCTTTCAGTTCAGAACTATATTTCGATTTAGTATTACAGCAGAAATCAAATCCAAATTTATGCAATAAACATTTATTCGCATAGTTTGTTATGTCGGCGATGTTAGAGGGCCGTATCAGCGGCAGTGTTGGTTTTCACAGACACGAGAAGTATGCAGCGCCGCCGCGCCGCGGCGCCGCTCACGCTGAAATCGCAGTCGTGGTGGTATAGTGCGCTTCGCCATGGACGTTAGTTGGGAAGACAGCAGAGAGGAAAACAACGGGGGAAAGTGTGCAGCAATTGGAGAGGAATCAGAGAAAAACAGGTTACCCGCACGGTTACTATTGTCACGTTTGGAACATGCTATAAACCTGGGTACTCTTGATAGTTTTTCGTCGTATTTGATGTTAACTACCAAGAAAACATAGTTTGGTGATCGATGAGGATTCCAGCGCGAGCGGCGCGGTCGCGTCACGTGCTTCTCGAGTCGGCGAAAAACGCACCACCATCGACGCTCACTGTACCTGAAACGAGCCGCTATCACGGCATTCACACTGTAGAAACGTATCGACTGCACGATGTAAATAGTACTTGCTAAGACAAAGTAGATTAAACGTGTCCAGAAACCACGTTCCATTGAGGGATACAATAAGGAATCAAAGCGCTTTTGATCTTCGAATGTAGTCGTAATTCAGATTTGTCATCTCCCAAACACGATCACGATAATCCTACAAACAAAAACTCAAATCAAACGTTTGAAACATTCGACGCGAAAAATGAAAGGGCTCGTACACGCAGTTCTTCTTCCATTTTCTCCTGTGTGGTAAGCATCCAATTAGAGAGATAGCGTTCCTCTCCTGTGACCCTGAAGGTGGTAATTTCAAAAAAAAAAACAATCAAGATCTTTGCCACACTAAAACATTCTGAGTGTTAGTTTCAATTTGATTTTTGTTTCTTTTTTCGGGGCATTCTCGCACCTTGCTTCCAACAACTGCGAGTAAGCCTAGCCTTGGGACCTAGTGCCCTAAATATGTATGTATATTCGTGCCTTGCTCCCAACAGGAGTATCAAGGGGTTTGAGCTCCAAAACTAACCATGGGCCACAGTAGCCTTAAAATATTGTATTTGCAGGAAATGCTCCGAAAACCTAGATTTGTAAACGTCAAGGCTTTCGCAAATAAAAGCATGCATAATATCGCTCCAATCAGAAGTCGATGAGATGGAAAAGATCTACGCTTATGAAGAATCGAATCTGCACAGAAAAAATAACTGCTCGAAATAGAGGAGCTTGACACAGAAGCGAACTTCTACCAGCTATTTCAGGACGTAGGAAAAGCTTGGTCACGCTATGGAAGAGCAGATAAGCGACGCTAATTTGCAAAGAGTGCCCTTTTGTAAGTAAGCCCAAGTTGAATGCCAATTATTTATTTTCGCTGTTGGAGAACGGCAATGAACGGTGCAAGAACCGAAATATTCCATGCGATTCGGAAAGATCAGAAGAAATCGATTTAAAAAAATGTGGATGTTACACTCTTCAATAAGATTATTGTGCCAACCAGGTTGGATAGGTGGACAGATTTATCTTTAGCGTGTCGTTTTTTTTTTTGTAGATGTGACTATTTTCTACAGTAGAGACGATTATAAAAGAAGGGCTGTTAATCTTGGAATAAAAAACTATACAATGAATAGCGGAATTGCTGGTTTTTTATTTGCCCACGATGTTGATCATGTCTGTAGTCCTTGCATTGTTTATTTACGGTTCATCTGGTGAGAGTCCATGAAGCTTCACTGGAAGTCGCAGTTTTTTATATGGCTCATCACTCTAACAAATTAACGAATTAATGGACTGACGCACTAATGCGTAACGGCCATTTTTCTGCAACGTAACGAGTTAATGGATTAACGAAATCTGAAATTTTTGCAGCGCGCAGCCCTAGTATACACGTATTACCTCCCTCTTTTGTATGATGATGACTCCATTTTGCTTTTCTTCCTTGGTCTGATGTACTTCTGTAATGCCCAGTTGCGGTCCACCACTCATGACCTCATTATATGTTCATGGACCCTGCCAGATGCTTCGTGTACTGTGTCTTACCACGTCTCATCTTTGATAGCATCCTACCATTGCACCACCAGGGGCAGGTCGGACGAATACGGATCCGTACCAAAACATGATCTACGGAAAAGGGAGCCACAAAACCTCTTAGAATCAAGGCGCTACTCAACCACCTCAATAATCCGTCTACACCTGGTAGCAAACAGCTTTGATGCTACGAATAAGCTGTATAAACTGTGGAAATTATGAATTATGGATTTGAAAATCTGCTAAGAATCAAGAAGAACTGTTATCGCCTTGGTCGATGCCTCACCAACCTGTAACTCTCGTCCGTGTTTGTATGGTTTCTCTCAACGGTGGTTTTCAGATGGTCTAGCACCTTGAAATAACAGCAGATAAAATTTTGAATGGAACACGAGGCGAAAATAAGACGAAATTGACTTTTGGGTCGATGTCTTTCAAAGCCGTTCTGAGAAATGAAACTTGTTCGGTGTTTCGACTTCGATCCATCGTTGTAAGCATACACATTTGGAGAAGGTCGCGCCTCTCACCCATTCTGAGATAATTTTCCATCGATTTCTGAAAACGGTTCTTCTAAGATAACATATAGTCCGAAACTTCTGCCCGTATGTTTGTTCAATGGAGCTTCGAGAGCGCCATAACACTGTATATCGTACAGAGTCAGTAGGAGCCTTGCATTGCTTTCTTACACTGTTTCTGCAGCCCTGGAATAATGCTGAACTAAGCATTTGCAGACCACAGGTAGTGATTCAATTAGGTTATGCTGCTGGTATCATCAGGGCCTCCCTTTTTGGTGAGGACCGAAAGATGGTCGAGAAAAAGGCTGTATACAACTTTTTACTGGAAACAGTTGATGTCTTCGTCAGTTCACACCTGGAAGGGTTCCTTGACTCAGAGCACAACCACAAGTGAGACGACTTTGAATATCAAGACAAATGAGACGAACCGGTGAACCTAGATCTTAGCATCCAAGCTACGTATGAGAGGAGATTCCATATACGCTCTTACCTATGTAACAAATACCTGCTTCAAAGTAATAACCGCGAGGGCTATTTAAATGTAGAAGTACATATCGTCATTAACATGGCATGTTTACAAGCACCTACGACTTGATATGTGCGTAGGCAGCACTATTTTAGTGAAATATAACCATGTATAAGTACATGTTACAAAACGTACGTAATATCCACTCTTCTGAACATACTCCCCAAGTATGTACTGCTTCGAAATAGATGGTTTGTCAAGCACTTCGTAATATATCCACAGATGACGTTCCAGCTATAACAGGAATCCTCGTTTTTTCTCGGAATGAATAATAACCATCACTTTCTCTATAAGGAATGAGGTCCTCGTTTTTTCTAACCTCCTCTTCAGTCCATGAATGTTGTTGCTCTGAGCTACCTTCTTGAGGATCTGCTTGACAAATGCTAACTATCCAGCACTTGAACAACCACCTAAAAAGCTATAATTTAAGAATATCAGATGTATCTGAAATAGTTGTACTAGATAAAGATATGAACTATTATCTGTACTGAAATAGCATTGAAATCTGGAATCCTTTTCCGAGTTGTAGCACAATTTATGTGATGCAATGATTTTTTGCATCCCCTGTTAGGTTAAAACTGAAGACGGTGAAATGACAGAAGGAAATTCAATTTATTTTTTTAGCAATAAGAATATCCCTTTGAAGACGTTGCTAGACGCTAGAAGAAGCACGGTCGGATTGACTTCCTAAAAACGTCGACGCCCGACGACGCCGGCCAAAGCTGGTCGTTGACGATGCGTTGTCTACCTCGTCTCTGATGGCCTCTGATGCCTAAGAAAGTCATATGAGGCCGTGATGATATTCGTGCAGAGTATGGAAGGTGACGCGTTCGCCGCCCGTCGTAAACTCTGTTCTGAACCTTCAGAAGGTCGCACCTTCTTCGAACGCTAATGGGAAAATTAATAACATACGTAGATGACATGTGTACCTATTGTATATGTAAATGCTCCATGTATTTATGCGATTGCAACACTTACCTGTGTGTTCTTGTTTTTTTTGCCTTTTTAATGCACTCTCAATCTGTCGCCTTTTCTAGCTCTGAAACTACTGTGGGCCAGTGGCGAGCGCAGAAAGTGGGCGCTTAAAAAGTGGGAAAAAAGCGGGGTCTCACCGTTTTGGGAACCCAGACGTAAAATAAAATTAGTAAAGACATTAATTATTATAATAAACAATTAATAAAAAAATTATGTCGGAAATAATGGGCGCGTGTGGCGCAGTGGTAAGAGGCTCGCTGTGCACGCACAAGATCGATGGTTCGATCCCGCCCGAGGTCAACCAAGCCTTCCATCCCTCCGGGGTCGGTAAATTGGTACCAGAGGAGTCTGGGAGGATGAAGCGCTGACTTGGTACATCGGGTGCCCCCGCAAGTCATTGTACAGGGCACATACGCATTCAACGCCTCTACGATGCTCAGATGAAGTCAAATGCGTGGCGCATCCCTCGTGACGGGATTGATTAACCCCGACCACTTTTACCACTTTATCGAAAATAATAACAAAAAACCGTGTGACGACCGAATGCGTCAGACGTGTTAGTAGAATGAGACGTTCTGCCACAAACCATGCCTCGACTTAGATGCTACAGTCTAAAATACGGTAGGAGTTCATTGTTGATAGCTGGGCGCTCCTCCTTGCATTTCATTTTTAGATTTTTGACATGAATCCAAAACGCCTCGAGAGTCTTGCGTGCGGAAGTGTCATGTTCACTAACAACCTCGTGTTCGGCTACAAAACTATATTTCATATTGAATTTGAATTTGTCAGCCAAGCGGACCTAACCTGCACGCCGTAGACATGTCATATGGAACATTCTTAGGTGTCATTAGACCAATCGTCTACAATGAGCTGATAGTAGGCTGTTTTTAACATGCTTTCATTGTGCCTATTATGAGGGATCACATCTCTTAACTAAACCCTGACTCTGCAGTTCCTGAGTTCTCATCACACTTTGAAGCACACCACGCACACGCTTCCCCCTCCATTCCCTCCAATCCTCTCATTACCCCATTTCACCAATGACCCTCCCTTAGTATGTGCGCTGTTTTCATACACTAGACAAGAAAAAGCAAATAAAGAGCTTTAACTAACGCATAAACAATGTGTAGCACATATACCTCAAGATGACTTACCGAGTTTGGTCCAGTGTATAGTTGAGCTGTTCATAGACAGCATGTTTTTCTAGATCATCAAAGAATACTGCCTAAAAGCGTTCACTAAGTCTTACAGTAGTCTTTGAATAGTCTTGGAACCTCTCTAATTTGTGAGACTTGTTCAAAGGAATGAGCAGTAAGAAATGTACCCATATGACTGCGGCTTTCTCTCCAAACTCGTTGTCCATTCTCAACCTGACGTAGGTACGCGTCCACTGTCTCCTTATGCGCGCACGTTCATAGATGGGAAGATAGTGCTACAACATTTCTACGACAAGCAGTGTATCACCGCGACGACGCAACGAGATCATTACAAAAATAGGAAGACCAGCTTGGTAAAAGGAACCATAGTCATAAATTTTGAGCAGTGAAAATCATTGACCAATCATCATGTTTTTACCAAAATGCATATCGTACTTGCTAAACCATTGCTTATTAAAAGAACGAGTATTTTTCACTGAGGAATTCTCTCATTTTTCCCATATATCCAGGCGTTTTCAGGCGGATTAATATTATTCCGTTGGAAGGAAAAATTTCGGCATATAAATTTTCTTGAATCGCAAGAAAACGCGGCCACACCCACGTTGCCGGCTTGCCCCATTTAACCCATATTTCCAACTTTCTTGGATACGGCCCCAGCTAGTATGAAAATGTGCTCGCCCGTTGTCCGCTGTTGGACACGAAGGCTTTCATATCCCCTGTCAGGCGATTCTTTGCTGCATTAGTTTGACAGTCGTGACAATTTTACAAACTCATCACTTTATACGCATTCTGACAAACACAACACATTACACTTGAAGTAGCTCGCGTCGAAAGTGAAGATTTCCGCGGCTACCTTCAGGAACCAATGATAAAAGTTCCAGTTCTGATTATGTATTCTATTCCAGCATTAAAAATGCTTTTTTCCTCCGCACACCTCGTGCTAATGAGTCAACTCCTTAGCACATGGCACCGGCTTTTCTTAACAACCTCCTATCCTTCCCTCCAACACTAGGTCTCGAGCGATGGCAGGATGTTTGGAGAGCACTAGGAAGGCTCAAGGAAAAGATGCTTGTAAGCTATTTGTCAATGTAACTCTTTAGCGAATGCTGCTAGTCGACTCACTTTGAATGCAGGAGGCCAGGGATAACATTCTTCACGACAAGGATACTCTCCTTTTTTGTGTGAGCTCATACTTTCCCCTTCCGTTTTGGTTTTTCTCTGGTACTTTTCCAACACTTCTTCTCGTGTCCACATGGTCATCGGATCATATACAGGTGACATGTTCTCAGGTAACATTCTCATAGCTAACCAGACCAGTTTGCTGTACATCTGCAAATAGACCGCGTATTTTCAAGAGGAAACTGTTTGTTCGAGTGAAGAAGGACGGAACTGTAGGCGCAGTGAAGGCGGAATGGAGGATGCTGCATAGACTTCTTAAACACGAAAACACCAACATGAGCCTGAAAAAAAAGGTAACTCACTTGTACATAAATGATTATGTACATTGTAGATATTTAGAGTAGAAATTCTGATCAGATTGGATTTACTAAACATGTCTTCATTTTCCTCAGGATTTGCCCATACCTGTTAAGTGTTTGTCTTACTAATCTATCAAAAAAAGGTGGGGGGACTAACCTATTTACATACACGTCTGTTACAAGGTAGCAGGATACTGTCTGTAGTAACCAAAATGTGCCCAGCAGCCAAGGTCCAATGCACGTAAAGTAAATACTAAGTTGGCACTGGAATTAAATAATTTCAGCATGCTATGTAAATACTCACTTCTTGAGAACCTCATGGTCAGAATCACGTCCAACAGCTCGTGTCAACATGAAACAAAGAAAGAGTTGTTGTGATTGGTGTTCCATTAACACACATGTGATTGTCGTAAGAATATTGCTGGTAGCAAGCAAATCAATTGTGATGCACTTACAAATAAATCCACAAACAAATAAATAAATATTGGCAATGATGGGCCATGGAGCACGGCACGTTGGATATAAAACGCTGTTCGCCTTGATACAAAAGATGACTACGTGTGTGATATACATCGAATAAAAACCGAACAATTTTGTGACTTTAATCAACAATTTAGGTAACAATTCAAACATTTATTAGCACTGGATTGCCCTCCAGTGCTGGAACATTCAAATCCATTCGTTCGAAATCGAATATTTTTGCCTTCGGATATCGAACTCTTCAAATGAATATGAAATTCGAATGTCCCAACAATAAAGACCAGTGCTGAACGAAAGGGAGAAAGAGGTTTAGGGTTCTGTTTCTTAATTTGTTGATTAGAGTAAAACACTTTCTAGTTCAGTACTGTTCTTTCTCTGAGCTTCATACGTTAAATCTTCTTCAATAGTAAAATGGAGTCTCTCCAATTGCTTTATTTGTAAGCTCGTTAACGCCTTCATCGGATCTTAACTTCCACAATTAATTGCAACCTCATCAGAAGCTTACAAAAATACATATACTAACAATACCAGAAAGTAGGTGATATTTAAGTCTTCCGACTACGACAGACAAGCGGTGTTTGTTTTCTCACACATCAAAAACTTAGGACATAACTTTCATGAACACAAGCTAATGCGTAAAACAGGCGGCCTCACCCCTACGATCTTATTCAATTACACAATGAAATGGCCACGCGACGTTAAAGATCAACCCATTTATACTTTCGCTTACGATACCAACCTTACCACCTCTCTTAGTTCCTCTCTGTAATTGATTTGTGAATCGTGTCTCTCTATTCCCATCGCCTCCATTACTTTTCTCTCCAAAGTCTGTGTGAGATGTCGATGGAGAACGATGACTGTGAACGTCGGAGCATGCTCATACGTGTGCCTCAATGTTCGGTGTCTCGAGAAACTCTCGGACGGATAGAAGGAGGGATTCAATAATGCTCGCCGATGTTCATCCAGTCGCTTCCGAAGTGGTCTCATCGTCTCACCCACGTATTTTTCTCTACACTATCGCACTTGATGAGGTAAACCGTGCCCCTTAGCTGGCAAATTTTCCCATTGATACAACACTGACACCCTGCTTCGGAGCATTTATCTTCGTATATGCTGGTGGAGGTCAATAGGTGCTTCAAGGTAGGTGGTGAGTGGAACACCAGCCGAACTGGTAAGCCGCGTTCTCTCATCACTTGGTTTACGGCGCGTGCTGCACGGTCCTCCACATAGGGAAGGATCAGTGGTAATCTATCCGCTGTCGAGCGTAGGAACCATGCTGTAGCAGGAGCCTTATTATATCCGTTTTCAACAAGAATGCGAGCTGCTGGGATTTCACATGGTATAAGAAACCTTCTTGAATGTTTGAAGTATTTGATTATAAGTAGGTCTTGATCAAATATTCAAGCGCTTCGAATGATTCTGTTAGAATCAAAGTCTTCGCGCGGTTCGCCCTTTTACTTGGCAACACATTTACAGGACTATCCATGGGACAATACAATTGATGGACACTGTTTTCAAATGGAAATCACCACGCACGTATTAGTCTTGGACTTCGGAGCTAACTAAGATGGAATAATTCTCTCTGTATGTGGTAATCATAGTGGAGGGTTGAATGAGAGATTTTCGATCCCTGACGGATAATGAACATCAACGAAATGGTCGAATGCGCATGGCAAATTATTCTCAAAAACGGGATCACCTTCAGAATGTCATTCTTCCCACGCTCGTCCAGTTGCTCCACGTATTCTTCTATTCTTTCTCCGTATAGTGGTAAGTTCCTTTGGATAAATATTGATTCATATGAGTAGGCAGTCGCAGAAAGTGCAGCTATGAAGTTCAGGCAAACAAGTGGAAGCCATAAGTTTGGGGACGTTACCGAGTACATTCCCATACAGGTCCAAGAAGAAACAAGCTAAATGCAAAGAGCAGTAGTCTCTGATGTATTTCTTAAATTCCAAAGAAAAACCAATCAATGAAATGTTCAGGTGATTTCTTCATGACAAATACTGTGTGTAAAGTGAGCGTTTACGGCGATCAATTTAGCAGACCTGAGTGGATGATCCGAAGCCGATAGCAACGACTATCCCACCCACCACTACAAAGGAACATGCCAGACGATACTGAAAGAGATTGAATGTCAGAAAAACTGTGCAGCTGCTCTGAGTGCTCGTGGTTATTTTATAAGAAAAATTTTTTGATTGGAAAGATTGAAATTCTTGTTTTTGTTGCACCTGAATCCTGTAATGCACATCACTGGTGAAGGTGTATCTGGCTATGATATCTGGTACGAGTCCTACGGGCCAAAGGGCACCCTCTGGTCGAGCGAAAGTATCATGTACAATGCAAAGGAATTCAAAACAATTCCGTGGGGAAGATCTAAAATGATTGAAACTACCAAAATAGCTTAATTTCAAAATGTTCTCAGTTGAGCCCCAGAAAACAGATATAATCCTTTCGCACTATGATCTTGTAAGGTATAAACCCAATTACTGGGAAAAATTCAACTGCGGTGGAGCTTTGGCTGGATGTGAGTGCTAGGAAATCGAAATTTTAACTTACTGAACGGAAAATTCTCGTGCACATTCAGCAAGCGCGATAGGGAATATTAGAAATCCTATTCATCGGCGGTGACTAGCTATTATACCATCTTTGTTACTATCAAAAATTTTGTGCTTCGCTCGAAGGCTGAACAGAACTCACTGTTTGGCCGAAATACCATGTACTGTTTCCATTGATATCAAAAGCCCAAATATTCCTCTGTATACCACGAATTGTTTCGTTTGCGTTTATCGCCTCGAGAACGTAAGTGAGGGCCGCTGAAACCGATATGAGCATCTACAGACTTATTGAAACAATAGCTCTCCTTACTGACATGAGAGTAGAATGTTAGTGAAATGTTTCTGACAACATCATCATACCGAAGCAAAGTGTTGCTTTGACTCGGACACGTGTGCCACGTTACATTTCGGCCAACTAAACTCAGGAAAATCATTGTCTTGCTCACCAAACGCAGCTTCGATGCGCTTCGCGGATTATAGTGAATCCAGGAGATGAAAGGAAGTAAAAGCGAAAGGATTAGAGTACAGACCTACAGCAGCCTTATCCCCAAAAAGCGGCGAAGTAGCAGGAGTCAGAAATTGGAATTCTACACATCTTTTATACAAACGTATGCTGCAGGTTAAACTCACCTAATGAGAAGAATACTGCAGTCGAATACCATGCAAGCGCGCATTTCCAGAAGCTCAGAACAAGTATTGCAGGGTGATGAAGAAATAAGAAAAGATAACCAGCAAACATCAGGAAACTAGTGCGGAATTCCTGATACGATTCTTGTGGGTCCTAAAAATTGCTTAGCTTTCTGCACCAACAATAACAGTATGGGTGTTGGCGAGAGCTATTATAGTCTTAACTGATCACTCAAGCTGCACGATTGAGGAGGGAGTAATGGGAGCAGTTCTTCAAATCTTTCTTGTTCTTTATCGCTGATGATTTGATTAGGGATGGCCTGCTGATATATGTAGCAGGGAAGTATTACACTGTGACCATTCAAGAACCAGGGAGTGCTCGACGCACTTACGCCTTCAATTGTGAAAGGGTGCTTCCGCCCCAATTTTTGTTATGAGCTGCTCTGCGACACCTTGATAAGTACTGGGGTCAAGAACAGCATCAGTGCAATCGAAGAGGAAGTTGCCAGACATTCCACAGTACATGACCACTCCACTTGCTTCGATTCTGGAGATGAGGGCTTTCGTGTGGAGCCACGCGAAAAATGCTCTCATGGCACAACACGAAATGATTGTTGTAGTTCGAGTAGCTCCCACAACGTAGGATAGTTGCAACTACAATATTGGTGGACCAGATCTGAAAGCCGAGGGGAACCAACAAAGAAAAAACGGCAAAAACGGAAAACTCTGCTCCATGCTACGTCACTTACATACCAAATTTTCGACTTTTTTTGGTAAAAAGTGCTGCCCCAAACAAGCTGGACTCTCTTGCACTCTGGCAAGCTACTACTCTTACTGAGTAGTTGCTTTCTAATCACCATCACATCGTACCCCTCTCTTCTTGGGCAAAATAGAGCCCCTAAATTTTGATCATTTTTGAGCATAGGTACTTTTGCATGTCGAGATACAGCTTGCGCAATTCTGAAAAGCATTCTACTCATTCGTTAGAGCAATGTTATAGATTCAAAGATGTTTACTCCGCTCACTGGTAAAAAAAACTTCCTTGGAGTTAGGATTGAATATCATACTTGGGCGCCTTTTCTTCCATTACTTTCTCCTCAACCTAGTACTTGATACAATAAGCGTTTTGTTTTTGTTTATACTATGTAGTGGAACGTACTTTAATATCGATACTGTCACTGGTGATTTCACAAAAGAACTTGCAAGGATAAATAATTTTGGAAATGTTTTCCATGACTAGAAAGAGAGAAAAGGAAGTAGAGAATTCAAACTTCAAAGTGAATGGAATAACCCAAAAGTTATTGAATTATTATTAAAAGTTATTGATTAAATAAATTAATAACCTTTTTGTCAATCAAATAAATATCTTTGATAATAAATCAGTAATTTTTTTAGTATTCCATCTACATTGAAGTTTGGATTCTGTTTCTCCTGTTCTCTCTTCATGGGTCCTACTGACACTGAAGCCTCGCGCATAAGTGCAGAACTGTGCGGTTTCCTTCTCGTCTATTCTTTTCACTTCTATTGTAGACTCCTTTTGTTTTGGAATAAATGCTTACAATCACTGGTCGTGGGAAGTGGAATAGCACAACGGCTTTAGCAATCATCACGGATGTTTCTGTTGTAGTGAGGATTAGATCACTGGTAACGGGAGGTGTGAGAAAGAAAATCTGGAAGGATAGTAAATGTTCTTGCCAATTTTTGTGTAAAAAATTCTCTTCACGAAGTGAAACGAGAATTAGTTGTCCCGCTAATTTCTCGTTTTATCTCGCGAAGATTTCAAAGACTCTTTCCTATTCTGGAACGACTGTATTGCAAATAAACATTTATATCTAATATTCTACCTTACTATCTTCGTACCAAAACAAAATGCTCTTGGACACTTCACAGTGTAAGCCACCAAATCCATCGTCACAGCTACAATATGCCTGAACATTAAAAAATGGTTGGATCTCCGTCAATTTTTCTCTTGAAAAAAATGCCGTTCATATTCACCATATATAATAATTTGAACTAATAGCAGAGACAAGATAGATGACTAAATATCCAGCCAATATTGAGGGCCGAAACCGTAGAACGAAACAGAATACCTTGTCTACTTCGGTCACACAAGTATCATTCCCTTCGCAAGCAGAATTTTGTAGCTCGCACATATTTGGAGCCCTCCAGCAGCGGAATCCCTGGAAAGAAATGTCAACACACAACATAAATGAACGAACGACGACCACCCAGGTCCACAGAGAGGTCCGAGCGTTGCACATTTAATCGCACCGAAGGCGGTTTTAAACTAGGATCGACCAAATCCGCAACTTATCCACCATCGCGGCACCTGCCTCCGGGTGTTCATACTTTTCTGTGAGGTTTCTCTGCCAGTGGCGGCACATTCCTTCCTTCTTGAACTTGTCGTCTTATTGCTCTTTTTGTAATTCTTCTTGCAATAAGCAGCTATATCCTGGCGCATCGCGGAACCTGCCGGTTCATTCTTTGCACTGTCGGATGTCGGATTCACCACAGCTCGCTCGTCATTAATATATTCTGATTGTCCTAATCAGTTGTGTTTTGTTTCACTTATCCCTCATAGCTTGCACTAAGTTCCCATGTGCTTTTCAATCCCGAATCCCCTCGACCTCATTTGTAGTTCTTCTATGTAATATCGCGTTCAGTTAATTGACTTCACGACTTTAGCTCGAGTTGTGGGTGGTCGAGGGATAGAGCCACTAAGCCATTTATTCGTGACAACGCATAAGGTTTGAACTTTCTCAACTCGCGGCTATGCTCTTTTTCTTTCGACTTCGCTTCCCTGTTAAACGATGAATCGTAAAACGATGGGGCGTTTGTGTTAATAACCTACGTTTGGTCTTTTTCACCATCCGCTTTTGGGCCCAAATTATCGACGATGTCGAAACGTTAGCAAAAATGGAGAAATATAGTGCAGTAATACTATGGAAGTCGTACATACATACGCGTAGATATGTAGATCCAATTTCCATGCGTCCTCATCTTAACATTGGCTTTCTTGAGCTGAGGTCGGTTATTAGATGCATTCAGCAGCGATAAAAATCTCTGAGGTCGTCAAAATAGCAAAAATGTGAAAAAAAAATTGTTACTTCCGACATGTATAGTTTCATCTCAGTGAAAGGAGAGATTTGCACCTCAAACTGAAACTAATTTTTGGTGAGAGGTGGGATTATGACGTAAACGTGAACTGAAGCTTTCTTTTTGAAATACACTTCCTAAATGACAAGCACTTACGCTCCATCCTGATTTACAAACGCAAGTATATCCTCCAGGCACTGCTAAGCACATCGCTGTCCCCATGCTGTAGCACCTTTCACAGGTTGTTTGTATTTTCTCATTCCATGGAGTTTCAACGTCGTAGATTTCTTCCGTTGCTTCTGAATCCGCAAGCACTCTCTTTCAGGCAAACACAGAGCATTTACTCTAAAGTCCGATGGCAACCCTTTGGACGAGAATGTGTGTGGAAAAACATTTCACGGGTTAAAGTCTTGCTTGGGGAGATATTTTCCGGGAGAATGGACCACAAGTGCGTTTGCAATACAAAAGGCGTGAGCGTGACAATAAAATGATGACCCATTTTTCGGGAAAAGCACGCACGACACCTTTGCTCTCGAGCCAATGAGTCAACTACCTAGATTTGGGCACTTACTCCAGGAAGGAAGCGTGCATTAGGAAAGAATCTCAGATTTTTGCAAGTCAGATTTTTGCTCTAGATATCTCCGTGATCCTTGCAAAACTGCGCATGACAGTGCGCAGCCGCGGCTAGACGCTAAGGATCCCGACGATATCCAAGGACAAAAAAAAGGAAAAAGTAAACCAAGATAATCAAAAAATCATTCGAGTGGTGGAGAGAAGGAAGGCATAAAGAGGTAACAGCAAAGAAAAACAGCCATAACCTTAAAGGCAAGGTCCGGGTAAAATTCTATCTCGCAAATCTCTATTGAATTCGTAGCCCACGGCGACGCCTTGGACGAAAACTATAGAAAAATCCCTGAGAAGGTCCCACAACAAACGCTTTCCATCGACCAATTTCGGCACGCCGTTTGCGGGTTTGCGGCGTCCGTGCTTTCAAATGACGTTATGCGGCGGGCCCTACATGCTGTCTATTGTGGCGTCGTAGAAAAAATTCATATTCAAAGCGTGGTCCGTTTGATGGGGTGGGGATGGTTTCACGAAATGTTCGTCGGCCTATATAGGAAACTCCAAACGTACGTAGACAAAAGCCGAGACCGCGGCGAGGCTCTTTTGGGCAGAGATGTAGGCGCACACTATGCTGAGCTCCCGTGACTTTGCCCAAGAGAGCCGCGCCGCGCTCACGACTCTTGTCTACACGTACGTTTGGAGTTCTCTGTCTGTACCTGAGCGTCCATCGTCGTTCAGTATGCACGTGCGCAGCCTTTGTCGATTGGAGCGTGTTTTTCTACGGTCACCGTAATCGCCGGACCTTTTGTCCCATATCCAACGGTAGAGCTTATATCGAGGTCTCAAACTTGAGGTACGTGCCACACATATGGTTTGGACTCCAGAGAGCAAGAAACTTGGGTGGGGAAGATTCTAACCGGACCTTGCCTTCATGGTTGACCCTATGGTATACCATTGCCTCACTGTTCTAGATTGTTTTCAAAGAGCATTAATGGGGAGTTGTTTCGTTAAGCAATTTATTCGCTGTTTTCTTTCAGATTGATTTTTGTATAACTCCTTTATCGTTTTCGATGCAATGATGTTGGATCAGTGCAATTTCATAAGACTTTTCTTGAGCAATTGAAGGAGTTCATGAGAGCTTCAACATCGATGAAAATCAATCAATCGAAATCGGAGTGCTTGAATAAAGAGTACGACGTCTACTGCATGAAGAAGAAAAGTTATGTAACAGGGATTTCTGCTAGAAAACCTCTGTATCCAGCGCAGGAAATAAATACGTGGTGGCAAGATCTACAAACCCCAAATGTGGTCTTGCAGCAAAATCGTGGAAGTTCAGATGCAGCAGAATCTGGTGTGAAACCTAATAGCTGGTTGGCTATTTAGCTTAACCACATCGATGCTGCATGGGTTCATTAAATGATAATTGTATGATAACTTCGTTGAACAACCTTTTTGGCAGATTATTGTACTTGGATGCGGTCGGATTTCTCCTCTCTCTTCACATATGAAGATGAATATACTGCTGCCATTCGAGTGCACACATGCAGCTCTAGAGGTGCATAAATTTACTGTAATACATTGATGGCAATGCTTACAAAAATTCCAACTTCTCAGGTTTCGAAGATCTCAGAAACGTTGTCATGGTTGTTCACATGAAAATGAAAACTTGCATGTATGTTCAGTAAATTGAGCAGAAAAATGTTCAGATCTGATAGGTGATTGGAGCGACAGCCCCGATAACTGAACAAGATGTTTATAAAATTAAAAACTGTTTATAAAATTCTAAGTGGCATGGTGAAAATCGATGTGATGAAGTTTTATAATATATTTCCATCAAAAAGAATTGCATTACAAAAAGATAAGAAACATTCCGTATCGCTTAAGAGAAAATCTGGAAATTTTTTACCGTAAACGATGCAACGAAAAACGCGTTGTTTTGCATTGACCTACTATTTTACCGTCAAGCCCGTGGCGGAGAAACAAGAATTTCCTACCTACAACCTAATACCACGATCAGAGCTAATTTCTTCACAGTTCGAGTAGGTTTGGCGTACGCTCAATTGAAAAAGACCACTAGCATACCAAGCTTATCTCCTTTCTGTTCTTATGGTAATGCTTTGTCAGTATATTGTTATTTTGACGTCAGCTTCAGTAGAGCTTCTCTAATAAGCAAAAATAAATTTAAGGGGGTTGAGTTCTCCAAACTACTTCGAAACCTGGTAGTTGAAAATTTTAGCGGAGAGTGCCCTTAAAGGTAGCACCCACGATAATCTTCACATCTGAACTTTTGACAGTTTCCGAACCTAAGACATAGTCCCAACAATTCTGCGACGGGAATGCAGTACAACATCACTCCGACATTTCAATCCAGGAAATTACCCAAATACATCAGAAAAAGACGTGACGAAACAGGCATCGTTATCGACTTTTTTGTCAGGCTTGATAAGCGCAACTCGACCATCCTCGTCAAGCCTAGCAAACCAGAAACATTTAAAAATCATCTTTTCATGAGTTCTGAAGAAATTCACCAATGTACCCGTGCTCATCAAAGTCAAAAACTCAAGGTTGCGCTAAAATCTCGATGACGAAATTTTCGTGGGTGCTGCCTTCAAGATGAAAAACTATTAAAGATTAAGAATGACCACAAAATCCACAACAATTTCCCTGAAGACGTATCATCGAATAGAACACTTACTCGAAACTTTCGCCGATTTTTATTTTTGTAGATTGCGCACGAGGAATTAAGTTCGGGTCCTTTTGGAAGTATTTGAAATCGCTCAAGTTGCAAAACATCGAGTCGCAATGCTCTGCAAAGGATCTTGATTTTTTTTTTCAAATAATACCGTGCAATCTCATTAAAGTAATCTTGAACTATTACCCTTTATAAAACCAATTTTTTCTTGAGGATCTCTTTGTAGACATACATATGTAACGTATGACTTACTTGGTCTACGACATAGTGCCGCTACATCGTGATGGATCTCGTTGGCATCCACAGTCGAATTTATGTTCAGAGTTGAACCGTTGGCGCTCTTGATGTCGACTAAATGTACTTTGCCGCTGTCTTCGAACATCCTCTGCTTCACATAAAATCTTGTTGCCAAAACATTCTCTTGTATCCTGCAATGCTATTTACGAGACACAAAATGCTATAGAATCACTTCAGTTATGAACAATCTAATGGGGCTCATCACGGAAAATCACTTTGTGAACATCAGTCCGACTTAATCGTTAGACCAGTGACACTTCGAGAAGTGAACTAAAATAACCTGCTTCCCATATTCCGAAAACTAGATCAATAGCGCACCTTAAATGTCGCGCAATAGTTACAACTGATTCATCAAGGAAATCCTGCTTGCGAGCAAGGTCAGAATCGTCGTCCATCTGACAATAACCCAGTGCCTGAAATTCTCTCATGTATTCTTTTATCTACTGGACTCCACTCAGAACCTCTGCAACAACTATTTAACCAGCTTTTGCGAAACTAGTTTCAAATCGCATCCAGCAGCCTAGCAGAAACTGCCTCCAGTTACTGCCATTCTCCCTCGAGTGCTGCTCAAGCCTTCCCTTTTGCAGCAGTAATTGAGCGGAGGATGGCAGCAGCTGTGAGAAGGTGCCGATAGGATTTCTACTTGACGCACTACGCTGTTCGGGCTGCGTTCATGCTGCACAGTTATGAGAGGAGTTCTAATTCAGTGTGGAGTCCGTTGATATGATTTTATAAAAAAAACTTGCCTTCAATGCTTCAGAATGGATACTAAAGAAAGAAGTCAAGCTTGTTGAAATGGTCTTCGTTGACCGATCTGTGTATAGAAGTCATGAGTAATTTGCAAAGCAAATCTCCCTTACAAGGTCTTCAACAAAACAATACTGCCAGTGAATCGGTGCATAGATAAGGGTAACTAAATTCTTGAGAACTTGACTTAATGCGCTATCTTCTCGAGAGTTCTATGGCACAGCTTTTTCAAAACTTTGTTTTTGCTAATATGCGGTTTCACTAGTAACTGATTGAATGGGTTATATGGGACCGCTAAAATACTTTACCACGTACTAAGGATTCTTTCATTCCCACGTGATAGCTGGAGAGTATCAGCGCAAAGCTAGTAACATAGTTGGTTTTGGAGAAAGCTGGTAAAATAGTTGCTTCTACTTCCTTGTAAAATAGTTGCAAAATGAAAAGCTAGATGGCAACTATTTTTTCCAGGTTTGTGGTGACGTCATACTAGTTTGCAAGCTGTTTCTAGCAAAAGCTTGCGAAGTACTTTTGAGAAATCCTTGTTTGCAACTTGCTCTAGGAGTTCCTAGCACTTCGAATCGGTGTAATCTGTCCATGCAACATTTTGTGTACTCGTTAACATTGTGTTATTCCCTTATGCTTTTGCAGATTATCATGGCGGTGTCTTCACTGACCCAATATCTTGACGAAACCCTAGATAACATTTCATTTTCCATCAATGCTAAGGTTGGATTGGTATGTCACCTTTTAAATAATGGAAACTCTTGCCCTTGTTCAGCTTTATTCACATTTTTCTGCCATTATCTTTGGCATTTAGGCCCGTAGTAAAGTGTCATACTTGTGAGACCAGCTGCCTGCAAAAATTATCGCCAGATTTGAGGAGCTGATCTCACGTGCGATGATATCTAAACACTATGCGATGAGGAGATCATCACCCATGGCACTGCTGGGAGGGTGCTGATCTCACCGTAGTGGAGTTTCATGATTTTCATGCTTTTGCGCCTAAAAAGTGCGAGGTGTGAAGAGACGCGGAGTGAACTTCACTCAGCGTCTCTTCACTCCTCACTCTACTAAGGAGCGAAGATGCAGCGATCATCGCATGCCGGTACGATGAGATCAGCGCCCCACACATACGTGCTTCCAGCACTACCGCGGAGATGATGATTTTTTCATTCCATGGTATTAGGAGCGATGAGCTCTTCAAATGTGGCGATGAGTTTTGCAGTCAGCGGATCACACTGCCGTGACACTTTACTACGTTCCTTAATCTCTACGTACGAACTCAAATGAAAAATTTTAAACAGTATTTATCTGGAAATTCTCACACACTCCTTGCCCCCCCCCCCTCCCTTCCACCAGTGTTTATGACCGATGCGATCATTTCAGGTATTTGCGCCTTCTCAGTTGCCTTCCATATCAAGTTTCCGCATCAAAGCGGTGGTCCGGTGTTCCGATCACAACGGTTGCGGTCACAAGTTCGCAAATGGACCCCGCCATGATGCGGTAAAAGTGGGCTTGATCTGGATACAAACAACCATTGTTCTGTGGCAAATTCGGGAAGGAGTAGGATACGGCGCACCACGTTTACATAGTGATGCACGCAAACGCTCGCACATTGCCTAGAACATAAAGAGAGTGTTATATATGAAATGCTCTCGCTTTATACCTTCTTACACATTCATTTTGAGTACGTCAACAAGTTTGACGCACGCTATAGGCTCCACCATAAGTGGTTGCTAATTTTTCCATTAGTTAGTTTACTCCTTAGAAGCCTTATATTTAGACTTTTTTTCCGTTCTCGTTCCTATGCCTTTTTCCCCTTACTGATGAGTGCAAAAAAGGCATATTCCAATGTTTAGTATCCGTATAAGGGTAAAGCACGAAACGGATCTGAGCATGCATAATGAAATGGAAAACTTTATAGTTCTGAAAATACTGTAGTAATACTAATACTTTTTCTACTTTTACATCAAGGTTCTTTCTAGGTGTGAATTAAATCCTCTCATAGGTTGCTGAATGCATATTTCTCGTTTGATTTTTAGACCTTGTTTTCATTTGACCTCGCTTCTCAGCAGTATTTTTTACAGTTTTATTCTCACCCTTCTGTATGTCGCCGACATTGTGATTGGAACAATATTATAGCAGAAAGAAGGTCCTTCTCTGTAGCCAGCTGGACAGGTCATTGCGCAATAACTTGGCGAACCTAGAAAATTCCACCTGGGCTTATATGATTCTGCATTGTGAGTAGAAATAGGGACACTATTAGTTATACCCTCAGATTATTTTCACTCACTGCTGAGTCCTTCATTGTAATCGATCCCTTGGAATGTTGACATTGTGGAGGAAAACAGCTCATTGCTGCGTTCAGTTTCAGGTTGCACTGGAGCACTATATTTTGTGACAGACGTGATTGCAGACGCTGTGGACGAAACAGTGGGAATTACATTATCTGAAATTGTTGTGGGAAAATCCGATGGGAGATTCGAGCTCTCCGCTGTGTTGCTTTGCTTCTGAGGTTCGTCTTCAAGGGCAGGAATGGTTGCAGCTGAAAAGCTGGAAGCAATTGATTGGATAGGAATTCTTGTTGTACTTCCCACTGTGTCATTTCCATATATGTTTGTTGTCTGAGATGGTAAATATTCTTCTTTCTCGCTGATTATGGACATGGAACTTGTTTTATGTAGCTGAGATGTTAAAAAGCTGTTTGAAATGAGAGGGGTAGTCAGACTCGTCGACCTCGTATACGAAGGTGTTGTTGAATTGAAATAAATTGTCGGTGAGAAAGTGGTTGTGGTCGTATTAGAAAATTCATCAGCGGTTGTTTCTGATGGTTCTATTTTCGTTGCTACTGCCGATGACGCCTTATCTTGCTCTTCAGCTTTTATCACTGTCATTTTTGCTGCTGACGATGTTGCGAGTACTGCTTTTGTCGATGTTCGCAGATCAGAAAGATTTCCATATGTTATTTGTTGGGTTCTGTGTTGTTCTTTCGTTGTATGTACTACCGCTGTTCGATGTGAAGGCATTGTTGCGACAGGAAAGGAAATAGTCGAGCTTTTTAAGAAAGCAGTGCTCATCGGGGAAGTTGTCGATATCCTCGAAGTTGCATCAGCTGTACTTGTGACTTCTAAGATATTTGCACTAGTTTGAGCAGTCTTCAATACGGATTCAGAAGTTGCAGACATAATGATATCTTTAGTACTGTGAAGTAAAGTCGGAATAGAATAATTTGTTACATCTTGTGTCCACTCTCGCAAGACCACAGATGACTGTGTAGCATTCAAATCTTCATAACCTTCTTTGATTGTGCTGCAGTCTTTAGTTTCTGTTTCGATTCCAATATAAGAGTGCGCATTCGGAGTCTTCGTAGTCATCGGGGTCATCGAGGTAGGAATCCTTGTGGTACTAGGGGTCGACGGGCTAAGAAGCCTCGCGGTACTCAGGGTTGTCGGTTTCAGCGGGATCGTTGTCGCCTCTCGCGATGTATGTATGGGAGAAACAGAGCTTCCACTGGCTTCCGCTTTCGTGCCTTCAGGGGGTTGTTCACTGGTTCCACTAACGTAGCTTCGAGTAGTTAGAGTCGTTACTTTAGAAGGGCTGCCTGATGCCAAATATGAATCGGTCAACGCAGAGGCTTCTGAAAGCCTATGTGGTTTCATGGAGGAAGTCAGTTGCATTAGTGAGGACTGCCTAGATACCATGGAAGTTCCAGGTATATCTCTTAGTGAACTGTATTCATCAACAACTTCTTCAGTATTCGCGGTCCAGTGGTGTGTATCGGTAGGGATGATCACTTCTGACGTTTTGTTTGACCCCGTATATAGATCCAAGTGAGGAACAGTAGAGCTTGGAACATGCTCTGTTGTTGCAATACTGCTAGCATTCTTAGTAGTCTCTCCGAGTTTACTTACAGCTATGATGGCTCCTGTGCTCTTGTTCGAAGTAACGAACTGTGAAGAGATGCTCGTCTTCACATTCGAGGAGGCATCAGTTTTTGAGTAGATACTGTTTTCTGGTGTTTTTGCTGTACTCAGTGTAGATCTTTTGCTTCCCTCCTGCTTAGTACTCGTGAACAGCAGAGTATTCAGAGAGCTTCCTCCCCGGGTGTTTTCTCTGATCTTTGCAACTGTGGTGGGCAGAGTCTTTCCAAAAGCTGTCTTAGAATTGGTAGATCCATGAGAACCATGTGAAGAATGTACTGTGGCTACATTCTTTGAAATCGGTACTGATGGGGAAGTAATTATGATTGCTTCACCGCTCGTTTTGAATAACAGCGGGCTGGATGTAATTCTGAAAGAAGTTCCCTTGCTATACGTTTCAGTACGACTTTCCTCAGTGAAGTGTTTGGATGACTGATCCATACTGTAGCCACCAATAGAAATTTGGCCAGGCTGAGAAGTTCTGGTAGAGCCACCGGGGCTACGACTTTCCTTGGTAAGGTGCTCGGATGATTGATCGGTACCACGGCCAACAACAGCAGTTTGGTCAGGTTGAGAAATTTTTGTAGAATCACTGGGACTACGACTTTCCCCAGTAACATACTTGGATGACTGATCCGTACTGTAGCCATCAGTAGAGGCGTGACCATGCTGAGAAGTTCCATTGGAGCCACTGGGACTAAGACTTCCTTCAGTACTGTGCTCGGATGGTGGATCGGTACCATGGCCAACAACAGCAGTTTGGACAGGTTGAGAATTTTTTGCAGAACCACTGGGACTACGACTTTCCCCAGTAACATACTTGGATGACTGATCCGTACTGTAGCCAATCATAGAGGTTTGGACAGTCTGAGCATTTTCAGTGGAGTCACTGAAACTGAGTGATTCTCCAGCAATGTGTTCGGATGATTTGTCGGTACCTTGGTCAGCAACAACAGTTTGCTCAGGTTGAGAATCTTTGGTATAATCTGTGGGACTAGGGCTTTTCTCAGTGGTGAGCTCGAATGACTGGCCTGTGACATCGTGAATAACAGCAGTGCGATCGGGGTGAGAAACTTCAATAAAAGCATTGGCAGTAGCATGAACCGTGGCGATATCCGCTCCGGAATCAAAGGCAATCGATGTAACATCTCCATCGCCAGCTACAGGGAACGTCACTCTGGCCTGCGACAAGTCTTGTTGCACAAGAGTTGTTGTTTCGTAAGCAGTTAATGGTTGCCTTCCTTGCCCCGCAGTAGTCGTTGATGGTTGCCCTCCTCGCCCCGCAGTAGTCGTTGATGGTTGCCTTCCTTGCCCCGTAGTAGTCGAACTTCGTGCAATTGCGGCAGTGCTCTCAGTGGTCGACACGTGGGTTGTTGGTTCCTCTTTCTCAGTGGTTGTAATTTCTCTTGTAGTTGATGGCGATTTTGTCGAAGGTACTGTTGTTTTACGGCGTCTCATGAAATTATAATCCAAAGTGCCCGGACATTCATGTGGAGCGAAGAAAGAATAATCGCACATCTCTGTGCAAGTACATGGGCATAGTCCAATGTAGCCAGTTCGAGATCCAGGGTCCAGTGTTTTCGCATCCTCGACTAGCTCACGGATTCTGTCTTCATCCGTATTACCACAGCAATCTGTCAACGCCTCTGCCGTTTTTTCACGCAATCCATTCACCCACACGAAAGACATAGAGTAGCATTTACGCTTTTCTGGAGGAATACTTGGCTGAGAAACGAGTCCAGTACCGTAAGTACAGCCTTGTGGGTTGGGATTTATACATCCTGAAATTTATCACGATAAATTGGCATCTACAAAACCGACATTTTTTTCAATCACATCAATGTTTTTTGAGGTTGCATCTTTATAACTTCTCAAATTCAACCAGGGCGCAGCACCAGGTGGTCATTGACCACCAGGACTTAGTAGCGTCCTGCAGATTCAGGGTGCTTAGCACCAGTGTCCGGGGCGTGGCCAACTGCTAACCGTCCACTGATGTTAGACACAAACAGATTTCAGAGAGGCACGTTTGGAGGATCATCAAAATCGTGGTTGGAGATCACTGTCGTTCAATCATTTACTCCATCCCTACCCTGCACTCTGGTGCGCTCCAGCGATAATCAGGTGTTGCTCAACCTGTAGGAGACGTATCATGTTGGAATTTTGATTGTAGATGCGCACTATATCATCGGATATCCCCCCAAAGTGGCACCGTTCGTTTTTGAGAAACCGTCTTTGTTTTTGAGAAAAACCGTCATTAATGGTCAAAAAGTGGTTTTTGACCATTTTTTTTGACCATTAATGACGGTTTTTTTCAAAAACGAAGACGGTTTCTCAAAAACGAAAGATGCCACTTTGGGGGAGAGTTGGACCTAGGCGCATTTCTTGGAGTTGACAGCGTATCGGAACACTTCCTCAAACGAGAGAAATTTCCTGGGAAAGTTCCGGGTTTGAGAGAAAAAACCACGCTCCAATGACAATTTCTTGTATCTGACAGGTCCTATAACAAGTTTCAACGAGTTCTAGCGGCATCAAACAGTTCCGTACTGAGATCGGTTTTTCGAGGATTTTAGCTAGAATTTGAGATGATTTAGGCTGTCTTCGCCAAATGGTACGCATTTCATGCTGAAACATCATTCTTCGTCTCACTAACGCTTATTTAAGTCATTTTTCAGTGCTATCTGCTTTTCTTGGAAGAACCCTAGTGTGAAGGTACTTAGTAGCCCATTTCGGAATCCGACTGGACTTAGTACTCCGCAACCGACACTGACCACCTAGTGCTGCGCCCTGAGTTTAACCATTTACAAAATAAATCGAGCAAAGCTTATGTACAACTAAGTGTGAAATTCTTCTTTTTTTTTCGAAATTCTGCTGATCTGGCTAAAATTCTCGATAGATTTATGGCTCCAAAACTTGGATTTTAAGTGAATATTTGACAATACATTTCAGTGGATTATGTTTTATTATTTGTAATCATTTAACAATTTGTAATTAATATGCAATTTTGCCAATGTTATAGCATTGAATTACTTGATTATTTCAGAGGAAAACAAAACATTTTGCAGAATACGGACCTCCCATTCGCTTTTGTTATAAAAAAAATTTATGGCACTAATTTTCTAACAAACCGTTCGTCAGCCACAATTGTGCGAAGAGAATTGCTAGGAAATGTTCAAACACTACACGCATAGATGTCGGCGTTCGATTGATAGAGTGCTCCTACTCGGAATCTCTCTAAAATGCGTTTCCACACAGCTTCAAAACTACATCAAATATTCAATATGCACGCCAAAGTTCAAACATCCAGGTGAACAAAGTCGAAAAGGACTCCATCACAAGTCACTAGCTCATGCTCCTCAGGAATTTAGTAGACAAAAAAATCAACAAAAAGCACGATTCGGACTCAATCCAATACAGAAAAAGCTTTTTCTCGAAGGAAAGGAGCGTTGCGTGTGAGAGGAAACATACATTTGATATCATTCACTAATTTCCACGTATTTTCTTCTACGAACTTGAACATGACTTACTGAAGATTTCTTCTATTGCTGTGCCAGCCAGGTTGTTAGTTGGAGAAGTTCGTTGTTGACGTTTCGACTGAACCGTCTTCTTCAGAGGCCTAAAAGTGGCTCACGGTTCATTAACCTTCAAGAGGCCTTCAGGGTTCTTTAACGCCGAGCCACTCTTAGGCCTCTGGAAAGATTCATTAGAAACGTCACGCGAACAATGAACTTTTCACCAAACAACCCGGTTGGCTAAGCAATTGAAAAACGGGCACCATTCGCTAGTTCTGCCCCGAAAATGGCGAAAAGTCTTTTTGCCCAAACTTTGTCTAGTCTAGGTAAGTATTTTGTTACCCTGAGCACGAATATAGCATCCGTGTTGCACCGTAACTCGATTTCTGTAAGGTCACGGTAGATACACTGTAGTTATAGTATCTCACGAAACCTTCTCTAATTTGACGGAGGGAGGATTATTTGAGGTGCTGATTATGAATATCGAATCCATTTTGTACTGTAGTCCCATTTCCGCAAGCATACAATAGGTATACGGTAAGTAAATGAGAGAAAATGATGTCCCTGGGAAGAAAACGGCGAAAGCATATAGTTTTGACAATCGTGATTAGCGCTCAAAACAGCCCTCCTACACGAAATTTGAGAGGATTCTGTAAGATACGGTTTCTACAATACACCCACCGCGACCTTACGAAAATGAGTTTACGGTACAAAATGGATGCGATATACGTGTTCAGCACCTCAAATAAGCCAGGGCCCACATTCTACCGTAAGCTCTGTGTACACTATCTAGCCTAGCAGCAAATAAGAATGACTACCTCATCTAGCAAAGAATAAAACTGAAATAGTACTAGATCGGTTCCGTGGGCACGCCCCACTGCACACATGACAACGTCGCATAAAGGAGCTTCTCCTTGATAGGATTATTCCAATTGTTTACCGTAGCATGAGCAGTCTCCTTCTCTATAGCAAATTTGTCGCGGGAACAGCCCAATTTTTTGAGACATTGCGTTGCTGAGCAACAGTCCTTCCAAATAATCATAATTTGTGCAACATTTTACTGCTAACAAGGGAAGTGCAAGAGGCCATATTCGAAAATCGGGATGAAACCTATCTGGCTTGAATCTTTGTTGGAGAGGGTGTTACAGTATATATTTCATTATTGCCCTCGATTCCAAAAAACAAAAATCCCACCACAGTACTATATGCGTTGCAGCACTAGTCCGTCAGCGACGAGGTGGCCGAGTGGAGAGGATGCGGACTGATAGGCAGGAGGTCGAGGGTTTGGATCCCGTCATTGACACTCGTTTTGCATTTTTGTTTTTTATTCCTCCTATGTTATTGAAATCAATTTTGGAGGGCTAGAAGACAACACTTGTCTTTACTGACGTACTAGCTATAGAATAACTACTATGCTATGAACGTAGTTTAGTGATCGTACAGCTTTCCCTCGAGTCGCTAGAAAATTGTAAAATTTTCATTCAAAACAAAAAAAGGATGGTCAATGAGAAAGCATTTACTGGCAGCAACGGTGCACACAGACAATGAAGTGTTCAAAGCAAAAGAGGTGAGAACAATACGCGCAGACAATGAAAGAAATTCTGCTACAATCATTACAGTCGCATTCACTGCAGAGATCAGAGGGGAAGCAGGCTTCCACTGGAGTGAGGAAAGAGCCTGGATCTAAATCAGTATACCCTGCCGCCTTCCAAGGGTAACGAAGCTGACAGTGCAGCATCCTCCCCACTCGGCCACATCGTCGCTGACGGACGAGTGCTGCAGCGCATATGGTACTGTGGTGGGATTTTTGTTTTTTGGAATCGAGGGCAATAATGAAATATATACTGTAACACCCTCTCCAACAAAGATTCAAGACAGATAGGTTTCATTCCGATTTGCGAGTCTGGCCTGTTGCACTTCCCTTGTAAGCAACCTTGTGCTGTTTGAAAATTTCTGAGCTTTTCAATCCACTTTTAAATCACCATTTTGTCGAGAGGGCGGCGTAAATACTCTGTCAAAATTATTTGGTAATAATTCTCGTCACAGGAAACTAAACCTTAATTGCTCTTTAACACTAGTCACTTAAACTCTTGCAGATCACTTCCTATACCTTTCCTCTTGTACGATGAGCAGTCTCACACTGTGGCACCAATGAGTTACTTACCACATGCCCGAACCATACCATCGATGTCAAGGAAGCCGCTGTCCTAACTGGCCGATTTTCAATGGATAGATTAGTATGTAAACCTTCTTCCCAAAACTATCCTTTATCTCTAGCAGAGAGGTGTTTCATTCAGCGCGAAATTCAGGCGTGTGGGCGCTTTCTGAAACATAAACTTCAACGATGATAAAGGTCAACTGTAATCTGCAAAAAAAACGTTCCTACCGCATCTGATGTGTTAAAGAACTGCGCCGGCACTGAGCGATTTTCACTAATGAGGCTCCTTTCCACATTGAACAGTAGAGTATCACTTCAGAAAGCATCGTCGGTGCACATATTTTGCGGCCTTTCAAGTAGCATTATTAGGTTCTGCCTTTTCTCACACTAATGCGATTCGCTGTGAACATGCTATTCTTGGCGTTTTCTAGTAATCTATCTGACCAGTGTACATATTCATCGCCTTCTGCAAAGCTCATGATTCTATGTCTGCCTAGCCCTGCCTCCGGCAATTTAGCAGCGGATTTGTTTCTGGTGGATTTTCGCGGATTGTGAAATAGCGACATGTGTGTGGCATATAGACGAGAACAGCCCTTCGACAGTAAAACATTACCATACAAATTGGACGATGCAGTGATGTTGCTGCGAAAGATAGCGAACCAAGGAACAAGATGGTAGGGTAAGGCTTCGTGAGAGTATCTCGGTTGCTTTCAATTTCGAACGTGTTGTAACGGGAAACATTGGTTTGACTGGAGGTAATACACAGGAAAGGTGACAATGTGAAAAGTAAAATTTCGCATGGAAAGCTGCATTGCAGTAAGGATGGGTCTAGCCATATATTTTGACACAGCATTTACGCCGCACCTCCTGTACTCAAATTGAGCAATACCCGAGTGGTTTGTCTGGAAAGACGGAACTCTAATAGAAATTCGAAAAAAACAGTAAGCAAGTCTGATATAGCGAGTTATGTTACGGTGAAACTTGTTTCTTCATCCACTACTCCGCCTTAGCAAGATACGTCATCCAAATGAAACAAGCAATGATAGTGCACTGGTTTATGTATGGTGTATACGAGAGGAAAAGTCTCAGATTGGATGTTTTATGTACTCAGGATTACGAGTTTAGTTCAACAGAGATAACAGGCTGATGAGTACAGAAGAAAAAGAAGAGTCGAAACTAAACTGAATGAAAGAATTGGGCAAAATAGGACGCCTTTCTGTCTTAACAAAACAAGAATGGAACCACTATAAACAGAAAATAAGAAAAAAACTCTAAGAAACGAGTTCTAACGAGACGCGGAGTATATAGAGCAAGCGAGTGAATGGACTTCACCTCTTCCGAAGAGGGAGGCCGGCTTGCCTCTTCTTATGCCTTAAAGAGGTGGGGGTTAAGCGCTTGACAAATACAACTGTCACTTTGACTTAGGCATGTTTTTTCTCGCTTTTCCTACATACAACTACAACAGCCCCTTAAGTCCGTACGGGTAAGGCAAACTTCATAGCAACTGATGTCGAGAGTATCTGCCAATACAGTTCCCGAACTAAAACCTAAAAACGTATGCGAGTCGGAGACCATGGGATGACACGAAATTATGGAACGGATATTTCACAATCAAATGTCAACAACCTTTGTGTGAGAGGAAACATGTTAGGAGTGTATGTTAGGAGGCTATAAGTCGTAGCAATTAGTGCTGCTTAAAATAACCGCTATTCGCTTCGATACACTTCAGTCGCCCTGGGAAGTCATCCACTGCTCTGGCAATGATGTCTATGGGACGATTATTCCAGGCTTTTGTGAAAACCCTTTTCTGCCCTTCAACTGTGGAGTGGGACTTCGCACAGGCAAATGACTCCACTATTTCCAAGAAATAGTCTAATGGGTCCAAATCAGTTGAAATTCCTGGCCAGTGGTAAGGACGTTGTAGACTTAGGTCCACCGAAATGAAGTCCAGAAAGTTTCTCGCACTCCATTCATGCATCCCTCCGGACTTACAAGATGCGGCGCCATCCTGTTGGTAGGTCCACATCTGTTTTCCAAAATACCGTGGGGCCCAAGGCAAAACCTTGTATTCCAGGATCGCGCAATACTGAGGTTCTTGGACCTTGACTCCTTCGTGTGCGAAGATGAATGGAGTCTTGCCACTGTATATTAATCCAGACCAGACCATCACTTACCTTGGTTTTTGCCTTCTAGTTATCATCCTCTCCTCTAGTGGTGGCTTTCTCTTCAACCATACCCGGTCATTTTGACGATTGTGAGCTCGTTCGACATCGAACCATTTCTCGTCCAAAAACAGGATCTTCCGATGCCGTCCAGGTGCAAAACGTTTCCTCAGCCTTTTGCACCGTTCCAACCGTTTGGCTTTCGCGTGCTCAGTAATCAGATGACCTTTCACTACCTTATACGCCTTCAGTCCAGCCTCTCTGATGATCATCCGTATAGATTCCCTCAAAATTCCAATCGGCTTTGCAGTTTTCCTCGTAGAACCCTTTTTAGTTCAAGGCTTTCTTCCGATCCGACTTTGAACCTTCTTTTGGTTACGTGTGTTATTTCTGGTTCTCGATCGAGCTGTTCCTGGGCGAATCCCCTGGTCCCTTTCTCTTGGAAGCGCTTCAGAGCCTTCAAAACGGTCGAATGTGGAGTATTCAGCAGCCGCGAAATCTCTTCCTCACCATTCCCGCTTTCTGCCATGCGCATATTTACCGATCTCAAGTCTTTTCTAGATCGCATCGATAACGTAGGCCAATGGCTGTACGAATGTATAGTCGAAGTCATTCCAACCTCACGAGAAAAAAAAACCAAGTGAAATTCCCTATCATAATTTTGTAGCACCCTGTAATTCCAACGAGCCTACTCGTCTTACACAGTTACGTGTGAAAAATGAATAGAAACTGAATTTTCTGAGAACATTCCCGAGTAGGGCGAGAGGACCCAGATATATACTGAATGCGTAGACGTTATTGCATGGATCACTACGGAAGAGAGGAATTCTAGTATATGAAAAAAGAGATTGAAGAGATTCACATTGTTGTTTAAAGGAAAGAAGGATATGTATGCTGCAGCTTTTTTTCCTCTCTGCACCTGCATTCCCTGTCTTCGACGATGGACATAAGCAAATAAGCTAGCAGTGTCTGACAACCACAGCTCTCAGATGGTCCGCCGCACCCCATAGGGGGCGCGGTGCGACCTTGTTTTCTGCAATGCAATAGCAGTTTACCATCACTGTAGTATTGATAAGGATGTTGTAGTTCAAAATCATTCGACAATGAAAAACATGTCTCGAACTACTCTCAGCTGGGAAATTGCCACTGCGAGGAGTTCTAGTAATGTCAATTTATGGACATCGATGACGTATACTCATTACTGGTTACCAATGAACTTCATGGTGAGGCTTACCAGTATGGGGGGATCTGAGGAATAACGCGTCTAACAATAAGTAGGCACAGAATCACTAATACCCACGCATTGCGTATCTAACTTCCATATGTAAATAATGTGAACGACTGACTGGAGCCTTGCAGACGCTCAACTCAACGCCTTCTCCACTCGCACTCCACAAAAAATTACTTTCAAATGGAATTTTTATCAATTTTTCTTCAAAATATACATGCACTGGATAAAACATTCAAACTGTACAATCATGAGATCGATCGTTAAGCCTTGAGGTATGCAAGAAGTGGAAAAAACACTAGAAAGCAGTCGCGATTGCTTGAGAAAATTAATCGGCCTTGCCGCAGAAGCACAGTTCCTGGCAAGATTCATGAACAAGTGCATGGAATATTGTTTTAGAGAAGTTCAGTCCGAAAAATGGAACCAGACAGTCGCCTCCAAAACCAAGCCTGGAAAGCATGGGTATCAATCGCTATTTTAGCAATATCACTTAACATGTGTACTTTACAATCCGCTCCAGACCGAAAAGCGCCATAAAGCGATGATGTGGAATAGCAAACGTCACGACAAGGACAGAAGGAAAGCTCGTGAGGCTATTGCCATGTTCTCGGCTGAATTTTCTCCGCCTTCTATTTTGAGCAAATGACGACATTCAAAGCATGTATATCGATCGTGAAGGCGGCATAATCGGTAAGCAGTTCAAATCACACGTCAAGACCACTGCGTCGCAAAAGCGGACTTCGTCAAGCTACCGTACTACAGGAAGCGATACTATGTCTTGGCTAACTACAGCTAGTGATTTTATTCTACGTGTTCATAGAATAAAGTGGCTAGCCAGTGAGACTAATGCGCTGTGCTATGGTACTTTTCAGAGAGAAGTCCGTACTGCAGAATTCCTTATTAGAGCGGAATGATCCCAAGGCCTGAAATGAACTGCTCAATAGCCAATGACGTCATTCAAGGAAAAACAGTCACAAGGCAGACTGAGGAACACGAAATGATGAGAAATTCGTCGATGACGTCACACAGTGGTTTCAATTTTCTGCGCCACCCGCATGCGATCCAGTGTTGCTCTGAAGTGGAAAAATTATGTGACGCGTACGAAACCAAAAGAGATTCGTGCACTCTACTCATACACATATGTAATTATTTAGTACTGAGACTAATATTTTTCATTGAATTTACTTCTACATCCAAGTCTTCAAAACACTTTTGCATCACAGAACACCGCCCGTCTGGTCTGCCGCGCCGCACTTCCTACGCGATGCGTGGACCAGCTAGGTGCTGCGACTGTCGGGTGTTGCCAGTATTGATGTTTTGTTTATGTTTTCATGATTTTTCTTTTGGCATAACACCTTCAATAACAAGGGGTGGACCATGACGCTCACAATAACAATATACACAATTCAATTATAATTATATACAAATATAATTATAGTAATGTAATTGCTTATATAATTGTAATTATATAAGCAGAAAAATCCTTTGTCAAAATACTGACACTCATACTTTACGCAACAGGGATACACCTTGAAATAACTTCGGATTTTTTTTTTTCGGATTCTGGAGAGCTTCTCTTCTAGTTCCTTATGCTCGTGATCCACTATTGTATATACAAGACATTGTAAATAAGACAAACGAAATCAAATTAAATGAGAGGATTCCGGAATGAAGACAACGACACAAAGAAAACGTTGGAAAACACAGCCTGACAACAACTGCGTCCGGCTGGTCTATCGCGGCGCGTAGGTGATGCGGCGCGTCAGATCAGCCGGGCAGTATTCTGTGATGTAACAGTGATTGACCCGCCTTTATTTGCATCAAATCTGCATAAACAAACGCTGTGATTTTTTTTTCGGGATCAATTTTAATAAAAAAGTCAAAGGTAACATCAATTTCCTGCCATCTGTAACTTCCGATCACCACAATTTTAGTTTTGTCTACGAAAGAAAGAGATTTTCCGTCAAGCACAGTATACCGGAAGGAAACAATTCTTAAAAATCACCATCGTTTTATTTTCTTGTTTGCATCTCTAACTTAACCCACCACCAACCCTTGCTTAACCCACCACCAACCTGAGAGAGGCAGAGAAATTTTTTTGCCGCACCATACACCAGAGCAAATGCTCCACTCCTTGCCCTTTCTCTCCACCTCTTCCATATTTTTCATCAAAATTCTCTTTGCTCAGAGGCACAGTGCAAATATAGTCCTAGAAATTCCAGAAAAATATAGGAGTGATCTACTCACGTCGTTTGAACACTCGCATCAAGGGAATTCGGCAGCTCTACAGGATCAAACGTTGAGTCGTTCAATCCGCCCCACGATCTTCGCTTAGCGTCACATTTCTCCATCGAAGACTGCGGGAGGTCTTCAGCATGGATACGATATTCTTCTAGTTCCTCCTGAATTAGTGAAGAGTAAGGTGAGGAAGAAATTAGTGGCAGAAGATTACTAACCTTCAATTTTTGCAGTTTCATAGAGTTGGTGCGTGATCGTACCTTAACTGGGGATCCAATTTCAGATTCAGTTATAGGCTGGACACTCTGGAATAAAAACTTGGAACACATAGCAATAGCTTAACCTTTGACTAATATCCCGAACTGAGATGACCCCATTCCTAAAATGTAGCTAGTGGGAAGCTCTAAAAATGCACCAATCACATGAGGGACAGGCCACGCCTACTTGTAGACATCCACATCCACGTAATATTAACAGTGAAGACGGACAAATTTAGAATTGAACTTTAGATTGTAAGCTATTGATTCCTGATGACTGAATATATGCCTACAATTCACAGCGAGAACTGGTCCCCAGCCAAGAATTCCCTTCAGTTCTGTGTTCTTTGGTGATTCTTGTTCGAGAACTCCTATAGAAACCCTCAATGCAGGGTCACTGGAATGCGAGGGGGACCGCCATCCCTCCCGAAAATACTTTATGGAATGGGGAAAAATTTTGTTTTAGCTTATTTTTTAAAATTTTTTCACTTCTTCCAAATATTCGTTATCGATTGTTAAATACTAAAATTAATATTCTGAATATTTTCAATTTTCCGACCGGTTCCATAGGGTGAGCAAGGCTCCACCCCTTTCCACCACCTTTCCTCCACCTGGCCGAGCAATCTTGCATCCTTCACTGCCAGCACACGATTTTCGCGAGAAGTGGTCCCCACTCGCCAGCTTTATAGTATTCCTTTCACTACTACGTCATTACCATCCCTTGACCTTGTAATGACCTCGCAATAAGGGTTTACAAAGGAATTTTGTACAGAAAATCTTTGCACACACAGAAGAAAAGGAGCTACTTTAGTTGGGGACCAGTTCTCGTCGCAGACAATTTAGTGTTCCGTCTTCCCACGCAGGACGGCTGATTTAATAGTGCGGCAATATTCGTGACAGATTAAATTTTGCTTGTCCATCAGGGAAAATTTCTTGAGAAGCACCTGCGCATTTTCGAACAATGACTATTCTGGATTCCAGAACTCACATCAGCTTTCAACGTGTCGTCCTCATCCCTTGTTCCTTCAGGAAAATCGTAATCGTTCATGATTTTCTTATGCCTGTCCAATAGCCTGCGTATCTCGTCCACATAGTCGTCTGGCAGCCGCTCTGGATCTGGTTTTCGCCTGAACGATCATGGTCATTACAGCTGGGAGGGATCGGTTCAACCGCTGGAGAATACCTGCTGCTTCGCCAATTATCGAAGCAAGATGCGAGGCATTGAGTGGCTATCAGTACAAGTGCCAGGAACAACGCTGTGAACAGACAGCCGGCCAGGATTTCGGTGACTTGCCAGTCGATCATACCTGTAATGGATTGACAAATCGATAAATCGATCGATAGGGACAATCATAGTCATGACGAATGGAGTCCATAGAAAACCAATAGTTGCTTCAAAAAGGGGCACAGGCGTAGAGGTGAAGCTACAAACGAATAGCAGGATCACCATTAAGATTATCATTTAGGTTACCCAGGGTAAACATGCTCACGCTCATGTTAGGGATAGGTAAATTGAGAGGTGTTAACAGGTTTACCCTGGGTTAATCTCAATCATGCATACAGCTCCAAGACAACAGATTGTTTTAGCATAGCATCATGTGAAAATTAGAGAAAAATGAAAATCACTGGATAAAAAAGGAAACAAATTAGGCTAGTGATGAGAATTTTCCCCAAACTTCGCCAACCCCCACAAAACCCTTCCCACCTCCAAAATTGGAACAGTACGCGTCTAAAAGTTGAGCAAACCGTCACAAGCACTTCAAATGTTGTCCGTATGAATGACAAACGAATCCAGTTTTTTCGTCGCTCGCGGCCAGCACACTGTGTGCGAGCAGCGTTCAAATATCGCACGAGAATGACCTTTTTTTGGGAAAATGTCGCCTGTTCTGCGGAAATGTCGGCCACAGAGCCGGTGTGTCACATAGAAATGGTGAGGTCGAATTGTTTACGTTGAAGTGCAGGAAAGATTTGAAGACAACTCTCCTAGACATTCAGATGAACGCTGATATAGCCAGTCCTTCCAAAGGAAACAGTAAAAAAAAACTTGAGTATTTTTGCAGTAGTCCGGGAAATACATATGTATATAATGTATATGATGTATCAGTTAAAATTTTTGAGGAACACAAATGATAATTTTTTTCATGGATGGAAAAAACCAGATCTATCAGCATCGCAATAATATCTGCTTATTTACTTGTATATTTCAAACACCGAAGGGGGACGCCGAAAAACAAAAACACATTCAGGAAGTGGAGAAAAAAATGAACAAAGCACTGAAATCAAAGCAACTCCTGGGCGGTCTAAACAGTAAAAAAGAAGTAGAAATGAGTTCAGTAGGCTCTGTGTCTTTTTTTGGAAAAAAAAACACATTGCGGACCGAGCCTATTTTTGCAAGGGTGGTAAATTAATGTTTCAACTCTGTCAGGTCAGTCTGATTCGTTGTTTTTTCTTCTATCAAATAATGTAGTCCTAGAAAAGGGGCATCGGGAAGGAGTGCAATTCTGAACATAAAAGCATAATAACGTGATGTGCCATGTCCACCACATGCCCAAAATGAGACAAAAGGACGTGAAACACCATGTGCATCACGTGGTCAGCAAGGGTTTAAACTAAATTCATTCGATCTTTATTCGGTCAACACCTTATTCTCGAGAACGAAAAATGGATTCCAACAGTAGCAAGTCAGTAGGCAGCATTTCTCGACATCTGTCACCCGAGGTCATGGGGAAAAATCCAGAGTTTTCAAGTTCCTGAGACAGAACCAATAGTGTCTGGCCTCACTGCGTATCCAAGGCAGTATGTACATAAACCTGGGATGTGCAGAATGTCAAAGCTGGTTCGTGGTTGGTCCTGGTTTGGCCCGGTTATATGTATGTTCAAGAGCAATAGCCCAGAATATGGACATAGCTACATTCCTGAACAGCAATTTGTTCCAAATACAGTTGTTGATGAGCTGTACATGTAAATGTGATGTATTATGAGGTATGCAAATGATGTAATTGACTGAAAGTCAATATCTGCCCACTTTGAACAGAGTATGAAAGCAGGATTCAAAACAATGGTTAGGACGAACGGCATTAATGAAGTAACCTCCTGTCTAGACAATCTCCAGCACAAGGCAACTCAGGAGGGCCGAATGCCGTTAAGCTCGTTCCGCCACCATAGCCAATGGCCTCATAAACCATAAACCAGCCATTAAAGCTGTTGCTTTTTGATGCTAGGGCCGTTTTCATTGAAGAAGAAGGATCTGCCAACATCATGGCTCCTATCACATAAAATTTCCAAAAGACCTTTGCCAGTCACAGAACAATAGCGATTGGAGACTCGACGTAAGCGATTTTGAAATAAAATCTACTTAAATAGATCCAAAATAAGCTAAAAGTCCAGGAAGAACAAACGCATCCAGAAGTACCGGAAAGAATGAATATAATAAATGAGCAGGTGGCAGTAAACAGGGAAATCATTCTTATTCATTTTATTTCTTCCCTTTTCTTTCTCATTTGTTTCCGTCACTACTTATTTGCTGCTGTTCTAGTTATAGCACGCCTTTCACCGCAATTAAATAAATAAATAAATCTTCGAAAAACTCTAGAAGAAATAAATATTCTACAGTAGTCTTGCAACTAGTATATATTTTCTACAAAGGCCCAGTGAAAACGTTGTGGTGACCCAACTCCTCCCCTCCCCACACCCTTTCAACTTGCTTCGATTTTGTAACATTTTCATGAAAAACGTTAAAATTTCCAAAAATCCGGCCAATTAAACATAAAAACTAACAGTGAATATTCAAATCTCGAAATGTTTTCAAAAATATGGTGAAATAAATCATACTGAATACATTACTACAAATTAAACACCAGGTACCAACAAAAAAGACAAATTGCACGAATTTAAAGGAGTTATTCCCTTTTTTTAACAACTTCACCCCTTCAAGTAAAGCTTGCAACACACCTATAAAACTTACTTTAGACGGTCCAAACGATTCTGTCTCCTTCCCAATAAATGATGTTCATATACAGTACGGGCCAAAATTATATAGCCTTTTGAATTTTCCCGCATAATTTTTGGTGGATTAAAGCTTTGCATGGAAAGAAACGAAAGCACCCTTTTATGCTATGGACTTCTGGGTGCATCGTGACCGAATAACATTGTAACCAAGGAAGAGTGAGCTAATTTGGCAGAAATTCTTACGTTGGTCTACTGCTGAAATACACTCAAATTTGCTTCGTATGCTTTGATCAATGATTCGAAAGCACACGTTTTCGTTTAAATATAAGTCGAATCTTTTGCAAGGAGTCCAAATGTTGCGGGAATACAGCCCACAGAATCCATTCTGGGATCTTTTGTGGATGCTGCAAAATTCCAGATTTTGACCTTTATGGTAATTATTTTGCCTAGAGGAAATTAGCTGATAAAATGGTATGATTTCACTCCATTTTATTACTTATGAATGTCTACAACACCCATGAAAATATGAGCTTCGAAGTTTTACTGTAAATGAAATTATAAAGGAAATGGAAGAAACTGAGTACGTAGAGTGTAGAGGAAATAGAGCAAGACAATTTTGGAGGAGCTCGAAATCTCAAGCATCGACGTTGACTACATAGGACACCTCATAATCTGGTTATATCATGATTCTAGGCCTGATGCTAGAAACAGAGCACAAGAACCATGCTAGCTGGAAGGAAAAAAGAGAAAAGTACGCAAAAAGTCTTCAGTATTTCCCATTGTCGGACACATAGAATGTTTTGAAAACCGGAATCACATACAAATCTCTTGTGAGAAGTTAAGTAAAAAAAGTTGATATTTGCGAGAATATTTAAAGGACTGTATTTCTTTTACCAGTATCAGTAACTTATCCAGCCCAACAGCAGAATAGTAACGCTACTGAGCAAGTGGCTACTCAGCACTCAATAGGCAAAGCAGTCCTAGCAACCCTTGGAAGACTGGTGTCTCCAAGAAAAAACTGCGCTCAGACGAGGATTTGTTCTTCAGACCGCTTATAGCGCCACAAAAACAACAATGCTTCAGAAAAGCACTTCAAGACATACACCATCGTGTACATTGTATAGGAAACCGGATATTTTCAAAAAAAAAATATCGATTGAATCTAGTATCTGGGGAAGTATGTGAAGGTGAACGAATTCAATGTGGCAATGTACTATAGAAGGTTCTAAACCGACAAGATGCTATAGTAAGCAACGATTGATGCTAGATAGTATACCATGCATGTTTAGAGAACAAAAAAAAGGAAAGAAAGAAAGAAAGAGGAAGGGAGGGGAGAGAACAAGAAAAAAGAGAGTGGGGATGGAAGAGAAAGAGAGGAAGAAAAGACAGAATGGAGGGAAAGAGAAAAAAGACAGACTGCCTCTCAGTTTCCAGAACATTCTCCAACATGTCGAGCGAGAATGTCCAAGAGGTGCGCGGCTAATAGATCAAAATTCTCGATATCAAAAATCGATGTTGACAGGAGGGCATGAATAGTGCGTAAAAATCGCTTTTGCAATGATCTATGCATGCACCTTGCAGAAACGGTGCAAAATTTTTTACTCGTACATATATAAAGCCAATCCAATCATCAAAACATCCTCAATTTTGCACAAGGGTCATAGAAAAATTGGAGGATCAGGATATTTTTTTTCGAGGTTGCACTGCTGAGGCGGTATGGTAGTAGCAATGAAATGTGTAGATGCGCAGACAGTCAGAGTGACACGTTCCGCGTGGTGTTCACTGGCCGCTCCCAAAAAATCGTTGCAGGAATGCCAAATAACTTGAGTGTGAATGGATCCACGTGCCCTTCCCAGCAGATTTAATCAATACCCATCAATCGTGCTTTTTCCTCGCTGCAAACGGAAAGAAAGAATGAACAAAAGCACAAAAAAAACCAAAGAAACCCCCAAAACTTCACTAAACGGTGCATCGATCACTGTGTAACTGCGGTCCTGGGAATAAATCATGGCAGAAGATGAACGACGTGCCCGGGAGTGGTTTTTCATGGGGAGTTTTGCTACCCAGAATGATATAATATCTCAACTGCAATGGCGACTGCAGGAAAGAGAGAGGGAGGAAAGGGATGTGTCCTTCCCACTTTTCCAAGAGTAGATAGGCAAAACTTTCCCGTAAATTACATCAAAATCTCGCATTTGACTATCTTTGATGCTATGCTAATTTTTGCCACTACTAGTTACGCATTTGTTGCTAAATGTTCAAATACAAATAAATAACATAATTTAGTTAATGA